>OZ036012.1:5379070-5414070 GCA_964035015.1 Corallium rubrum | reverse complement strand
TCCAGGAGACTGGCAGAATTGAAAGACCAGCAGGAATAATCCAAGCAATTGCAATGATCCTTATGACCGTCACTGGAGTCATTTTGGTTGGGTAGCGAAGAGGATGCATGACTGCAGTATAACGATCAATAGTTATTGCACAAAGGTTAGCAACTGACACAAACAGAAAATAATCGTAGACCATCTTGGCGAGACGTAGATCACACTGTGTATGGATACAAGCTAAGACTGAAGGAACTACTGCTAAACCAACCAAAAGATCACTGATAGCAAGCGATACAAGAAGCATGTTCGTGACAGTATGTAGTGACTTCTTGCGTATTATAAGCCAGATTACAAAAGAATTTCCCAAAATTATCATAACATCGATGATGTAAGCAAGAATCTGGAAGGTGAGAAGTTGCGCAGCATTCTGTGTTGGTACCGCATTGACAATAGTCGATGGCACTGTGCTGGTGTATTCACTGTTATTATAACTGCTAGTAGAATTCATTACACTGCTCTTGTTCATCTCTTGAATCGCCAGTTTTTTTAATACATATCGATTGATCTATACCTGATAATAGTCCACTGTTTAGGTTCCTCTTTTTCCAATCTTAAGCCAATATTTGATGATACATCCAAACCATCCAGTTCTAACCAAAAGTTGTGGTCAATAAAGCGTGATATTTGAAAAGATCTCAACTAACTTGGAGGAAGGAAGTATTTCAAAGAAACAGCTTAAAGATTCTGTTCTTTACTCAAGTGAAATACTTCAGCTATGTTGAAAAACAGGTTTAATGAACTTGTGGAAGAATGCTTTCCATTGGGGGTATGAAAAATACTAGGAAGCGTGTTCTTCTCTAGCCAGTCAGCGCGCGTTTAATTTGTATAAGAGTCAATGGGCGGTAGTATTGCTCGAATATTTTTCTATATAAACACAATATAATATGATTCAGATATCTCGATAATCGCGGCGCTATTTTATATTGAGCTATCAAAAATATTGTACTGTCTTTTAAAACTGAAATTAAAGCATTCTCCTTGAATCTCCTCCAACTTGCACTGGATGCTATACCCTTGTTATGTTCAACTTCAACTGCAATAGAACTTCTTTCAACTATCTGGAAAATCCCGTGGCGCTTAGCTTTATCTCGTACTGGCTTATCTAAAATCTTCGGTTGATAGGAATTCCGCTTGAATTTTCAAAAAAATATTGATGGTACACCATCGCTTGTAATTTCGCGCTTTAGTTTAGCTCACAAATCACACACGGCCGGTACCTATAAGTAATTTTCCATACAGGTATGCTTGCTATGTCAAACTGCCGCTGTATATTAGTGGCAAAAGTATATATACATCGAACAATTTCCGTTTTTCTTTTAAAAGTTAATCGAGATACGGCTGTGGTTTCCGATGCGTTCGAAACAAAACTAGAGTTGCACTAGTTATAGTGAAATGTTTAACATCAAGATTAAAAACTTTTAAAAAGAACGTTTTTGAAAGCGTAGCGGGTGTTAAAGCGTAGTGTAGGCCAGTTTACATACCGTTATAAATATAGCTCAGAAATTCATAAAGATCACAGCGTGTTTTTTAACGTTTATTGTTGTGTAAAGAATTGAAAGAAGACCAAAGCAAATTAAGACAAAGGTATTTTAATGATATCTGAAGTGTATAAAAATAGAGCGAGCAACAATATGCAATAAACATCTTTCATAATAGCGACTAATCTGAATTTTCTTTTGTGTACATCTTAATCCTTTACCTATAGCAGTGCTGCCATTTGGAAATTGAATTATATATTATACTCTGTCTAACGCCAGACGATTTTACTTGTCAATAAGGGAACCCCTGGAACTCTATAGGTTAATAAGATTTTTTTGTATAGTTTTTGACAGTAATTTATAATAATCTTTGTTTCAAAACCACTAAAAACGCGTATTTATAGCTCAACGTGTATGCGTTTTCACCGTTTTAATTAATAATAATTAATAATAATTAATAATAATTAATAATTTTGTATCGTATTTTTGCACATCTGTTTTTTGGTGATACTTTTGAAATCTCAGATTCAGCATTTGTAATTTCGATCTGCACACTCTTGTATTTCCTGTGACCACAATATAATATACATAACTATATGTAATTATATTTATTATATATGTATGTATATATCATATATACATAATATATATATATATATATATATATATATATATATATATATATGTATGACCACAATATAATTAAATATTATATATACATAATTATAATGTATGTATATATTATATATACATAATTATATATACATAATTATATATAACTATACATATTACATATATATATATATATATATATATATATATATATATGTATCATATTATATATATATACATAATTATATATAATTACTTTTATTATATAATTATATATACACAATTTTATATAATTATATTTACTATATAAAATAAACATAATATATATATATATATATATATATATATATATATATATATATATATATGATATATATAATTAAATATAATTATATATACATAATTATATGTTATTATATATAATTATATTTATTATGTAATTATATATGTATGTATATAACATATATAAATATAATTAAATGTAATATATATATATATATATATATATATATATATATATATATATATATATATATATATATATATACATAATTGTACATTACTATATATATCTATATATATAATTATATATACATAATTACATATACATAATTATATATACATAATTATATTTGTGATGGTAAATACTAAAACTAATATATAAATAAATTACCATTGCAATACCTGCACTTTTTCTTGAATATTCCAGCTACACAGGACAAGCTAAACATAAAAACCCAACAAAATTTAGTATTTAAATATCAACTAAACAGTATTCAAGTTTGAACAGAAACTTTGAAGCAAAGAAATATGTTTAGAGTCACGGAACAAAACTGGTCTTTCTTGGTTGTTAGTTGGCGAAAACCTTGAGAAAAAGCTTTTTTTAAATCCCCAGTTATTTATTTATCTAACTAAAATGTTTTAAAAATATTTTTAAAATGTTTTAAAACCGAATAAATGCCTTGAAAGCGTATGAAACAAGATATTTTATGTCCGACGAGCAAAGTCCGTGAGCAATTTTCAACGCTAAATATCTTAGTTTTTGTTAATCGCTACCGCAAAAAAACTTGATAAAGACTAAGAAAAACATACCTTGAACCTTCTCCGTCATTCACATGCGAGCCAACTAAACATTAAACGACTCAGAAGCGAAAAAAACTTATTCAAACATCTCTCTTCCAACACACCGCAGCCATATTTTCCCGCCGAAACATCATTTGAAAATTTCGCGAGCGAAGAAGAGGGACTGGAACCGAGTAGAGCCACCAAAATTTGGTCAGCAGTCAGACTCTGAAAATGTAACACGCCATGTAATCTTACTATAACAACTTTCCCTATAACAAATGTTTACTAATTATTTAATTGACACAACACCTGGAAAACAAGCGCTCTAATTGGCTAAGTAATAAATAAACAAATGACGTTAAAATCTGAACCAATTCTATTATCTGCCAATCAAGTTATTTTATTATTTGTATAAAATATAGATACTCTTTCTTCAACCAAAATTATAAAGATGGGTACAAAACTTTTATTATAATTATTAAAGTACAACAATTTTAGATTTTAAATAAAATCAATATTACAATAATTTGTTTGGTGTTCATTATTTCTTACAGTCCTAATCATCTCATATCCAAGGTCTTTTAGCCACTCCCTGCCCAAGGAAGGAAGGCAGAGCGCACAGAGGAAAAAACAACTTGGATTGGAGGATAAGTCATAGTAAGTCTTGGCTTTATTGAAAGAATATGTTCGGTTAAGCCTACGACCTGTTCACTCCACTGACGTCTATATAACTGGATTGCGGGCCCACGATACTTTTGTATTACATGAAGTGTCCCCAATTGAACGACGCCATCTTTGATTTTCTGGTTTGCTGATTGGTTGATTTTAGACCTAACAAGATGGCGTCCTGTCGGTCATCTGTGATTGGTCAATTTCGCGGCTAAGACCTAACAAGATGGCGCCTGATGGTGTGTATTTGGGCCATTTTTTCGTGGGGCACCCGCAGTCTAGTTATATAGAGGTCAGTGGTTCACTCTGACCTTCGAGAAAACAATATTAGCGCAAACAAAGCAATGTAAAAAGGCGCAAGTGAACAAACCGAAAACTGAATAAGTAACACGCGCGGAAGTCTACAAATTTGTCTCTTTTTACACAATTACACCATCATGAAAATTTCAAATAATTAATACTAATATCATTAGTGAAAACAAAAAGAAGAAAAAAACATTGAGCTAAAATATAGGTTTTAACATTGCTGTTGCTTGTCGGATAGTGTTTGTTGTAAGCGAAATTTGCAGGCGCACCTCATTACAATCAACACTGTTTTGTAATTGACATTGAGTGATAGCGTCAGAGATTCCTGGATACAGCGTGCTTGCATATGTATTGTACAAACTTGGTGCAAAAATAAGATGTTTGAATTCATTTCTTCCAGGAAGACCTTCGGGATAAAGAAAGAGTTTCTCTATGTGTTGTATTTGGTCATTTAAAATACGCAATTTAATAAAGTCGTTTTCAATTTTGTATTCCTTTAAATATTCTTCAAAACGGGTTGCTGCGATACCAAAATCTTCAATTGCCTTTTCAAGATACATTAAAGAGATATTTTTCATTTCAAGTTGTTGCCGTGTATTGTGTTTTAATTCTTGAATATGTTTTTGAAGAATATGACTGTAGTTTGATACACTATACATGGGCAAGAGAGGACTGTCAACCAAACGCATTAAAAATATTCCTCCAAGTTGTGCAACTGCTAAATGAATCTTAAATTCAGGATCAATAAAATCTTTCACTAATTGAAATGTCTCAACAGAGGAATGATAGGCAGGGTAAGGAAAAACCTCTACTCTCTTATCGAAGAAATAATATCCCCAATCAATAGATGGTATACCAAGATATTGATAAAATGAAGCATAGTCACTTATTGTACCAAGAGTGCGCAGATTTGGTCGATTTCCTTCTGGAGCAGGGTCATGGTCTAGCATAACGTCGTAAATAGTTTGCCCTGAGTTTGACGTGGGATCAATAACATCCTGCGCTGCGTCGACAATCAGTTGGTTGAGTAAAGGACTTGAGAATGTACGCAAGGTGTAATTACCACACACGGCAAGATCCATATTTAAATAAGCCACTGCACGTTCAGAAAGCAACACGGAGTTCTCTTCAACCCATTCTGTTGACCCAATAAGAGCGTACTCCTCAGCGGACCAACTACAGAACTTTATTGTCCGTCGAGGTCTCCAACCTGATTTCAATAAGACTCCAACAGCTCGAGATAGCTCCATAATAACAGATGTTGCAGTTACACCATCCACAGCACCATACACCCACGAATCACGATGTGCTCCAATTAGAACAATACGATCTGGTTCTACACTTCCTTTTATGGTGCCAATAACATTCGTTATGTTCTTAACAATGTTTTCTGATGTTACATTCAGTCTCACAGTCGTGTTTGGATCTTTAAAACCAGGTCCGAAACGATATGTAATGTTTAGTCCACCTCTCCATTTACTAGGAACTTCAGGTCCTGGAATGACACAAACATATATACTACTACTCTGTAGAAAAATATATCGCATTTTACTCTGATAAAAAGCTCTTCTCAAAATGTCAGTATTTCGTTATCAGAACTATTCTCAGCACTTCACCATCTTTTCACTTTGCTCTATCTAAAACACTGCCCACACAACACTCTACTTTTTACTCTGATGAAGTGCTCTGCTTGAAACGTCAGTATTTCGTTATCAAAACTATTCTCAGCAGTTTACCATCTTTTCACTTTGCTCTATCTAAAACACTGGCTACACAACACTCTAGTTTTTACTCTGATGAAGGACTCTGCTTGAAACGTCAGTATTTCGTTATTAAAACTATTCTCAGCAGTTTACCATCTTTTCACTTTGCTCTATCTAAAACACTGCCTACACAACACTCTACTTTTTTACAACATAGAACATGCCTAGCAATAGACAAACTACTATAACTTTACTCTGGCTAATCACGTACACAGCAAAAATGTGTGTGTGTGTGTGTGTGTGTGTGTGTGTGTGTGTGTGTGTGTGTGTGTGTGCATGGGGGAGGGTGTGGAGGAGGAAGTGGGGGTAGGGGTAGGACACGCCTTCTTTTTGCAACTATGCCAATATTTGAATACTCTAGATGTAACACTAGTTTTATTTACCTGTCATTCTGCTTAAGAAGTGTACAGCTTCACCATATGTTAAAACATGTGCTGGGACTGTTGGAAGGTTCGATTCATTTCTCTTATTCCTGTACATTCCTGCAGTTGATGGGCGACCATGAGTGAGAGGATCACCAAATGATGGACCAGGATAAACAGAACCACGTTGAGTTGCATTGGGAGGTAACCACCAGGAGTGAGGGTAGTAATCATGGTTGAACGGAGAAAAATTAATGGGGTCTGGGTACAATAGTACACCAATAGCACCACGTTGTACTGCCATGGCTACCTAAAATAAACAAAATAAATGGAGATAGAGATCATTGTGAGATAAGTTACTGCTATCGATGCAAAACGAACCATTGCACACATACACTGTCAATAGACAGTACCGAAAAAGATGGCGACTTGTACATTTAAGCACAATCCTTTGCGTGCAGCAAATATAGTTTCTTTCTTAATTATTGGAAGATATGGTATTTGGTAGGAATGAACTTCTTGCTTACTTAATCCATCTTAGCATGATAAACAATGTTTAGCTATTACTTGAGCTGATTTGAGGTCACAAAGCATTGTGGTTAAATGTACCACTCCCATCTTTGTCGGTACCGTCAATAGACGAGTTTCAGGGTGTTGCGTGCGCATCGTTTTGGAAAGAAATTGGCGGGCTCTTGGCGGGCTCCCCACAAAGTAAGGAATGGCAAGCAGACTTGCTAGCGAGCCAACAACAGCAGAATAACAATGTTTTATATCCAGAAACTGTATCTACACTTTGTTTATTTTAAACAGTATGTTTACTTTGAGTGGAGCTTGCCAGTCTTTTTGAAAAATGATGCGCGCGCAACACCCTGAAACTCGCCTACTGCGTTGATAGATAGATGATTAGTGATTAATATTGCGCATTCTTCATGACGTAATGATCGAATGCGCATTACAGTGTACAACAGAATAGATGAATAGGTATAGCTATATATTTACAATACATGAAATAGTTATTAAGATGAAGGTGTTGATTTTTACGGAGGGAGGAAAACCGGAGAACCCGGCGAAAAACCCTCGAAGCACAGGAGAGACCAACTAAACTCTACTCACATGAGTCGCAAGCTCGAGAACGGGGTTATTCCCAGACGGTCACCCATCCAATTACTAACCCCATCTAACCGGGCTTAACTATTGGTGAGAGGCAGCGCCCTAATAGCACACGCCACTCGTTGCGAGACAAGTTGGACACAAAATTACAGCGTGTAGTACTAGGATGTTTATCGTGTCATGCATGCCATGGCTTTTCCAGACGTCGCCCCCTGGCAAGTAAAATAAAATCATCTAGCATTAGAAAGAGGAAAAAGAGAAAGTTGTCCCACAACAACTATGTAAATTAAAGGTTTAATTTAGACTTGCTCCAAGTGCGCCTCTTAGCGCTAGTTTTTGCGGACGGGTGGAAAGGCGGGAGAGCGGAAAAGCGGGAGGAAAGAGCGGGAGGAAAGAGGCGGACTTGTTTCGCTTACAGTTTTTTGAATCTAATTGAATATTCTGGCGGGAAATCGCTGAAATGTACATCGCCCTGTTTTGACGTGATTCTGGTTGTCGTACATGCAATGGAAAGTGGTTCTACCCCTACTAAAACGTTTTCAAGAGTCTGTTTAACTCCAACTTCCAAAGATAGCACTTGCGTAGCAATTTAGCCTGAATAGAATTACTTCCCAAATTACGTCATCGGTCGAAAAATTCACCGGTGAATTTTGCTGCGCTGCAGGTGGGAAAAGTCCTTTTCAACGAGGAACCGAAAGGTCAAAAATGTTTGAAAAGGACTTTGAGAAAGTCTAGGTTTAATCATACCTTGCTGCCACGGAATATTCGACCATAACGAGCAATTGCTATGTTCCCTCTCAATGATATATTGTGATTTTGTAGATCATCGTAATCTTGCTTCGTGCCATAATTCACGTAAACCAAGCGTCCTTCCACAACACCAGACGAGGAGTAAGCCAGAAAGACTGGGACACCATTAACATCATAGTGAGGAAGACTCTAGAATGAGAACAATTAGTGAACAGTTTTAGCACTTTTTCGGCACTAATGACTTACTATTTTAACGTTTTAGGAATATTATTCCTTTCCTTTGCACACTAATATAATTTTCGTCTCGCGTAAAACTATTCATTAAGCGGTATTAAGGCCCGGTTCACACTATACCAGATAGGTTTTCGTGCCGGCACAAAACATATCCAGTATAGTGTAAACAGATTCGATCGACACGATATTGTGCTGAAGCCCCGTTCACACTATACTGCATGGATAGCTTTTGTGCCGGCACGAAAACCTGACGATACAACCAATTCCCACGTTCTATTCTATTAATTTACTTCCAGAACGATTTCGAACTCCGTTCACACTGGAGCTGGAACGGCACAAAAAGCTATCCGATACAAGATGTTCCTCTTTCGAGATCGGAGCGGCGCAGTGGCGTGCCGGCACAGAAATTGTGCCAGAGCAGGCGTTTTGTGTGTGAACAGAAGGCCTATCCGATATGGTTTTCGTGCCGGGCCTTAAAGTGCCCATCTCACGTTTGGGGATTTTACATAATATTTGGGTCTTCCTGAGCAAAATTATAATATATCTTGTCAGCCGAAAATTTCATCTTCATGGAGTTTTTCGCTGGCAAAGTTACCGGATGTGATGTCACAAGAGGCATTCCAAACCAGTTTTCTTTTGTTACTTGCCACAAAAATGCCTCTTGTGACATCACATCCGGTAACTATGACAGCGAAAAACTCCATGAAGATGAAATTTTCGGCTGACAAGATATATTATGACTTTGCTCAGGAAGACCCAAATATTACGAATATGTAAAATCCCCACACGTGAGATAGGCACTTTAATACATGACACTGTGCCTAGTTAAACTGTAAGCAACGAAAAAATTCCTGAGCACTAGTTGCCACTGAGCACCAGGCTGGACTAGTAAACGTACGAACTAAAAGCAACTTTATTTTTGTAGAATTAACTGGGGAAAGTTTGGTGTTGAGTTTGCAGAGGAAGGAAAACCAGAGAAGCCAATGAAAAACCTTCGAAGCACAGGAGAGAACCAACAACTCTACTCACATGAAGCTAATGTGGTCACCCATCCAAGTACTAACCCCATTTGACCTGGCTTAACTTCAGCAGCGAGGGGCATCGCGCTAACAGCTTCTTCTTCTTCTCTTAAAGGTCTTGAATTAGAATACATCAAACGTGTATCTTTACAATCAAATTACTCCTAAGGATTTTTCAATGTGGACGTGTCGAGGCATATCAAAGGCGCTTTAAGCAGCCGCCATACCACACAATGCAGACCACGGATCCCAGCTAAGACCTAGGTGTTGATTTTACGGAGGGAGGAAAACTGGAGAACCCGGCGAAAAACCCTCGGAGCACAGGAGAGACCAACTAAACTCTACTCACATGAGTTCCAAGCTCGAGAACGTGGTTATTCCCAGACGGTCACCCATCCAAGTACTAACCCCGTCAAACCGGGCTTAACTATTGGTGAGAGGCAGCGCCCTAACAGCACACGCCACCCGTGCTCTTCTTCTGTGCCAGCCATGCCTCCCTAATGAACCTTCAGACCATGTTTACACGATGCCGGTACAATTTGAAAACGGAACAAAATCATGCCGGTATGCAAATACAGCATATAACATTTCATGTTATTTTTGTGCCCGTATCGTGTAAACGCAAGGCCTAAACGGCATGATTTTGTTCCGTTTTCAAATTGTACCGGCATCGTGTAAACGGGGTCTCTACTTGTGAACATTAGAACCAGTGCGATGTTAGCGACTATGGACTGATACTTAGTTTCAGTGGCGAGAAGACATGCACTATTGAAATAATGGTGTTATCTATATATCTTTCTATGTAAGATATTTTGTGTTTTACAAGGTCACATAAATAGTTCACACAAGTATTTAATGAACAAAGGATTATGTTTTGTTTGACCAACAATACTCAACGCAAGTCTTCCACCACCAACAGAGCTAGAAATAAGCAAGCTTCCGTCACCTCCATCAACGTTCTCACAGTTAATTGCCATAGGGTGTCATTTTTTAAATACCTTTTTAAATGCTCTATGTCCCCATATAATATCAATTAAAACCTTAACTTATTTATAATTCCTTTTGGTCATTAAACACTTCTATCACAGCAGTTCATTACTTTACGCATGAAACACCTTGGTATCTGTCTAACACAAGACTATTTTACCCTGTCTATAAAGCTAGACGAGATTAGATTCGTCAAGGTATTTGACGGAACCAAGCCTCACAATGTTAAAATGTAACTGTTCAAAAACTAATTCCCCAGTCAACAGCATGTATAATTTGGTCTTTATTATTTATTTACGTTTCCCAGGTAAAATTCCAACGTTCAGCAGGTTACACTAAGATTTTCTTCCCTCTTGGCTATAAAGAGATCTGAAATATGCCGCATATAGCAAAGCTAGTGCAATACGAGCAAAGATGGAGTATAAAGACTTACCTCATATAGAACTTGTTCAGTTTTATTATTAAGTATTTCGGCTTTACTCGCAGTGTTTGCTTTAGGATAGGATAAAAGAACGTCATATGTTGGCAAGGTGACCTCATCAAAACCAAATTCCTTCCATTTTCTCTTAATTTCTAAACCAAGATCAAGATCTCTTTGCAATGCAGCGAGATGCGGCTGACTGGAAAATGATCTGAAAATATACAAGATAGTCACATTGATTACAAAGTGATTAACACAAACTATACAGTGTTATCGAGGGCTATGTGCACCATGCGATGCATTAAACGATTTTTAAATTCCGTCTACGACTATCTCTAGCCGCAGTCATGCAGACACGATATGAAATGTGTTGGCCATAAAAATATTTCAAGGATAAGAAAAATTTCGAATGTCGGAGACTGTTGCCGAGAGCTTAGTTGAGTTCCGAACAGATATTTTGTTTGACCCTCACATTCAGTGATCTCACTATGAAGTATGTAGTATACGGTATCGAATGCTATTGTATTAATAAATATTAGTGCAGATAGAGATAGTGAGACCAGATTACAAAATACGCCGCTACTTTCATCATTTCCATATGGTAATCTTTATAAGATCAGGTTCTGAAATTGAGAAAAGTTCATCATACAATTGCTTCGTTCTTTAAAATTACCTGGTTAACTTCACGACAAATAGCAAACACATACAATTTAAATCTTTGGCTTTACATTAAGAGTTTTTAAGGAATCCTGGCCTGTATTTGTATCTCAAAGACAAATAAAAAATGACAAGGTATTCGATAGTCTTGTCGCGTTTACACAGCATAATCAGTTTATGCAAACCATTAAATTTGTCGCGTTACTTCACTTCCAGATTTCTTTCTTTGATGAGTAAAATCGTGTGGTGTTAGCCAGAGGCAGAGTCAAATAATAAAAGTGGCGAGTTTAGCGTTGAAAGGGTTAATTGGGATAGGCTAGGATGCGTTTAAATGTCGACTAATCGCCAAAACAAATACAATTAAAGTACTACGATCGTTTGTGATATATGAAACACTTACCTCGATATATTTTCAATTGATTTACTGTCTAATGTTGATAAGAGTTTCTTTTCAAATGTTCGATCATTAATAATATTCTTGGTTGAAGATTTCTCTTCGCTACTACATGACCTTGGAATGAAATAGCCAAGAATGAAGCCACCAAGAAGAGCAAGAAAGACACTTGCAATACAGAAAACATAGAAACGGCGTTTCCGTCCAAACGGTTGCTCACTTTCATTCATACCAAACGATTGACTGCTTGTTGATAAATGGTTCATCTCGATGACGAGTTGGCGTTCTCTTCAATCTAATCTCTCTTGCAGTTCACAATTCAATACGCTGTAGACAATTACGTTATACCCTCTGGGTGCAAATCAATTAAGATCTTAGGGAACAAGAAAGAAATTTTGCTCTCTAATTATAGCGGCTAGCAAATGTAAACAAATTGAACTAAAGTAAGAGAAATAATGAATCTATTAATATATCTATTGTTCACGCTTTGCACATCACAAATACCACACAAGGAAGAATGAGGTAAGCGTAATACTAATATGGCCATTGTAAGAAACATACCCCAGGGAAAGACGAGGAAAGTGTCTCACTAATATGGACATGAACTCTTCATAACATATACTAATACTCAGCTAAAGTGTCTTGGTGAGATTGTCGGTGGGAAACAGTAGACATTACGTAGACGACGTTCGTCAAGCTTAAATGATCAGAAAATGTTTGTGATGGTCAGATAAGGATCAAACATGCAACCTTAGAAGCTCTAACTTTAACTATGCTCTAACCATTGAGTTACTGGGGCTCTAACCATTGAGTTATTGGGGCTCGGACGGAGAGCTAGGCTGATAGATTCAGTCATATGTGCTTCGTTACTTCTTATACGTTCTTATTTTGTTTATTTAATTTAGCAAGAAAAATTATTATTAGTTCATGTACTTCAGTTCCTTTTCAAGTTTCCGTTTCCTAGTGCTTTCCTTGCACATTAACTAATGACAGTCCATTGAGTATTAATAGGCACTGTTCCGCTCAGTCTGGTGGCTGATAAACTGCAAGAATGGCAAATGATTTAACGCATCTTCCGTGCATTTGATTGGCTGCTTTCAACTTACGTCACTAGCTAACTCTACATTGGTATACTGAGTAGGGAGCAGCTAATGTCGTGGGTCGTGGGTAAAAAGTCGTGGGTTGTGATTTTTTCCAAACGCACACGGCGTTTCCGCGGACTTATTTAAATGCAATTACTAATATTTCGAAAACTATAACACAAAATTTACCGAGAATGGTCGGAAACGCCGTGTGCGTTTACAATATATTGCTCTGCATGACGTTCAGTCATACGCTTTACAATAATTTTCACGCACATTTGTTTGCATGGGCAGAATTAAATATATAGTCAGAATACTTTTCTTCGTAAAGTTTGTGAAGTTCTAAGCGAAACGTTCCAAATTATCAGCTTTCGGTTAAACAAGTTTCAGAGTCAATTAGCTCACTCAGGCGGTTGGTTCTATAATAACACGGAAAAGTGGGTTTCAAATTTAACTCACCCATGACCCGTCGATATCTCCGTAAATGCGCAGTAGCGATTGTGATTCACTTTAAATTATTTAGTATAATCGTATTCCTTTTACTATTGATGTTGGTAATACTTCTGATTGTAATACCCACACTGGAAGCCTTGAACTTTGACAATATTTAATATTATCGATTACTCTTGACAATGCAATCACCTTCGCCAAGTTTGTGCAAAATCCACTTCCCTCGAATAGCTATTCAATTTATTCAACTTCAATAATACATTTATTTCATTCTATAATTTATTTACAATTTTTGGAAAAATCACGACCCACGACTTTTTACCCACGACCCACGACATTTTACCCACGAACCACGACCCACGACCATTAGCTACTCCCTACTGAGTAAGGTGACGGATCCCTGGTTTGAAATATACTGCCGAAACAGAGAACATAGGAGTCTAACATTTTGAGCGAGGTTTTTTGTCCGCCATCTTGACGTTTGAAACCCCGTTTAATTGCGTCATTTCAGCAAGCGATGTTTTTGACAACGCGGACGTCAGGTGGCCGCGAGTAGACTGGATTAAAAAACGAACGTTTGTCGCCATTTGTGGCAATCATCAACAGATAAGGCAAAACATGAGGTTTTGAAAGTCTGTGACTTGCCCAGATGGCCATTATGATGAAAATCACCGCCGAAATAAGCTACGCTAACATTCGCTTGACGTCCGCGTTGTCAAATGTCAAAAACGTCGGATTAAGCTTCGTCGCATATCAGTCGCACGTATAGGTCTCGAATATTGTGTGAATGAACGGCGATATATGATTCTTCGGTCGGTTTTTTCGGTTTTTCGGTTTTCGAATATAAGCGAAACCGTAAAACCGGTTTTGAGAAAAACCCCGATTTTTTCCGGTATACCAAAAAACCGCCTCAGCCTACCTAGTGATCACTTCCCTATGTACACTGTACTAAACCACTGTTTACGTAGCAGGGGACCGTCATTTGGTGTCCGTAATAACGAGAGTCCGCAATAGCGGGATGCGATGAAAATATCCCGATTTCAGGTTGTAAAATGTCACTACAATGTATTACTGCTTTTTTTTTTAAATGTCCAGTTTATTTCAATTTCTAGTTGACGTTTACTGTGATACATAAGTACATAATACAAGACAAAATATAAGTCAAAAATTTGTATTCAAATATTTTTTTTATTCCAAAACCAAAAATACAACGGTAACATGAATCAGTAACATAAATATGCCACTCGATAAATTAAAAAGTCATTCACTTTCATGTGTCGAGAGAAAAATACGTCCAAGGTGTCCGTTGTAACGAGAGTAGAACAATAAAAATGTTTGTTGGGGACCACATAAAGTGTCCGCAATTCCGTAATAGCGAGAGTCCGTAATAGCGAGAGTTATTTCAATAGGTTCGGCCGGGGATTTACCAACTGTCCTTAATAGCGGGGTGTCCGTAATAGCGGGGTGTCCACAAGGCGAGAGTTGACTGTAACTGTGAACTTAAATAGAGGATATTACACGGTGGTGCGAAGATATGGATTTTATCTTCGAGTGGTGAAAACAAATATTTTATGAATGAGCGTAGCGAATGAGTAAAATATCGTTTTTACCACGAGAAGATAAAATTCATATCTTCAAGCCAGCGTGTAATTTTCTTTTTATTATATAGATTCAATGCAAAGAGGTAACATTCTTAATGACGTCATTGGTATCTTCACTAGTGAGAATATGGAAAATACGACACTGCATATTTTCTAATAAAACACTCGCATCTATATAATAAACTAGAAGTTTTTATCAAAAGTGAAGTGCTGCGAGTTGCTACCATTTACTATTTAGTAGTAAAATACTTGTTATCGTCTGAAGCATTTTCAATTAAAGAGCTCAAGCATGCGACGTTTTCCTCAACATTTAAAGAGTGATGGCGTCAGCACTCTTGCTTGAAGTGAAGAACGGCAATCTATGCAGTTTTAGGTTGTTGATTTGCAGCAATAACGGCTGTTGCCATCTTTAATGGCTCAATTTTGTATAAACTCAGTTGCAAACTATACTTTATTACTTAGGATTTTAACATAAGGTATAACTTATTCACAATATTTAAGGCATATTATATATTATAACTGTTCATTTAATTATTTACACCACAATACTAATTGTCATAAGTTATTATATATTCATTAATTCTAAAATAATTGAAATGCTTATCTAGTGTATATATATATATACAGTATTTAAGTAATGTAGAGAATGAAATACTGCTGTCTTGAGCCAATGCACTTAATCAGAGTAATATATATATATATATCAATGGCCCATATCAAATGATGCAGCCAGTCTGGGTGGCACCAACCAGTCACATTAATTTCAAGCACCTTCACCTTGGCTTACCCAGTACTTGCAGCCTGAAATTTTTCTATACATCGTAACACACTGCCTACACAGCACTCTACTTTTATATTACTCTGATGAAGGACTTTGACTTGAAACGTCAGTATTTCATTCTCTAAAATCTCAACAGTTCACCATCTTTAAGATTTTCTAAATTTTACTGCAATATATATACTGTCTGGGTACTTGGCCTTAATGGCCCTCAAGTTTGAGCTCGAGACACACTTGGATTGGTGATTTAACAATTATTCGCCGAAGGCGAGGTGAATATTGGTGAATAATAACCAAGACAAAGTCGAGGTTATTATTACCAATATTCACTGAGCCTGAGGCGAATAATTGTTTTAGTATAAATACACATTTTCCTACTTTTAGAAACATCATTTTCTTTGAACGTGCTTTGAAATTGTTAATTTCCTCGTCTGTCGCATTGACATTTTACTGGTGGCCATCTTGAATAAACGCTGTAGGTGATTATCGAGAATTAGTCCGAAGTAGCTCAACCAATCAGCGCGCGAGATTTTCTATAATCACCTGTGTATTTATACTAATAGTTATTAATATAAAGTTCAAGAAATGATAATAATCCTTCACAGCTAAATTACTATCAATATACTAAGAACTTATCTTTTTAGCAAGATGTCTTTACAGATCAAGATTCTGTTTTACTTTCCACTTTCTCGTCTCCATTCACTGTAAATTTATCATCATCAATATCCAACTCTTCCATAGCCTTCAAAAAAATAATTTATAATTTTAAAAACAAACAGCAAAACAGAGCAGCTTGCTCTCAATTTCCCATGATTTGCTAACTTGTTCAAAAGTTCTTAAATTGGAATGTACAGCTACATGTAAGCAGTGGCGTAGCCAAGGGGGTGTGTGTAAAGGGGGGTGGTCACCTCCCCCAATGGTCTCCAAGACCGTTCTCGTGAAAAGTTTAAATCCGTGGAGAAACTTGTAGGGGGGGGGGGGGGGTTACAGTTGTTTTGAGTCCAAGTGAGTAGATAGTGATGTGTTATGTATATTGCAGGCATGCATATGCTATAAATTACAATACTAAGGGTCTATGTACACAAAATGCCTCCAACCTGTTTTTACATTTACGACTTGTTTATAAATAAATCTAAAGATACAGTATTCTGATGTGTATCATCCTATGTTCTGGTTTGATTTAGACCCTGGCTACGCCACTGCATGTAAGCTGAAAAGTATAGAATAAAACATATTCCGAAGAATAATGCCATCCTGTAAACTCAAGATATGAGTCAACTGTCTGATAATAAGTCACTTGTCTGATGATGACTTTGAAATAAAGTCGAAATATTACAATTTTCAACATAGTTCCACTTGTTTGACTCATATCTTGAGTTTACAGGATGGCATTATTCTTCGGAATATATATGTTTTGTTATATAGCCAGAGTTTCGCTGGATACAACAATGACTGTCATTGGTTGGTTTGTGGTCACATGACCTTATCTAAATTTCAATGTCTACCAGGCAGGCAATAATTGAGAACTTATTGCCTGCTCAGTCAATAAGTTTTCAATTGTTGCCCGCTAGAAATTTGAACTCTTCACGGCATCCTATAAACAAAAGCTTGTTTGGTACAAAAATAAGAATATTTATAGGTCTTCAAAGCACGTGTGAAGATTAACTGGAGAAATGTGTTGCTGTTCTTTTGTTCTGAGACTAATATTTGTTTGGTTGAAATGAAATTACGGAGCCAGGCAAAATGTTTTGGTAAGTCTTTCAGTTTGTCTTTTGTGTACTTTCCCTTGATAAACGTCGAAATTATTCAGCGAAACTCAAGCTATATAACAAAACACTTAATGTCTGAACCCTCAGGAAACAGTTATATAGTTTTGTTTTCCCTCGAGTCTCGATGTTTCCCTCGACTTCGTCTCGGGAAATATCAAGTCTCCTGGGAAAACAAAACTAACTGTTTCCCTTGGGAGCAGACATTAAGTGTATATTATTCTATACTTTTTCAAGTTGTTGGCTGGTCTTGGTTTTATGTAAGCTTACTTTACCTCTAATTCTTTCATAACTATATCCACAAAATCTGTTGAGTTCTTTTTATAACGATAAGCCAACTTGATCGCTTCACGAAACAACTAGGGAAAAAAACTTTTTTAAGCTTTTTATTTGCATTTCAAGTTTAAATTTCATTCTTATGTAGCAGCTTTCTTTCCAATTGTACTTAGTAATTGCTAAAAATACCTTAACAACATTTGTTCCATCTGCAGCTGACACAAAATAGAATGGTAATCCATATTTCTTGGGAAAATTAAAACTTTTTTCTGTTACTTTATAATCAACTGTAACACACATTAAGAAATGTAACAACCAACAATTTAATTTTATCATATCCAGTTTTTCTAAAAATATAAGTTTTATTAGGGAAAAAAAAATATATACCTGGGTTTCCTATTTCTCTTCAAAAAAACTTAGGTAGGGTAGGTCGGATTTACTTTTTCTTAACTTTTTTTTTTAATTTAGTGCCTAGGAATAACAATAATATTCTTTCCAACACCAAATGTCAATTACGCTAGCACATCTATTAAAGCTAATTTTGAACACATAGGTTCTGATGCCATGCTTGCTATCCCAAGATGCAAATCACGTTGCAACTAGGGCTCACGCTCCTTAAAAATTCAATAAAAACTTTAGGGTTGGCATTTTGCTAGCAAAAAACTAGGTAGGGTCAGGAAACCAGAAATCCAGGTATTTTTTTTTTGGAAGTAATATTGGGCATTTCACTCGATTACATAGAATCCCTAGAACATGCTATGTAATCGAGTGAAATGCCCAATATTACTTCCAATAAACCCAATTCTCTCCTGGCATTACCACCTTAATGTATACAGAACTTGCAATCAAGCTCTCGGCAACGGCCTCCGTGGCTCAGTGGTCAGAGCATTGCACTAGAATCGCAAGGTCGTGGGTTCAATTCCTGCTGGAAGGCCTGTGTAGTTACATTTTTTGCAACTGGTCCTGGTTTGGTCTTAAAATGTATATATTGTACACTCGAATATTCCTTCACCTAAAATCCCTAGAACATTTATTTTTTGGCCTTAGTAGTTTATCATTCTTGGTACTTTGCTGTGTACAGTATTAGTAGTCCTGGGTTATGAAAAGGATACTATCAATTTTATTTGCCACAACTATGCATGGAATATCTGAACGGTATTCTCTTAGCTCTTTGTACCATCTTAAAAGATTTTTATACGTTGTTTTTCTAGATATGTCGAATGCCTAAAACAAATTGAAAAAATATATGAATAGAGTACACAGCCCAGATTTGGTGTATGGTGAAGCATTAGCTTACCAATATACAGGAATGAGCTTGGTGATAATAGGAAGGATGCATGCTGCTAAAACGTTCTTGGCCTGCAGTGTCCCAGATATCTGGAAAATAAAATTTCAATTAAACAAAGCCATAAAAAAATGCTAGATATTATAAATATAATTCTGAAGCCAAGCACAGTGCCCTCTGACCTGCCCAAAATTGGTGCTGATATATACTGTAATATATATATATATATATATATATATACTGTAGTATATATATATATATATATATATATATATATATATATATATATATGAGCTCAAAATTTCTATGAGTGAATAGTTGATGAGAACAGAGCTCGAGTACAGGGGCTATTTTGAGCCAGCTTAGGTAGGAATGAGTTAATGATTTGTTAACCCATTGCTAGCTAGGTTGTCTGAAGGTTCTCTTGTTGATGAGTAAAATCATCTGGCATTAGACAGAGTATGCGTAAAACAATAAAGGCGCTGTCTTTGGCTGGCTTAGCAAGGAATGGGTTAATACTTCATGAATTTTATGATCTATTGTCCTTAAGAACAGCTGTTATCTTGGCAGGGGGTAAAAATACTAGCAGCTGCATCTTATGTGGCAATTTGCATTATTCTTATTTTTTTTCTTATATTTTTGCATTATTATTCTTCTTGTGTGGCAATTTGCATTATCATTATAATATATATTAGATATTATATATCTTCTCGCCTCATTAGTATTTTCTGTCACATCTTTCACCACCTAGTTATGTATCAGTTAAGTTATTTATAATCAACCGCTGTAAATTATTCCCTTCACTCTGAAGATGTTACTGGACAGTAACGAAACATCAGTGCAATAAAATGTAATAATTTATGTTTCATTATTGGTTTCTTGTTTGAATTCAACAATGCCTCTTTTAAGAATAATTTGCTGGGCAATAATCTTTTTAACCAGACTTCGATTTCCACCTGGTGCCTCAATTGCATATATATATATATATATATATATATATATATATATATATATAATGTACAACAGTGTTTATATATTATATCATATCATAATATCATACCATACCACACCAATATATATATATATATATATATTATATTATATTTATTGGTTTATATTATATTATATTATATTATATTATATAATATTATATAATTTATATTATATTATATTATATTATACTATACTATATTATGTTATATTATATTATATTATATTATATTATATTATATTATATTATTATGTTTGTTCTTCAACGTTTTTTCTTCTTCAGTATTTTTGTTGTTGTTTTTTTTTGGCAAACATCCACTTACCAACTCTGATATCTTGATTATCAACTTTGGTTCTATATTGGAAAAGAGTTAAAGCATACGTAGACAACTGCTGAGGTTGGCTAGAAAACTGTCAAGGAATATATAATTCAACAGAGACCTGAATAATTAAATTATCAGCTTAAATATCTTTTTAAAAATATTTTAAATGTATATTTTGTTTCCTCCAAGAAATGCTAAGAATAAGCTTTATGGAAAGGATACTATCCGTCCATTAAAAAACGTTCAACTAACCTAAAAAAGGTTCAAAATATTGACTGTTAGTTGCAGGTGAATGTATAAAAGTAAACTTTCATATTTATTACATGTTATTTCAAGGTCTATAAATGTTAATTTATTTAATCATTATATCAACTCACTTTGATTTTCCAACAGCACTATCTCCAAGACAAATTATTTTAACAGAATCTTCATTATCTTTGCCTTTTATTCCAATTTCTGGCTCTAAATTATTACTACTCTTCTCACCATCACAAGCGGACGCCATCTTGTTTCCTTGCTCGAATAATATCCCCCGGAAATATCCTCCGGAACTATTCAATGGGGCCAGTCACGAGAACAGTAAATTTATCCCTTGATACTGTACTTCGTTGGATATTTAGAGGTTCTGCAGGATTAATTGTAATTTCTTTTCTGTGAATATGAACTGGACATTAAGAGAGACGGATAGCGCAGAAAATATCCAATCGAAGGAGGACCCACCACCGTACACGCCAATTTTTGATCGTAATGGATCAAATGAGAGCGTGAATCAACAAGGCCTTATTCATGGTTTAACTGCATTTACTGCTGCTGTTTTTATTGTTGGAGAAATGGCTGGCAGTGGTGTCTTGGCTTTGCCTAATGCTGTAGCAAACTCTGGTTGGATCGGAATTGTTCTTATATGTGTTCTGGGCATGTTATCTGGAATATGTGGCATTGTATTGGGCAGGTCATGGTTAATTCTACGCAAAGATTTTACGGAGTATCAAGGACAAGTGCGATATCCTTATCCCGCTTTAGGATATCACTCGTATGGACGACTGGGAAAATATGTCGTGGTATTTTGTATTAATGCTACATTGATCGGTAAACGCAAATTATTGAATTATATATGTTCTTTAAAATACATGCAATTGACATTTGACAGTAAGCCCCCTACGGCATTAAGCCCCCCCCCCCCACCTCGTACCCAGGAGTCTTATCTCCCCAAAAGCGGAGATAAGACCCTAGGATACGAGGTTGCACCCTCTTCCAAAGTACACCCACCCACCCCTAATAAAAAGATCTGTTTTATATAATTATAAATATATTATAAATTTTATATTATACATATAATAAATATAAACACAATTAATTCTTTGAACGTTTTCATGGCGATAAAGTAATATAAATAAGTTTTGTGGAAACACCACGTAAAATATTTTTAGCAAAGAAATAGCAATATTTTTAGCAAAGAAAATATTTTACGTGGTGTTTCCACAAAACTTATTTATATTATATTATAATATAAACACAGTTATACAATTTATATTTTGAATAATGTAATTATATATTTATACATACAGTATATATAAATATTATTAAATACTATAAATTGTATGATCTGTGTTTGTATACTGTATTTTCTGGCTGATAACCCACACAGTGTATAACCCACACAGCAACAAAAATGTCACTTTTGGAAAAATAAATCAGTGTATTACCCACACCATAAGATAACCCACATTTTGGGAGCACAAAATTTTAAAAAAGTATAGTACTGTACTGGTAGTTGAAAGATGAACGTAGAATCCTTGGTCTCCGGTCTTCGTGATGGCGTCATCTTAAGAATTCAACAGATTACCCACACCTAACCTGTGGGTTATCTATCACCCAGAAAATACGGTAATCTGATGCAAACACTTAAATTTGAAAAAAGATAGAAAATTAATAATAGAAAAAACCCCAACTTTATATATTGGGTAAATCCAGGCGTGGATCCAAGGGTGTGTGTGGGTGGGAAGGGGCATTGCACATCCCCTCATTTTGTGCACATGTGGCAATATGCAAACTCTAGATTTTATTCTATTTTGTATTTCTATTTTGTATTTCTCTTAACCTCACTCAAAACTATTCCAAAATGCTGGAAACAGCATTTCCCAAGGCCAATTTCTATTTCTCAATTATAATGAATTCATTATTTTTTTGAAATGCAAATTTATGAAATACATTTTTTCTATTTATTTATTTAGGTGCATGTACTGTGTTTATTCTCTTGGCATCGGAGAATTTAAATTCTCTCATTAGTTTCAACATTGCCTCTGTTTCTGCACACAATGAATATCGTCTGTGGTTGCTTATTTGTGTTTTGTTTGTGTTGCCTCTAACTTGGCTTGGAACTCCAAAGAATTTTTGGCCAGTTGCTCTCATCGCAATCATAGCAACAACAATTGGTTGTGTATTAATAACTATAAAGATTGCTTCTGACTTTGAAGGTGGTGCTCCCAAGAGGAAAATTACAGCTAGCTCATTCTTTTCAGGTAAAAATCAAGGGGGGGGGGGGGGGCTATAGTCCCTCTATAGAGTATATCTGAGGGGCCTGGCCTGGCTAAACTCCTGACCTGTCAGAGACTACAGTGACACCATTTAATCAGTGACATTGCAGTCTACAATCCTGGACAAAAGTGCTTGGGACACTATGTGACAATCGTTAAAATCTGCAAAGTGTCCCAACAATTTTGTCCAGGATTGTCTGAAAATGACAAATTTATGAATTTTCAATAAAACACAGCTTTTTAACTTTGTAACATTGCAAAAGATATACAGTTTAATAAAAGAGCCCCCATCTCTGCTACCCCTTACCCCCTCAATGGGGAAGGGTCATCACTGGAGTAGAGTCTCTGCAGAGTTCCCACCCACACCGGTACCACCCACACGAGAGCTCTTATTTAATTTGCATATTCACCGAACCATCTATACACCACAAACAATATGTTGTTCATCCATGTGGGAGCGTAATTGTGTCGTTTTGGAACAATGTGCGCAGAATCGTCGCGTTCAAATTGTTTTTTCTTCGATTTTGTCTAATTCACCATTTTCACGGAGACAATCCTGGACAAAAGTGCTTGGGACACTATGCGACAATCATCAAAATCAGCAGTGTCCCAACAATTTTGTCCAGGATTGTAGCTCCCTACTTTGAAATACATTTCACCACCACCGTGAACTGGCCAGATTTTTAGTTGTTTCATTTTAGTATGTTTCTTTTCTTTAGCTTTTGGAGCCATCGCATTTTCGTTTGGTGGAACAGCAACATTTCCAACCATCCAGACTGATATGAAGAGGCCAAGTACATTTCATCTTGCAGTTATATTTGCATATCTTTGTGTGCTGGCATTATATCTTCCTGTATCTACACTTGGCTACTTTGCTTATGGTGACAATATTCATCCAAATGTCTTGAAGAATCTATCTTCTTCATCACCAGTTACAAAGTGTGTTGAGGCTTTGATTGCATCTCATCTTTTGTTCAGTTTTGTTATTGTCATCAATCCTGTGTCACAGCAGTTAGAAGAATGGCTTAATGTTCCTGCAGGTAGGAATTAGCTTTTATTTTTTATTTATTTAACTTTGCAATTTCTTTACTCGAATGCTACTGGTATTCAGCTAAGTCGTCACTGTGCCGTCACAAGGTGCAATGAAGCTGGGCCAAGCGTGGTGTGCCTCTCATATAACCAGTCGCATTCTTGCCCCAAGCCCCTGCACAGTTCATTAGTTGTTAACCTTGGTTATCTAATAACCTCATTTAAAATTACATGAGAATAAATAAAATAATTAAAAAATGAATGGGTCATTCCAGAAAAGATCCATACCTCCCCCACAGAGGAAATTTGTGCCATCCGGGGAGAGGAGGGGGGTAAATCTACTTCTGATAATAGTAAAATGTACTAGGATGTCCGAAGGGGGGAGGGGGTCAACTTCACATTTCCTCCGTGGGGGAGGTGTGGATGTTTTCTGAAATGACCCAATAGAAGAAGTAGGGACACCACAACAGTTAATTAAACACCAATTCAGTGGACCCTTCACTCCTTTTTCCTCTACACATGCTGCTTTTAATTTGGGTTAAACCCACCACAGAAGGATCCTCATGTTTAAGCCCTATTGAATGGGATTAGTACTTGGATGGGTGACCACCGTAGCTTCATAGAAGTAGAGAGTTGTTACAAATGTTGATAAAAATACACCACAAAAAGATCCTTAACATGAAGTACAAGATAAGATTCCAGCTGGTGGTCCTTGCTCATGTGTGGGTCCAGCTGCATAGCATCTTGCATTCAGTATGCCCATAATTGTCCAAGATTCAGATTAACTTTTGTTTTTCTTTTTAGGTCGTATAACTGTGCGTCGTTGCGTAGTCCGTTCATGTTTGGTGTTATTTATTCTCGCCCTAGCCCAGGGTATACCTCATTTTGGTCTCTTTCTTAATTTGGTTGGCTCGTCAACAACATGTCTCTTAACCTTTGTTTTTCCTTGTTTATTTTATCTAAAGTTAGAGAGTGGTTTATCACTTCATATGAAAGTTTTGTTAATTGAAATAGTAGGCTTTGGTTGCTTAGCTGGAATAACCTCCACTTATTTTTCTATAAAAGCAATAGTTGATCAACTCAGTTCATAATATGTAACAATTATATAATCCTTTTCCAACTGATTTCTTCTGAGTACAAACAAAGCAAAAGTTATTCTGATTTTGATTATGTACACGTTATTAGGAATAATTTGCTTTGTTCAGCAATTTTAAAATGTAGCAATTATAAAATGTGGCAATTATAATATGTACAAATTATAAAATGTGAATGTAATGTAACAATTATAACAAGTATCAATTATAAAATGTAACAAATATAAAGGCCAAACGCTTTCAACATTTCATTCAACATCGTTCAACATTGTTGAACGCGTGTTGAACGAAAATTTGAACATGTTCAAATTTCGTTCAACATCATTCAACAACGTTCAAAATCATTCAACAGGGGTGGCCAAACGCTTTCAACATGTTGAATCACGGTTGAATTCAACAATGTTGAACGATCACTGATGTTGAATGAAATGTTGAAAGCGTTTGGCCAGACCTTAATATGTAGCAATTACAACACGTAGCAACTATAATACTTTGTAGCAATTACGATAATTAATATGTACATGTAATTTAGAAAAAGATATTATTAAAATGTTTCGGTACTTTTTGCAAGATGCTGATTAATGACAATTCTCGTCAATAAATTAAATCGTCAAATTAAAGTGTAAAAAACTAGTAGTTGGAAAGAATTACTTATGTCTGTCTTTGTTTGTCTTTCTTTCTTCATTACTATTCATGTCTTTCTTCGACTTTGAATGTTTCACTAAGTTAAAATATCGTGATTTTGTTAGCCTCTGTTCTGCGCTGATTTCTTTTAGTTGAATAGAAAGTATTTTCTTTTCTAAAGCTATTTTTTTCTCTTTGCTTTTTTCATCTCGTCTGCACTCGTTTTCCAATTTGCGTTGTTCTCTCTCATTTCCCAGAAACGATTCTTGAATAATTCTTTCAAAACTCTGCGACGAATCCTCTTGTTGCGATGATTTATACGACATTTCTGAAAATCTAAATTTAGTCAATTTATGGTTAATTGTACCTGCGTGATGGCAGAGGGAAGATATTTTAAAAATTTAAAACAATTTATACATAATGCTTACCTTTTTTTCAATAAATCTCTCGGAATGTTTTGTTCAACGGAACTGCCTTAATCACTTCACCAGTTATCCACGACGATGTAAAGATTGTTTTTTACGCAAATAAAACTTTGTTTGAAACGGTTTTTCTCCCGTAACCGCATATCCGCAATGTTTTAGTGACACTACCTGTCACCTTGGTAATGTTAAGAAGAGCAAAGTGGTAAACTGCAGAGAATAGTTCTGATAACAAAATACCTCTGTTTAGTGTTTATGAAATGAAAATGTTTGTTGTTATATTTGGGAGAATATTAAAAATATTCCTTTTTTCCTCGCTTTGCATCAATCCCACGACACTGACACTATCGCGGTGCTCTGACCACAGAACTACGTTCATTGACATTAAATTATTGTATTGTGTGTTGTGTTGTGTTGTGTTGTGTTGTGTTGTGTTGTGTTGTGTTGTGTTGTGTTGTGTTGTGTTGTGTTGTGTTGTGTATTGTATTGTATTGTATTGTATTGTGTATTGTATTGTATTGTATTGTATTGTGTATTGTATTGTGTAGTGTAGTGTATTGTATTGTATTGTATTGTATTGTATTGTATTGTATTGTATTGTGTATTGTATTGTGTATTGTATTGTGTATTGTATTGTGTATTGTATTGTGTATTGTATTGTGTATTGTATTGTATTGTGTATTGTATTGTGTATTGTATTGTGTATTGTATTGTATTGTATTGTGTATTGTATTGTGTATTGTATTGTGTATTGTGTATTGTATTGTGTATTGTATTGTATTGTGTATTGTATTTGTGTATTGTATTGTGTATTGTATTGTATTGTATTGTATTGTATTGTATATTGTATTGTGTATTGTATTGTGTATTGTATTGTGTATTGTATTGTATTGTATTGTATTGTATTGTATTGTATTGTATTGTATTGTATTGTATTGTATTGTATTGTATTGTATTGTATTGTGTATTATATTGTGTATTGTATTGTATTGTATTGTATTGTGTGTTGTATTGTATTGTATTGTATTGTATTGTATTGTATTGTATTGTATTGTATTGTATTGTGTATTGTATTGTGTATTGTATTGTATTGTATATTGTATTGTGTATTGTATTGTGTATTATATTGTGTATTGTATTGTATTGTGTATTGTATTGTGTATTGTATATTGTACTGTGTATTGTATTGTATTGTATTGTATTGTATTGTGTATTGTGTTGAGTTGCGTTGTATTGTATTGTATTGTGTGTTGTGTTGAGTTGTATTGTATTGTATTGTGTGTTGAGTTGTATTGTATTGTATTGTATTGTATTGTATTGTATTGTATTGTATTGTATTGTATTGTATTGTACGGAGTCTGTTTATGTCGAGAGATTAGGAGGAAGTTTTTCAGTCTTCGCTGTCATCTTGTTAAAAAACAAGTTTATTTTTAAAAACGAAGATTACTTTAAGAACCCAAATATTCTACAATATACACCTCATCCTATACGATGGAATAACAAAACATATAACATAATATGTTGACATAAAACAACAATCTAAAGCTAAACCAAGAGCAAACAAAACTATCAATCAAGTTCAAATGTCAATAACTAAAGCTAATAAATCAAGTATACTGTACAACAGTTGCGGATTATTGCAGTCTGTCTTAATACAATGTAGCGAATCCAAAGTACTGTACTCAAGTTAGAGATGAAGATGGAGCCAGTAAGTTGTGGTGGAATGAGAGATAACACGTCAATCAAGCAGACAAGTGAACAGTCTGAGTGGATACAGTGGGTTCAGATTGCACAGTAGGTACAACAGTCAAAGCAGGGTTTAAAACTGCTAAGAACAACTGTTGTTTTGTGATCATATCTTGCAGCTTACCGTCAATTTCTGGTGCTTCTTTAGCATTCAACGGTAGCCCCATTTCAGACACGAACTCTGAAGCAGCGATGAACTGGTAGAGGGACACAATATTGGCTGATTCGACTGGCAGGTTGGTTAAGAATAAGATCTCTTGAATCACAAGTAACATGATGTTTTCCAATTCAGACCATGTTTCTGCGGGTACTTCAGATTCTTGATAACTGACAAAATCAGCACCTTTCAATCTCTTGTAGGACTGTTGAAAATACAAGAGAAACATATTAAGCATGGAAAAATATATTACTAGGCAGCGTTGTATGTACAGTCTGCTACCAGTCCTCAGTTCACAATCAAGCAATGATCTTTAATACTATTGGGGCTCGCTTTTGTAGATTTGCTATCAATTTTTGGCCTATTTCTCCGCTTACGGTGGCTCCTTGTGGTTTCAATAAATGCGCGCCATTTCATACGCTCGTTATCTAATGTTATTCAAAAGTTTAAAACATTTGTTAAATAAATACTAAGTAGACCTTACTATAGCAGAACTATTGCAGATATAAAATATTTATTAAAAAGTTCAATTATTTGCTGTTACCATAGTAATAATGACGTTGGAATTTTGGTATATTTTCACATATTGCATAATTGAAGCGGCATCTCTTCCGTTTGCCTTGGTGAATTTTCTTAAAAATTGCTGAGATGATAGAAATTATTGTAGAGAATATCCATGCAAAAAATGAAGGTAGGTTGTAGGGACAGATTTTTCGCTATAAAAATTATTGATTTAAAAAAAGTTCTGTCTTATGAAATTTTTTTAAAATTATATATACTTTAGAACTTTTTATAAACTACTTATTTACAAACTTTTACCAAAATTCACCGAAGGAAACGTCTACAAGTCTAACATCTATGTCGACGCGGTCATAGAATTTCGAAACGACAAGATCGCTGTTTACGCATGTGTAGCGATACTATTTCTAGTCACCAGTCCCCTATTGAAATTACCGTAGGGAGCCACCCTAAAAAAACTATAGAGAAGTTAATAAAAAGCAAAAAGACATACCTGCGGGTTATTCCTTCTTCGTTTAGTCTTCCCAGTGACTTCCTCTGCACTTCTTTTTCCAGGAACGTCGTCTCCTGTATTGAAGGCATTTCCACAGTTTCGACATCGACAATCACTGGTACAGCCCAGGTTGTCACGTAAACAAGGACATTTAGATTTGCGTTCATCCTTGTCCTTGCATGCTACGTAATCAGTATCATCAGCCTTTCTGCCATTACCACACATGCAAGATTTACGATTCTTCTTCGATTGGAACTTTCTTTCATTATTGCTTGCAGGATTGTGGCAATTCTTGCAGCGACACAGCCGACTGCATGGTTGACCCTGCTTGAAGCAGACACACTTGGCAGGTTGGTCAACGTCTGTACAAGACTTCATCTCTGCTTTGTCACTTTTACGGTTCTTGCCACAGCAACATCTTAAAGAAGGATTCCTTCTTGGACCCACAGCAAGTTCTAGAAAAAAACATATTCAAATAACTCAACTTAGACAATACAAGTAAAAAAAAATATATAGAATAGAGTGAAAAGGCAGTAAACTGGCGAAAGTAGTTTTGATAACGAAATCAACAATTCGATCTTAGGAGAACAACCTTGTTTTATTTTATTTTTATTTATTTATTTATTAACTTTACAACCATACATAAATGCGAAAGAATTAAAACTATCAAATTAGAGAAAAAAAACTTTGAATAACTAAAGATATGGTTGAAGGTAAGGTCAACAGGACATGAGTAGTCCCATGTGAAGACCGACCTTGTAAGGGACCTTGAGTCCTATTGTTGTTTCTTCGGTATCAGTTAGATACAAATGTCAATAAATAAATAAATAAATACATAAATAAATAAATAAATAAATAAATAAATAAACAAATAAATAAATAAATACATAAATAAATAAATAAATAAATAAATTTGAAGAATAATAATTTCAAATGAAGTCGAATCACTGCTGTAGAGAAAAGTTTTTCTGACTACCCCAACCGGGAATCGAACCCAAGGTCTCTGGTTTAACGTACCAGCGCTCTACCACTGAGGTATTGGGACTCCCGGCTGAGGCAGTCAGAAATATCCATATATTATATATCGCACACATTACCGTAGCTCATCGGGGGATATCTAATCCACCTAAACGAAGAGTTAGGTATCTTTCTCCAGGACGAAGTCGGCTTGACTCAAGCCAGCGTTAATTATAAACATTAAGTTGTCCTTCAGCAGCGTATATATACGCTGCTGAAGGACAACTTAATGTTTATAAATAAATAAATAAATAAATAAACAAGAGATACGAAGAATATCTCATTCACCTTTGGTGGAATCATAATGACCAGGTGCAGTGTGATCAAAGGCAATGAACAATGGCATAGAAGATGAGAGCTTCTCAGGTAAGAATGGTAAATAAGGAGCATGAAGATATGAAGTAATGACAACAATTGGGGCTTGGAGTAAACGACTGCAAACCATGACAACCAGGTCACCAATATCTGTACTGAAGCAACCATTCTTCGAGAACTGATCAATCTCATCTTGGATATCACCATCAGGGAGAGTGATCCATTTTCTGTATGTTTCAAGATTGTCTGAAACTTCTTTTGTAAACAGATCTCTTAAAGTTGTCGAATCCTCCTCCACTGTCTTACATAGACCTGCCATAAAAATATAAATTAAAGTTTAACTTCTGATCATAAGTTCCCAAAACAGTCTCTTGAAAATAAATACTATTAGAACGACCGGATTTTCTGCACTATAAGTTGCATAAACCGTAGGGTCAGTTTTCTTTTGGTAATTCTTCGGAAAAACCTTTAGATAAACCACAGTTGTATAAGCCGCATTTCTAAACTGCAATGTCTTACAACGTAGCGTAACGCCTTACAACGTAGCAAAATGTCCTAGAACGTAGCGTAATGTCTTACAATGTAGAGCGTAGCGTAACGTCTTATAACGTAGCGTAACGGCTTATAACGTAGCGAAATGTCCTAGAACGTAGCGTAATGTCTTATAATGTAGCGTGACGTCTTTTAACGTAGCGTAATGTCGTAGAGCGTAGCGTAACGTCTTCTAACGTAGCGAAACATCTTATAACGTAGCACAACGTCTTACAACGTAGCGTAGTAATGTTTTTCAATTAGTGTATTCAAAAGAGAAGGAGTTTTTGACCAACCTAGTTGCTGAAGAAAACCAATGTATTCTATTTGGCTAGGATCGTCATCTTTGATTTTATGCAGTTGGGTTATAATACTGGAAAAACAGCAATTGCCATCAGCAAGGACTACACTCCTTTGAAGACCAAATGATGCGAGGTTTTGCTGTAGTGATTCTAAGTTTTGACTCTTCTCTATATCTGTATTCACACTAGTCTGACCTGAGGCACATCGTAGAAGAAAACTGTAACCTTTGACGTAATAATATGGAAACTCCATCACATTAAAATCTTTCCTATCATATTTTTTGCCCAACAATTGAAAGATATCTTGAAGATGAAGGGCTCGAGTAATGGCGTACTTGACCAGATTTTCATTCTCCAAGCAAGCAACGTCACCAACTGCTTCAAACTCAACTTGAACAAACGGATGTATGCCCAACTCTGCAGCTTTATTCCACATCATCGTACTGTTCAGTTTACCATTTGCTTCTAAACAAGAATCATAAAATGCTGTAGAGTTCAGGAATTGTTTACACTCAATTGGAATAGTTGGTACGACACGGCTATTACTGGAATGCTTCTTACATTTTCTTTGACAGTTCCATACGTACAGTACATAAGCCAGAATAGCTATAGCAAGTTCAGGAGATAATGTTTTAGCTGCACAGAGTAAAGAATCAGTAAGAAACTCATGTAAGCGTTCATTTCGTTCTGTCCCATCCCCAGGAGGAATATCAGAAAGACAGCCACGATCAATATGTTCTTTAAGATCATCAATGCATTCTACTGTTTGATCAGAAAGTTTCGTTGTCCATTGGGCCATGAATCGATCCAAGTTTTCAGACATGATTTTCGCTGCTGGAGTATTCTGTAAACGCTCTTCATTTCGATCATTTAGCTGACGAAACACCATGCGAAATTCTTTGGCAAATTTCCTAGCTTCTTCAAACGTAGGAGGGATACTTTGGATAACTCTTTGAAAAGCATGAAATGGACTGAGTTTGACAGGAACATCTCCAAATATTTCATGAAACTGTTCTTGAGCAATACAGCAATCTTCAACTAAAATAAGTTGCAGTTGAATTCCTTCATTGACAAGTCGTAACTTAAAGTCATGTAAGAGGTCTTCAATTTGATCAAATCCTGCATCTCTTGTCAATCTTAAAAACATCACTTCACCAAACTCATTCAGTCCAATAAAAGCACGATCAAACTGTCCATCAGAATTCTCCTTTTCTTTCTTGCTTGTTCTTGGACCAATATGGCTTGAAATCTTGAATGTATGATCACAAATTAAAACATTTCCAATATGGCTTCTCATATCTTGTTCCAAAACATCCTTCACCTTATCATAATAGTTTAAAAACAAATGCATGAGTTTATCATTGCTGGGAAAAGAGTACAACATGTCCTGATAAAAATCAGCTTCCAGATCCTGTGAGGTATGTAACATGTTTGCTTGGTTGCCATGGCGAGTGACATACTCTCGGAAGTTCAGAGAACCAATTGCTTGACAAATACGAATGAAGTTAGCTCCTTGTTGTATTTGAACAAGAACGAAGTCCAAGAGTGGTCTTGACAGAGCAGATTTAAAATGAACGTCGATGGGCAATAACTGTCGAATATTAGCAGGGAGTATTTGCATGATTTCAACAGCACCAGACATATATCTGTGACCATTACCACGTGTTCCCTCAAGATGTTTAGCACAGCTGGAAAGAAAGGTAAAACTTATTTATAAGGCCTGGAAACAAGAAATAAGTTGGATAATTCTGAGCATTTTTGGTTAATATATTAGTCAGAAAAAGTGCTTCCTTCAATATAGAAATGACATCATCAATATATATGTCTAAAAATAGAATATGTTTTTATTATAACAAAGGCATAATTAGATGATTCTGAGCATTTTTAGTTAATACAGTAGAACTTGAGTTTTATGACCACCCCTGTTGACAGGTAAAAGTGGTCGTAAATGACAGGAGGTCGTACATGGCAAGTAGTGATGTGACGTCATAGCAGCCATTTTGGCAGCGACGCAGCGCTTCTTTATATAAACATTGTTTCAAGGTTAGGAAAATGGCGATTTATAAAGATTTACAAGGGAAATGGAAAAGCAAGAACATTTCAAAGAAGTGCAGTCTTGATTTATTAATGTTAATATGGTTATTAAGAGAAAAAGAATTTGACATTTGTGCGTTTAATACACTGAAATATCATGGCCTTTATAGAGTGATGTTCTCCATATCAAAATCGTGTCGCAGAAAAAGTGGTCGTAAACAGCAGGTGGTCGTTAAAAGGGGTGTCGTAAAACTCAAGTTCTACCGTATATTGGAAAAAGTGCTTCCTTTATATAGAAATGATGTCATCGAAATATATGTCTAATAATAGAATCTGTTTTTATTATAACACAGGGAGCATTTTTGGTTAATATATTATTCAGAAAAAATGCTTCCTTCATATAGAAATGATGTCATCAATATATAATATATATACCAAAAATGCTCAGAATCATCCAGTTATCCCTGTTATAATAAGAACATATTCTATTTTTAGACATATATACTGATGATGTCATTTCTATATGAAGGAAGCACTTTTTCTGACTAATATATTAACCAAAAATTCTCAGAATTATCCAGTTAACACTAAAATTCGAAAAATCAAAAAATATATATTTAGCCGAAATACTACAGCCTTCTCCTTTTCACAGAAGGTTTGCAAGATCCTGCAAGATCATGACAAGATCTTGCAGGATTTTTGAAAAATCTTGCCAAGATCTTGCCAAGATTGTCAACCTGGGCAGGACTGCAGAATAATTTGATTTTTGTGTTTTGACACAATGATATTGGCAAAGAACACTTATTCACACTATGGCACATTATTTGTTTAAATTAAATATTGCTGTCTGGCAAAAGAAGGGCCTATTTCTCTCTTCGGCCTGGAGCTGACACCCCTCTGTCCTGCCTTAATACAGCCCTGCTCCCAGTGACAAACCACACTGGCTAAGCAGAGAAAAACTCTACTTGAGTGACCACAGCTGGGATCAATGGTGGTGCCAGAGTGATACAACTGGGGTGGACAAACCAAGCACCAAAGGTGTGAGAAACCTCTAGGGGGGTACGAGGGCATGCTCCCCCAGAAAACTTTGGAATCTAGAGTCCCTGAAATGCCATTTCCTGCACTTTGAGGAGTGATTTTACAGAATTCTGAAGGTTATAAAATGTCATAAAACATGCACAAAAGAAAACACATTTTAGGACTTTGAATATATTAATTCCATATTATCTCGATGAGGTGATTATGAAATTTCACCCAAGGCCTAACTTAACTTCATATCAGCAGAGACAAGCGTACTTTATGTAACCCTTTTAGTTTATGAAATGCAATAGTACTAAGCATTGACCGTTCTCAGTTCTTCTACCAACACCGGAGTGATTATCAGCCATGAGTACCACTGACAAATAATATTATAGCCAGTCTTAAAAAGTCTCAATACTACTTCACATCCCCCCCCCCCCATCCCCCAATGTTTTCTCCACAGATTTGGAAAAATTAAGAAATCAATCTGGAAAAGAACTGGGGTGGACAAGTCACCCCAGTCCACCCCATGGCACCACCACTGGCTGGGATTCAAACAGGTCACTCTCCACCCTGCAAACCATCCTACCTGTAGTGTCGTTGAATTAGTAAAATATTGCCACCAATATCATAAACCAGTCTTGGGTTATCACTGCCTTCTGCTCTTAAGTTTGCCATCCATCGTCCAGTCTTCAAGGGAACTCCATGAATTGGACACTGCAGTTCTAACTTAAAGCGTG
>OZ036012.1:5286570-5374070 GCA_964035015.1 Corallium rubrum | reverse complement strand
TTCCCGCGTGCATCCATAACTCGACGGAGCAGGCTAAACCATGAGCCATTTCTTAATTATACATCTCAAACTCATTAATAATTCATGAGATAATCAGTCAAGTACAATAGTCCATTCAATCACCTGACTGACGTTGGATACGCCAGGAAAACACGCTAAAATCGTATACCACTCCAGATATTAGATGAAAACCGGTTTTCATCTAATTCTTAAGATCTTAATTATCGATGCAAAACAAACAAGTTGCTGTATGAATAAATTTTACACACACTCATGAATAAAATCTTATGAGGGTTTATTTTAATTGTATTTTTCAATTGAAATCACTCGATTGAGATGCCATATCAACAACTCGTTTATCGTGTTTCATCAGGGGAATCCAAACACTCGAAAACAATAAAACCACTCGGCCTTCGGCCTCGTGCTTTCATCATGTTTTCTCGTGTTTGGATCCCCTGATGAAACACTCAAACTCGTTGTTGATATATTACATAACATCTTTACCTCTAACTCTGTCAATTGTAGATTTGTCTCGTCTTGAATGCGCGCAGCTTCAGCCAGCCTAAAACACACATTGGGAGAAAAGAAGAAAAAAGAGAGTCATACTCGGGGGAAGGTCGAAAGACTTGGTGTAGTTAGACACTCGTTTTAAAGTGCTTATGTCACAAAATTTTTTTTTAACTTTTGAGTAGAGGACAAAAAGTTAGTTAATAGGTTCTTTAACATTTTTCGGTTTTCTCTTTTCATTCGCGAGATATGCGGCTCTAAACAGCAATTTTCGTGAAAATGTCGCGTATCAACAAGAGTCTGGGACGAGCGTGGTGTGACGTAGCTTATTAAGGGACTTATTAATTTCGACGCGCGTTATATCCTTCTCTCTGCGTTTGCTTGGTTTGAGCAACCAAAAACGACACATCTATCCGGCATTTTGCTGTCTTCTCAATAGCTTTTTAGTACTCCTTCACATGTGAATTCGAACCTCCGTCCCTTAAGCTACGTCACACGGCTGTCGTCCCAGACCCTTTTCCGGTTTTTTCTCGGGCGCGACAATTTTTTGCTAAAAGCCAATTTTTCAAGGTTTAGAGCCGCATATCTCGCGAACGAAAAGAGAAAACCGAAAAATGTTAAAGAACCTATTAACTAACTTTTTGTCCTCTACTCAAAAGTCAAAAAAAATATTTTTGTGACATAAGCACTTTAAGTGAATAAAACGACCAACACAATCCTTAGAACATGCTACGTAATCGAGTGAAATGCCCAATATTACTTATAATATACCCAATTCTCTCCTGGCATTACCACCTTATTATATACAGAACTCGCGATCAAGCTCTCGGCAACGCCCTCCGTGGTTAGAGCATTGCACTAGAGTCGCAAGGTCGTGGGTTCAATTCCTGCCGGAAGGCCTGTGTAGTTGCATTTTTCGCAACTGGTCCCGGTTTGGTCTTAAAATGTATATATTCTACACTCGAATTTTTCTTCACCCAAAAATCCTCAGAACATGCTATGCAATCGAGTGAAATGCCCAATATTACTTATAAACGACCAACATAATACCTTGACGACAGTTGGTTTCCTCCGTTAGTTCCATTTTGTTGCTCTTGGACACTTGCATCAAACATTGTATAATCAGTCTGAAAACAAAAACACCAAAAACTTGAGCTATGAATTATCCTGTGTTTAGTAAAAGAATATTAAAATGTGTAAAGGTATTTTGTACTTTGTAGAAAGTTAAACATAAGTTTTTTGATGAATTTAGTATATTGATGAACGACAGAAAACCTGCCTTAAACACTCTTCGTGAGACAGACAGACAGACAGACAGACAGACAGACAGACAGACAGACAGACAGACAGACAGACAGACAGACAGACAGACAGACAGACAGACAGACAGACAGACAGACAGAGACAGACAGACAGACAGACAGACAGACAGACAGACAGACAGACAGACAGACAGACAGACAGACAGACAGACAGACAGACAGACAGACAGACAGACAGACAGACAGACAGACAGACAGACAGACAGACAGACAGACAGACAGACAGACAGACAGACAGACAGACAGACAGACAGACAGACAGACAGACAGACAGACAGACAGACAGACAGATAGGCAGACCAGACAGACCAGACAGACCAGACAGACCAGACAGACCAGACAGACAGACAGACAGACAGACAGACAGACAGACAGACAGACAGACAGACAGACAGACAGACAGACAGACAGACAGACAAACAGAAAGACAGATAGACAGATAGGCAGACCAGACAGACCAGACAGACCAGACAGACAGACAGACAGACCAGACAGACAGACAGACCAGACAGACAGACAGACCAGACAGACCAGACAGACCAGACAGACCAGACAGACCAGACAGACCAGACAGACCAGACAGACCAGACAGACCAGACAGACCAGACAGACCAGACAGACCAGACAGACCAGACAGACCAGACAGACCAGACAGACCAGACAGACCAGACAGACCAGACAGACCAGACAGACCAGACCAGACCAGACCAGACCAGACCAGACAGACCAGACAGACAGACAGACAGACAGACAGACAGACAGACAGACAGACAGACAGACAGACAGACAGACAGACAGACAGACAGACAGACAGACAGACAGACAGACAGACAATGCTTTTTTAAACTCACTTCGTCTAATTCATTTCTCGTCTTGTTAAACGACTGATAATTTTCTACAGAACTCTCCAAAATCGCTTCTTCCACCTCCTTTATTCCTGCTTTTCTCAGCTCCTCTGAAACTCGTTTTCTTTCCGTCATCTCACGAGTAAGCTGTCGTTTTAGTTCTTCACTTTCAACTTCTTTACTAGCCACGTAGTTGCGAAGTTTTTCTCGATCAAACTCAGCTTTGGTTAAACTTTGTTTCAGTTCTTCATTCGTACTATGACTTTTTAATATAGTTTGTCTAGAATTCATTAATTCTTGGGCTAATGTTGTCTTGATTTTCTCATTTTCAGCTCGGAGCTGTCCTATGAGTGAGTCATTCTGTTCACTCTTCTTGTCTAGGTTTGCAGTTAGTTGGTTTATTGCAGTTTTATTTTCCTCCAATTGCTTGCGTAGCTCAGTATTTTCTCGCTCTATTTTATCAAGCATAACGTTCGCTTTCAAACATTCTTGGACATTCTCATCTCGAACGTTGATGGCTTCTTCGAGGTCGCGTCGTAAGCCGTCGCTAATGTTGTGAAACTTTGCAAAAATATCATCTTTTTGTTGACGAGCTTTATCTAAATCACGTAATAATTCCCTCTTTTCTTCCCGTAGTTTTTCAACTACGTTTCCATCTAGAAATAAAATATAACACAATAAAATAGAGCATAATAAGATAGAACAGGATATATAGGACAGGATAACATAAGATAGAATAGGAAGAAAGCATAGGATAACACAGGATAGCAAAGGATAGAATAGGAATTTTAAGGATAGCATAGAATGAAATAGGATAGCATAAGATGGAATAGGATAGCATATAATAGCATTGGGTAAAATAGGATTACATAGGATCGAATAGGCTAGCAAAGGATAGAATAGGATATTAAAGGACAGCATAGGATAGAATAGGATAGCATTGGATGGCACAGGATTACAGTATAGCATAGGATAGAATAAGATAGCACAGGGTAGCAAAGGATAGGATAGGACAGGAAAGGATAGGATATAGTAGGATAAAATAGGTTAATTTTTAAAAAAATTGAAGAAAAGATCTATTTTATTTTATTTTATTTAAGATGCTTAAAATAGCGCAATAATTAACAATAAGTTCAATTAGTAAGTTTACGCCAAAGTAAAACTAAGATAACACAGAATATCATGGTTATTAACCGTGTTAAATGCGGCCATAGTCAATCGAGATATATATGGTCTGGAAACTCAGCCAACTTCAAAGCGCCTATAATGAGCTGTGATTTTATGTTGAACCGTACCTTACACCGTGCACATCCTTTGTTTTAGGTTTATTAATACTTAAATAGCACGGTTGAGTGATTGAACTGAAATATTGCTATTGGACAATTCGTTCATTATACTAAAATACAATGTGTTCAGTGACCGTGCACAAAAATGTATAAAGGCGAACAAAAAGATAGACCGAAGACTTTAGCTGAGTTTCCAGACCATATCTCGATTGACGATGATGCGGCAGACTTAATGCGTACAATACCTGGATCAGCTGTCCTTTGAAGACGTTCCACAGATCTTTCTTTAGTAGGAGTGCGAATTCTTTGGAAAAGTATTTCCTTCTGTTTCACTACTTCTTCCAGTTCCACTCTTAGGTTTTGTAAACTCTTTTCTTTCTCGAGATTTTGTTTTCGACAATGTTCTAAATCAAACTGCAAAGCTTCTGTAAGTCGTTTAAATTCCTTCTTCTGCTTCGTCTTTGATAAATCACTTTCTTTCTTGTTCAATGCCAATTGTTTCTCCAGTGTTTTCACAAATGCCTTAGAAGTCTGTAATTCATCGTATAGTTTCTCTGAATCAGATTTATTACTGTTGTCTTTTAAACGATCCAATTCTTCTTCAAGGACACGAATATGTTCCGCCATTGTCTTTACACGTTGTTCTAGTTGATCGTTTTCTTCAACAATACGAACCTTAAAAAATACAATTCATACCGTAGCTCAAAGTATTTTATTCGAGGATTTGTTTTACAAAATAAAATATACAGTAAGTAACAATCTTTGTTATATAGCTAGAGTTTCACTGGATACAACGATGACTGTCATTGGTTGGTTTGTGATCACATGACCTTAGCTAAATTTCAATGTCTACCGAGCGGGCAATAATTGAGAACTTCTGAACTTATTGCCTGCTCGGTCAATAAGTTTTCAATTGTTGACCGCTAGAACTCTGAACTCTTCACAGCATCCTGTAAACAAAAGCTTGTTTGGTATGAAAAAAAATAAATTTATTGAGAAATGTATTGCTGTTCTTTTGTTCTGAGAATTATATTTGTTAGGTTGAAGTGAAATTACGAAGCCAGGCGAAATGTTTTGGTAAGTCTTAGCGTTTGTCTTTTGTGTACTTTCCCTTGATAAACGTCGAAATTATTCAGCGAAACTCAAGCTATATAACAAAACACTTAATGTCTTCCCCCTTGGGAAACAGTTAGTTTTGTTTTCCCTCGAGTCTCGATGTTTCCCTCGACTTCGTCTCGGGAAATATCAAGACTCTCGGGAAAACAAAACTAAACTGTTTCCCTCGGGAGCAGGTAAGTGTATAGTATTGTATTTATTCAAAAATAAATACGAACCTTTTCTTTCAGTTCATTTTGTAACTGTATTATGCTGTTTCCTTTGTTCACATTGTCTTGCAACGTTAGTTCAAAACGATATCCAAGATTTGTGAATTCTTCATTCACTCGCTGAATTTCTTCTCGAAGGTTTGTTATCCTGAAATAATAATAATAATAATAATAATAATAATAATAATAATAATAATAATAATATCATAATAACTTAATAATAATATCATAATAATAATAATAATAATAATAATAATAATAATAATAATAATAATAATAATAAAACAAACAACGTCACCGCCACCATCACCAACAATACCAACCATCACCACCACCACCACCACCACCACCACCACCACCACCACCAACACCACCCCCACCAACAACAACAACACAAACACCACCACCACCACCACCACAACCACAACCACCACAACCACCACCACCACCACCACCCAACAACAACAACACAAACACCACAACCACCACCACCACCACCACCACCAGGTACCAACACCAAATAATCTAAAAAGCAACAAACCTGTCATCCTTTTCGGAAAGCATTGTGTTGTACTCGTTCTTTAAAGAGGAAGTCAAGTCTCCAGTTTCTTCCACAGCTTGTTCTAACTTGAGTCGTAACACGTTAACTGCTTCTTCTTTTGTCAACCTACTTTGCTCTAAGTCGTGTTCCAACTTCGCAATCGCTTGTTCCAGTTGCTGCTTCTCATGCTGATAATCTACTAAAGATTCCTGGAAGATCTCTTCTGCTTTCTTTAATTCACTGTTTAAAGCTTCGTTCAATCCTTGGGTTTCGTTCAGCTGTTGATTTAATGCTAATAACTCACTGTCTCTCTCAACCAACTTTGCCTCAAGATCAGTAAGTTCTTTTACTTTTCCTCGTATGATTTCTTCGTCAAAACAAGCATTGTCACAACCTAAAGACAAAAAAAAATTAAGTAACACAAGAATAATTCTATTTAAATTAATGGGAACGCTCGCTAGCTTCTTCCTCCCTCACTCAAAGACACCCCACCTTCCCTCACGCTCACTCAACCACCAACAAACTTAACCACCACCAACACACACACCCCTTAACCACCCACCCATGCAGTCACTCGACCAACCACCCCCCACTCACTCACCCAGTCACTCAACCACCCAGGCACTCACCCACCCTCTCACCCAATCACCCACCCAGTCACTCACTCACTCACCCAGGCACTTACCTACTCACCTACCGACCCAACCATCCACCGACTCACCCACCCACCCACTCACTCAATCAATCAATCAATCAATCAATCAATCAATCAATCAATCAATCAATCAATCAATCAATCAATCAATCAATCAATCAATCAATCAATCAATCAATCAATCAATCAATCAATCAATCAATCAATCAATCAATCAATCAATCAATCAATCACTCACTCAATCACTCACTCACTCACTCACTCACTCACTCAATCACTCACTCACTCACTCAATTCCTTACCTTGAGTAACGGTTTGTTTCACTCTCAAAGCTTGACGTAGTTCCTCTCGATCTCGCAAAGCTTTCTCCAAATCAATATTCAGATTCATAACAACATCTTCCAATTCTCTCTTTTGTTCGGTGCGTAGTTCAAGATCCTTTCTCAATGTCGCTGATATCTCATCCAATTCTTCTTTTCTCTTTCGTTCGCTACTCACTACACTTGATGTCTCGTTTAACTTTTGAAATAATTCTTCAACTCGATTGTTCGCCGCGTCCAGGTTTCGACTAGTATTTTCTAATGCCTTCCCCTGTAGTAAACTGCTATTCTCAGATTCCTTCTGGGTCTCATTCAACTGTTGTTCGAGTGTACCTCTTTCGTTCAACGCACTTTCATACAGTTCTGACTTTTCTTTTAATTTCTCTGAAATCTTATAAATACTTTCATTCGCATTCGCCAGATCCTTCTCAAGCTCAAGAATGACGTCTTCTTTCTGGTGAATGACGTCATCTTTCTGGCTAAAAATAGCATCAACTTCTTCCTGGAAACCGCGGAACCTTTTCCCTTCATTTTCATTTTGTTCCAGAAGTTCTTCACAATTCTTGGACTTTTCTTGTAAGTTTAAAGTAATCTCTTGTAAGCTTTGGTTAGCGACGTCAACCTGTTTCTGTAGATCCTCGATAACGTTGTCTCTCTGAGAGAGACTGGAATCCATTTCAGCTCTTACAAGAACAAGATTAGCTTCAACTTCGTTTTTCAATTTCTCACAGTTCTCCAAGTCGTGTGTGACGGTCTTTAAACTTTCTGTCAACTTTTCAATAGTTTGTGCTGCTTGAGTGAGTCGTTCATCAGATGTCTCTTTCGTTTTGGAATGTTCACTAAGACTAGTATCCAAAGAACTTTGCACATCTCTCAGTTCATTCTCCGTGTTGTTCATTTTCTCGCTAACGTCGTTATAACTTTCTCGCCACATGTCTAACTGAGCTTTCAGTTCGTCTGCCCGAGATGATCGGTTGGTTAATTCTCTGTTCATTTCTTCTATATCAGCTTCCCTTTTCTTCAGGATATTTTTATATTCAGATCTTAAGTTGTCCATGGATTCATCTTTCTTTACATCAGAAGCTTTCAATCTGGACATCAGTTTCTCGACCAGATCTTCTTTTTCTGTTACAAGCTCAGCCATATCACCTCGCAGTCTTTGCATTGTCTGTTCTTTCTCCAGCGTTTCATTCTTTACATTCTCCAAATTCTTGCGAAGATTTTCAACTTCACTTCGCAAATTCTTCACCATACTTTTAAGCTTTGTAGATATCTTCTTATTTTTCTCCAATTCTTGTTCAGTCATGGTTTTCTTTTCTTGTGTTTCTGCGAGCTCTTCTTTCAACACATGAAGCTGATCTTCAATCTTAGTCGTCTTACTATCACGTTCAGAACTGGTTTGAATAAGTTCCTTTTCGAGTTTGGCACTTTCAGACGTTACTTCTATCGCTTGTGTAGAAAGAATGAGGTCGAAATCATTTTTAGCTACATCGTCAGTCCTTCCTTCATTTCCCAACGCATTATCACGCGTTTCTGGTGGGTCCTGTGTTTGTTTCTCTAAATTTTCTTGAAGTTGGTATTCAATCTTTTGTTTTTCCTCCATTATTTCTCGCAGATTTTCACGCAGCTCTTGTAGTTTATAATCACGCAGTTCGATCTCTCCATCTGCTTCATTCACCATTTCTTTCAATTCCTCCACTTTCTCTTTTAGATTAATCTTTTCTAATCTGATTGCTTCTAATTCTTGTTTTAATATACTATTTGTTTCCTCAATTTGTGCAATGTTATTAATTTCAGCATAAGAATCATTTAATTTCAGCTGAAGTTCTTCATTCGCAGACTGTAATTCTTTATAGACTTGAGCTGAAGATTTTTCGTTGCCAGTTGTAATTTCTCGAATTTTTTCATCATATTCATTTCGTAGTTGATCTATTATTTCATCGTGAATCTTTTTACTTGTTTCCACTCGTTCTCTCGACTCCACAATGATTGCTTCCTTCTCTTTCACGAATGCTTCCATTTCGTTGCGTAAATCCTGGCATTTCGTCTCACTCAGTTGCTTATCTCGTCGAGTTTCCTTCAGTTCAGCGTCCAAACTTTTTCCCAATTGTTTCAACTGCCGATTGATCAGCGTAACTTCACGAAGACGGTGTTTGACGCTTTCTAACTCTTTGCCGACTGTCTCCAATGAGTGACTTCCTTGATCGACTGTTTCCGATGATTTCCGACGACTGACTTTCTCACTATCGTGTTTTTCGTCTGTGGCATCCTTCACCTGACTGACTTGTGATCTCAAATCATCCAACATTTTGGATTTCTCTTCGCGATCCAACAGCGCTCGTTCCATATCACCTAAAGATGTAAAAACATCAATTAATCTTTATGCCTATGTCCATGTCCACGTTCACGTCAACGTCTAAGTTTGTTTATATGTTTATATGTCTATGTCTATATCTATGTCTGTCTATGTCTATGTCTATGTCTATGTCTGCGTCTGCGTCTGCGTCTGTGTCTGTGTCTGTGTCTGTGTCTGTGTCTGTGTCTGTGTCTGTGTCTGTGTCTGTGTCTGTGTCTATGTCTACGTCTATATCTATGTCTATGTGTCTGTGACCAGTCCATGTCTATGTTTACCTCTCAATCCCGACACAATATGATCGAAGTCTCTTCGGAGCTTCTCGTACGCCGCTCGTTCTTTCTTCGCTCCACCTAATTCTTCTTTGAGTTCGCTGATATCTTTAGAGTAAGACATTAGATCGTGTTCAAGGCGTTGGGTCACTAATTCTTTATCTCTAATAATAGCCATTAGTTCATCATTCGTCTTGTTTTCCTCTCGACTACGACTTTCTTCTAATTCATCTTTTAAACTCTCGTTCGCCATTTGAAGATCTTCTAAATCTCGTTTCATTGTGTCATGTTTTTCTTGAACATCAGAGAGCTGTGACTGCCCCAGTCTTGAGGCTTCGACCATCTCCTTCAAGCTATTATTTTCCTCGCGTAATTTAATAACATCTTCGACAAGCAGAGATGTTTGTGAATTTCTTTCATTGTATAAATTCTCGAGATTTGCCAACTGCTCTTTGAGACTGCTGTTCTCATTGCTTAGTACACTTAATTCATTGCTAAGCACGTTATTCTCAGCAAGGCTAGGCGAAGGAGGGACTGGCAAAAGTTCTTCCTGTGTTTCTGACATCACGTTTTCTACAACGCTTTTCGTAACTAGTTCTTCTTCTTCAATACTCCCGCCACTCGTTACTTGCCCTTCAATACTCTCACCCAGTTCATGGTGTTCAGCTATAGTAGTAGCTCTGTTTGTTTCTCCTGCAGCTGCAAAATCACCAAGCTTGTTTCGAAGTTCAACAATTTCTGCTTCCATCTTTTTAACTTGATAATCTTTTTCATTGTTAACGGTTTTTAATTCGTCGCATTCTTTGTGAATAGATTTCAATTTTTTTCTTGATTCTTCTAAAATCTTTTCTTTCTCCAACAAAGCGGTTTCAAATTCTTCTCTGATTTCTTCGCAGACTCTTCTCTTCTCCTCCTTCAACTTGTTGTTAACCTCTCTACTTTCCTCTACGTCTTTCACTAGTTGGGACACCATATTGTGTAACTCGTTCTTTAGTTTATAACTATCTTCTTGTGTTTCACTGGTCTGCTCTCGTCCAAGAATGAGAAACAGTTCTTTAAAATCTTCATTAGTCTGTTCAATATTTCGAAGTAAACTTTGCTCAAAGTGTTTGCGTTCATTCTGTACAACAGCTAAATCTCTTTCAAGACTCTCAACTTCTTCCTTTGTCTCGGCTACAATAGACTCAAGCTCTGTTCTTATCTCTTTCAGCTCATCTTTTTCTTTATTTAATTTCTCAATTTCTTCAGAATTCTTTTCAACCTGTTCCATTACTCTTGTCAATTCGTTTTCACTTTCTTGGATTTGTACTCCAGCATTCTTTAATTTTTCTAGTAATTCTTCTTTTTCGACGCGACGTGAGCTCTGCTCGTTATTCAGAGTTTCTTCAAGTTGTTTGATCTGACCAGCACTTTCCTCTTTAATCACTTCATTTTCTTTACGACTTTGGTTTAACTGCGATAACAATCCTTCCATTGCTTCATCTTTTTCCTCCAAGCTCTCTTGCATCTCCTTTTCTATCTTTTCAAAACTTTCTTTCTTTTCCTTCGTCAATTTTTCAATTTCTAATTTATAACTTTCTTCCTCAGTCTGCCATTGTCTACTCTCTCTTTCCAGGCGTCTCTTGGTCTCGACCCAGTCCTCTACTACCTGACTCACCACAATCTTACTGTGTCTACGTGCTTCATTCGCAGTTGAAAACTCTTCATCAATCAGTTCCAGTAATCTAGGTTCCTCAGTGTTTTCCCGAACACACGATACAATATGTTCAATTATCTCCCGTAATTCTGTAGCTATCTCTTCGTACTTTTCACTCAATAGCGCATGCTCTTTCGTTGTTTCCGTTAGTCTAGATTCCAGGTTATTGATAACGTTGTCTTTGGACGAAGAAATGGCGGTCACTTCTTCTTGTGTCTTCTCTAGAGCTTCGTTTCGTTCGGAAAGTAATCGTTTTCTTTCATCGTCTAATGTTTGAATCATGGCATTCTTTTGTTCCACTACTCTCTTCTCTTGTTCTAATTGGCCTTGATTAGCAGACACTTCTCTCTTAAGACGTTCCAATTCTAGTTTGAGAGATTCAGAGTTCTCAGCATTCAAGATTTCATCTTTTTCTTTTACAATCTGCATCAGTCCATCAAATGTTTCCTCTTTCTCGATTAATTCTTTCTCTAATCCTAATCGGCCTACTTCCAAAGAACGATAAATTTCTTCCTTCTCCTTTATGGCGTTCTCTAAATCAATTCTTAATCCGGAACAAATGTGATCAAACTCAGATCGGATGGTATCCCCAATCGAGTCCTTCTCGTCACGTACTTTTGAAATCTCGATGCTGAGATTTTCCAAACTTGTTTTCAACTGAATGGTTTCTTCTTTTAGTTTCTCGTTTTTATCGTTTTCTTCTTTTAAGCTCTGTCTCAGTTGACGGCAAAGTTTTTCCAACTCTTCATCTGATTGTTGTTTTTCTAAAGTTAACGCGTCAAGCTTTTCTTTCAGATGATGAACTTGATTATCACGGCTATCCAGTGCATCACCAAACTCAGTACGTAATGTATTGCATGTCTCTGCTTTCTCAGTCTTCACCTATAATCAAAATATAAAATTATTACAATTAGAATTAAAAATTATTACAATCAGAATTAAAAATTGTTACAATTAGAATTAAACATTATTACAATCAGAATATAAAATTATTACAATTAGAATTAAAAATTATTACAATCAGACTATAAAATTATTACAATTAGAATTAAAAATTATTACAATCAGAATTAAAAATTATTACAATTAGAATTAAAAATTATTACAATTAGAATTAAAAATTATTACAATTAGAATTAAAAATTATTACAATCAGAATATAAAATTGTTACAATTAGAATTAAAAATTATTACAATCAGAATATAAAATTGTTACGATTAGAATTAAAAATTATTACAATCAGAATATAAAATTATTACGATTAGAATTAAAAATTATTACAATCAGAATATAAAATTATTACAATTAGAATTAAACATTATTACAATCAGAATATAAAATTATTACAATTAGAATTAAAAATTATTACAATTAGAATTAAAAATTGTTACAATTAGAATTAAACATTATTACAATCAGAATATAAAATTATTACAATTAGAATTAAAAATTATTACAATCAGACTATAAAATTATTACAATTAGAATTAAAAATTATTACAATCAGACTATAAAATTATTACAATTAGAATTAAAAATTATTACAATTAGAATTAAAAATTATTACAATTAGAATTAAAAATTATTACAATCAGAATAAGAAAACTCTCCAAACTAAAAATAATAAGTTGACTTCTTAAAGTCATTAATAATTTATGAAGAAAACAGAAAGGAAATCAGTACCGTGTCTGTGGTTTGGATACCGGAGGAAGAAATTACATAAATAAGGAAAACTTTTACCTCAATTTTCTCTTAAAATACTGATTTATTTGAGATGTTATATTATACACGAGAAGAAGTGTTTCATCAGGATATCCAAACACCTCAAAGTTTAATCATAAACCTCCGTTTTCAACAAACGTCTCCGTGTTTGGATCCTTTTATGAAACACTCTTCCTCGTGTATGATATATTAGTATCTACCTGTTGTAGTTCTTCCAGTAGTGATGATTTCTCCACTTCAGATCGTTGTAATACTTCTTTCAATTTCTGTTTTATTTTCTCTTTGGCTTTTTTCGACACAGTAACATTATCTAAAAGACGCTCATTTTCTCCCGTCAACTGGCTACACTTTTCCTGGAGAAAAAAACGTATGGAAAAAGGTAAGGTAAAACGCTACTCTGGCTTAAAAGTTTTTTGAACACAGCTTAAAAAGTTACTGTTCATGACCCAACGTTTAGACACTCCGATCTGGTGTCTTCATTAGGGGTGATCGTTGTGCACATAGTCAATCGAGATATGGTCTGGAAACTCAGCTAAAGTCTTTGGTCTATCTTTTTGTTCGCCTTTATGCATTTTTGTGCACGGTGCACGGTCACTGAACACATTGTATTTTAGTATAATGAACGAATTGTGCAATGGCAACGTTTCAGTTCAATCACTCAACCGTGCTATTTAAATATTAATAAACCTAAAACAAAGGATGTGCACGGTGTAAGGTACGGTTCAACATAAAATCACAGTTCATTATAGGCACTTTGACGTTTGCCGAGTTTCCAGCCATATCTCGATTGACTATGCTGTGCAGAAAGGCCACAGCGATTCATACATGCAAAAAATATGGCGGAATTACCTTTAAAGATGTCAATTGGTCTTGTGTAGTCTGCAGTTGTTCTAAGACAGTGTCCAGCTGATGCTTTATTTTAGACTTGTCTTCACTTATCTCTTCTTTGTCTTCCAGTAAAGTTTTCTGTTCTTCTTGAAGCTTCGTTATTTCATTAGTCACTTGCTTTTTCTCTTTTTCTAATCCCTGAAGCAAATTTCTTAGCTCAGAATTTTCTTTTCCATGAGCCTCCGACAAAGACTTTTCTCTTTCGTCCATCTTGCTTTCATGCTCTTTCCTCATGGACATAGTGATTTCTTTGAGCTGCGAATCAAACCCATCAATGGCATCTTGTTTGGACTGAATATCCGCAAGAAGAGATTCATTTTCTTTCTGTGTTTGATCAAGGTCTCTTTGAAGTCGGATATAACTTTCTTCATAAACATTTCTTTCGTGTCTCATATGTTCCAGCTCATCTTTAATCTTTTCATAATTTACATCCAAATCATTCTTAGTCTGGGTGTCGTTCGCTCCTTCCACGATGGCTACCTCAGTTTTTTGATAAACTTCTTGCACAATCTTCGGAGGAGCTTCCACCGAGGTACTTCTTAGTAATTCAAACTCTTTGTCTTCAGCTTCTTTCTTTGATTTGGCTTCGGAAGCCGCTTTCTCTCGACGGAGTTCTTTGACTTTCTTTTTCAAGGCACCTATAATGACGATGATAATGACGATGATGGTGATGATGATGATGATAATAATCTAGATAGTCTAGATTATGATGATGATGATAATCTAGATAATGATGATGATGATGATAATCTAAATGATGATGATGATAATCTAGATAATCTAGATAATGACGATGATGATGATAATGATAATGATGATAATGATAATGATGATGATGATGATAATGATGATAATGATGATGATAATAATAATGGTGATAATGATGATAGTAATGGTGATAATAATGATGATGATGATGATAATGATAATAATGATGATGATAATGATGATGATGATGATGATGATGATAATAATAACAATATGGTAATCATGATGATGATGATGATAATGATATATTTATCTTTTATCCCACAGACAATATAATAGAAATAAAGCTATACAATAAATACCTATCAATTTCTCCTTCTCCTGAACAAGTGTTTCGAGCTCTTGCTTTCCCTCGCTAGTTGAAGAATTCTCTAAACGATCCTTCTCTTCAGTTACCAACTGTAATTGCTCGAATAGATTCTGCTTTTCGACCAACGCTTCGTGAAGTTTATTATCCAAAGCTTCACGTCCATCACCAACAATTTGGACTTCGTCTTTAAGATTTCTAATCTCCTCCGTCAATTCTTGAATCCTATCATTCTTGGAAGAAATTTGTTGCGCAATTTCTGGCGCCTTGTCGACACCACGATCTTCATGAAGTGTTTTGATCTCGTTTTCTTTCCTTTGAAGCATTTCTTTTAAGTTTTCAATCTCGTGTTGTTTACTAGTCGACAGTTCTTCCATTGTGTCTTTTAACTGAGTGATTACGTTGTCTTTTTGAGCACAGACTTGGTTAATTTGTTTAGCAAACTCTTCCTCACACTCAGCTTTTTCAAGATCTTTTTCCATCAAAACATCTTCAATCTTTTTCTTCATCTGTTCTTCGGAGCTTGCTTTCATGTCGTCAATTTCTTTCACCAAAGTAAAACTCTCGTTCATTTTTTCTTCCAGTTCCACGCGAAGATTTTCTGTTTCTGATGAGTTCCAATCTTTCTCTGCCTCCAAGTGCTGTACCAATTCTTTCAGGGTATCTTTTTCTCGTGTTAATTCTTGTTTTTCTTTACCAATTTCTTTCAATTCTTTTACTGTATCTTCAAACTCCGCTTCTATTACTTCTTTATCATTTCTCATTTCTTCTGTTCTACTCTCTAAGGCCACTTCACGCTTTCTGCTCTCTTTTACTTCAACTATTAGTTTAGAAATTTCTTTTTCTTTCTGTTCTAGTGCATTTTGAAGTTGTTTATGTTGTTTTCCGATCTCGACACTTGCCTTTTTCATGGTTGCTAACTTCTTACGTAACTGACCACGTTCTTTACTCAGCACTGTGATCTTTTCTTGCAATGATTCATTCTCTTCTTCAATGGAGTCTCCCTGCGATCCATCCACGTGGTCTTGTCCAGTTTTCGACAACTCATCCACTTCTCTTCGCTGCTCTGTTTTACTCGATGCTTCCTCCATTGCTCGCTTCAATTCACCAATCGTCGTCTTTGCTGTTTCCAGTTCGTCTGATAACTCTTGAACAATGTTCACATTATCCTGCAGCGCTGTTATCTCAGTATTCCTTACACTAAGTTCTGACTGTAGTTTTTCAATTACGTCATCCTGATTCTCCTTGACAACTCGTAGACGGCCTAATTCTTGGTTCATTTCAGCAACACTGTTTTCCAATTTTGCTATCTCGTCTTTAAGAATTAACAATTCCTGTTCTTTTTGACTAAGGGTTGTTTCCAAGAAGCCATTTTCAGCTCGTAGTTTTTGATATTGTTCATGAATTTCCGAGGTAATTTTCTGAGATTCTATCAAAGCTTCTTGTGATTCAAGCAGTTTTTCTTCAGTATTTATTAACTGTCCTTTAAGAAGATCTTGTTCTTGAACTGAGCTTTCTAAATCAGCAATCTTGAAGCTTGATTCCGTGCGTTGTGTTCCCAGAGACTGTACTTCATCTGATAGCTTTTCAACAAGAGTAGATTTCTCATACAAACCGTCTTGAAGTTGCTGAAGTTCTTCGTCTTTTGTCTTCAGCTGTTGTTGTAAATCATCTGCAAGAATTTGTTCGTGAATTGAGCTTTCTAAATCTGCAATCTTGAAGCTTGATTCCCCAAGTTCTGTTCTGAGAGATTCTACTTCAGCAGCCAGCTTTTTCTCCACACTAGATTTCTCATACAAAACGTCTTGAAGTTGTCGAAGTTCTTCGTCTTTTGTCTTCAGCTGTTGTTGTAAATCATCCGCAAGAATTTGTTCGTGAATTGAGCTTTCTAAATCTGCAATCTTGAAGCTTGATTCTCCAAGTTCTGTTCTGAGAGATTCTACTTCAGCAGCCAGCTTTTTCTCCACACTAGATTTCTCATACAAAACGTCTTGAAGTTGCTGAAGTTCTTCGTCTTTTGTCTTCAACTGTTGTTGCAAATCATCTGCAAGAATTTGTTCGTGAATTGAGCTTTCTAAATCTGCAATCTTGAAGCTTGATTCCCCTAGCTCTGTTCTGAGAGATTCTACTTCAGCAGCCAGCTTTTTCTCCACACCAGATTTCTCACGTAAAACGACTTGAAGTTGTTGGATTTCGATGTTCTTGTCATTCATATTTTCTCTTAGTGTTCCTACATCAGTTGATTGGGTTCGCAAATCATTAATCTCAATTTCACGTACTTCCAAGAGTCCTATGTAAGAAATAAATAATAATAATAAGAAAATAACTCTAGCACAATATTTTTTTATATTAAAGGTAGAAAAATATTATAGTGTGTGTAATTTAGCTTTATTATTGTAGCTAAAATAAAATAAAATAAAATAAAAGATAATACATAACGGCAGTATCGACAACAACAACAACAACAACAATAATAATGATAATGATAATGATGATAATGATAATGATAATGATAATGATAATGATAATGATAATGATAATGATAATGATAATGATAATGATAATGATAATAATAATGTACCACAAACCTTTCAAACTTCTTTTTTGTTCCACCAGTTCCTCCATGGATTCTAATTGATGAAGCGCCTCCTGTAATTCTTCTTTCAAATTAAACAATTCCATTCCCTGTTCTTCATATCTCTGTTTGAAAGAAACCAACTCTCTCTCTATCTCCTCCAGTTCACTTTCCTTATCAGATTTCATCTGTAAAGCTGACTTCAGTTCTTCGTTTTCAGTCATTACTTTATTCATTTCTTCACCCAGTAAGGTCTTCTCACAGACTTGGTCGTCAAGACGACCACATAGCAACGCCATCTTTTCATTGCTGACGTCAATCAGATTTACTTTCTCTTGTAGTTCCTTTTGAAGATCGTTGATTTCACTTGTACTGGACTCCACGTGAGTTTTCCACACGGAGAGTTGTTCAGAATGCGTAGAAATCTCTTCGTCTATAATTGTCTTGAGTCGTTTAAGTTCTTTTTCTTTGTTCCGTACAAGTTCTTGATTTTCTCTGAGTTGTTCCAGTAATAAACCAATTTCTTTGTTTTTTGAATTCATTTCTTGGGATAATGTATGTTGTTGTTGCTCTGACATGGTCTCAAGTGATTCTAGTTGTCCTGATGCAGTATCTAGTTGTCGTCGAAGGTAAGTTACTTCATCTTCACTACTTGCAAGTGATGTCGTCATCTCACGTTTCTCATTCTCTAAACTAACAATATTCTCCTGGAATCGATTGATCTAAAAAAATATTGATTGAGAAACGTTTTTACAGTATATTGGAGTTATTTTATCTTTTTTTATTTAAACAATATTTATTCTTTACATGAATAAATAAATAATTCATCAAGAAGGCTTACGTAAACTGAATTCTTTTAGTTTAATTTACGAAGTAGACTCTTTTTATGTTTTTAAACTCTCGTAAGCGACCAGCTCTAGTTACAACCACTTTTCCAGATCCCCGAGATCACAGAATAGTAATAACCAGAAGTCCAACTCAAGTGAAAACTTGTCCGCATTTCTTCAATGCGCAGGCGCGATATTTTACGCCATCCTACGCGATTCTACGCAATGACCTACGCCATCCTACGCAATCCTGGCAAGTTCCCCTGGCAGTTTTAACCTTCTTTTGAAGGTCCAAACTGCCGGGGGAACTTGCCAGGATTGTGTAGGATGGCGTAGGATGGCGAGGAATCAAGATGCGCGAGGCGACATGCGCAAAGAACATAAACTTCAAAGGTTCCGACGCGAGTTGGACTTCTGGTTGTATTACTATTCTGTGCCAAGATGGTCGCTTACGGAAACTTCAACTGTTATATATAAACAATCAAACTAAAGACAAATATTACAATAGTCAATAGACATATGCATGGTTTGGAAACTCGGCAAACTTCAAAGCGCCTAAAATGAGCGGTGATTCTATGTTGAACCATACCGTACACCGTGCACATCCTTTTGTTTTATGTTTATTAATATTTAAATAGCACGGTTGAGTGATTGAACTGAAGCGTTGCAATTGGATAATTCCTTCATTATACTAAAATACAATGTGTTCGGTGACCGTGCACAAAAATTCATAAAGGCGAACAAAAAGATAGAACAAAAATTTTAGCTGAGTTTCCAGATCATATTTTTAATGGCTATATTACACAATATACTTTACCTCAGTATTCAAGAGCTCCAATGTTCTATCCTTAGAGTGCAGAGAATGTTCCAATATTCCTTTTTCCTCAGATAAGTCTTCAAATGTAGCCAGTTTATCATTAAGTTCTGCACAAGTCTTAAACAGTTGTTCTTTTTCGTCATTTAATCGTTTGTTCATTTCATTTTTTTCTTTCATCTGTTCTTTTTGTTGTCCAAACTTTTTCTTCATAACCGTGAATTTCTTTGCTATGACTTGCAGTTGTTCAGTTTGTTTCTGCAGCTCTTCCTCCTTGTCGTTGAGTTGTGATTGGAGGACACTTGCATCGTCTGCTGATCTCAATGGCGTCTCTTCTTCAACTTCAGCTTCACTCACATCCATTTTGCTTGCTTCCACTATCTCTTCAACAGCCACACTGCTTTGGTCTGATTCTTTCTCTGATATCAGTCGTTCAAGTTCAGCATCCTTCACTCGTAATGTTTCCAACAAATTGTTTTCATTCACTTTCAATTTCTTCAACTCTTCTTCGTTGTTTAAAATATTTTCTTTCAATGATTCCACTTCAGTTTCGCTCTCGGCCAGTGCATTTCTACTCTCTAAAAGTTCTTGTTTAAGTAAATTGACTTGACTAAGTACAAACTCATTGGCGTTATCTAATTCAATCTGTAGATCTTGTTTCATACTAGCGATCTCATCGTCTTTTTCTTTCATGCTTTTCTCATGTACTAGTTCAGCGCTACGAAGCTTTTCCAACAGCTCGACCACCTCATTGTGTTTCTCCTCAATGGCAACTTCTTTCATTTTCTCAACATGGGAAATCTTTTCCGACATCGTTTTCACCTAGATAGAATGATACTTTTATTCGAAACTGAGTGCATCATTCTCCTCCTCCTGGTCTGATCTGAGCTCATGTGTTCTGATCTGAGCTCATCTGAGCTCATGTGGAGCTCACCTGAGCTCATCTGAGCTGATCTGATCTGATCTGAGCTGAGCTGATCTGAGCTGAGCTGAGCTGATCTGATCTGAGCTGAGCTGAGCTGAGCTGAGCTGAGCTGAGCTGAGCTGAGCTGAGCTGAGCTGAGCTGAGCTGTACTGAGCTGAGCTGTACTGAGCTGAGCTGTACTGAGCTGAGCTGTACTGAGCTGTACTGAGCTGAGCTGAGCTGTACTGAGCTGAGCTGAGCTGAGCTGTACTGAGCTGAGCTGAGCTGTACTGAGCTGTACTGAGCTGAGCTGAGCTGAGCTGAGCTGAGCTGAGCTGAGCTGAGCTGAGCTGAGCTGAGCTGAGCTGAGCTGAGCTGAGCTGAGCTGAGCTGATCTGATCTGATCTGAGCTGAGCTGATTTGATTTGATCTGAGCTGATCTCATCTGAGCTCATGTGATCTCATCTGTTTAAAACAACCAGTCTCAATTAATGTGAGAAAATTGTCGTCAACTCGCTGAGTTAGAATATAATAATTCACCCTTGTTGGATCGTCATCGCTTCCCGCGATAATTTTTTCTTCCAAAATCCAAATTCATCTTCCGTATAGTAAGCTAGCTCGACTATAGTTGACTCATAGAACGGACCGTAATTCTAGTTTGTTTTTTATTTACTCAAAAACGCGCAAGATGTTCCACACCTGCAAGCACATTGTTACAGTGTTGTTCCAACAAGCTGTAACCATGTGTTCGCACTGGCTGTCCCAGGTTGTTGTTGACAACTTGTTCACAGACCTGTTCTCAAGCGCCTTGTGCTAAACTGTTAACAAGGCTGTTACCTGCATGTCACAAAAGCCTTGTAACAAGCTGTGAACAAGTTGTTAACAACTTGGGAGGGGAGCACGGGTGGCGTGTGCTGTTAGCGCGCTGCCTCTCACCAAAAAGTTAAACCCGGTTAGACGGGTTAGTACTTGGATGGGTGACCGTAATTGGGAATGACCCCGTTGGCGGGCTTGGACCCATGTGAGTAGAGTTGTAGTTGATCTCTCCTGTGCTTCGAGGGTTTTTCGTCGGGTTCTCCGGTTTTCCTTCCTCCGTAAAATCAACACCTAACATCTTAGCTGTGATCCGTGGTCTGAACTGTGACGTATGGCGGCTGCCTGGAGCGCCTTTGACATACATGCCTCGACACGGCCACGTTGATCTGCGTCCTTCGCAATTCAGCCGCTGGCTGCAAGTAAGGATGATTAGCCACCCAGTCCTCCTTTTTTTTAACAACAACAAGGTTGTAGCAGCTTGTTGAACGAACATCATTACTACAATCTGTTTATAACAGCTTTGTTATATACCGGCCTGTTCCGACAACATCCTGTTGTCGATTCCTATGTGTGTACCAAAAAAAGCTTGGGCACTAAAATGACGTAGAAATTACTTGTTTACATACCTCTTCCTTGCCTCTTTTAATAACTTCTTCATTAACGACCTCCGCTTCAATAATTCTCTCTGATAATTTTTTGATTTCTTCGTCAATTTTCTCTCCCTCGATGCGTCGGAGATTTTCAACTTCAGCCACACGATCCAAGAGTTGAGAAATGTCTTCATCTTTCTTCTCTAACTCGGCTTGCTTTTCTTCTCGAAAACTGTTAAATTTTTTCTTCATTTTCGCGAGGACTTTCTTGGCGTTGGTCAGTTCAACTTCAGTTGATTGTTTTTCTTCAATTGTTTTTCTCAATGATTCAATTTCTTCCTCTTTTGCTTTGGTTTGCTTTTGCATTGTCTCGGTTTCCTCTTGCAGACTGCAGTTCATGTCCTCCAAGCTTACATTGAGTGATGTTATTCTCTGAAGTTCATCGTTCAGACGTTCTTCGGCCATCTTGGCTTCTCTAAGGAGTTCCTCTCGCTCTTCAACTCTGGCATTCAACGCTACAGTTACCTCGCTCAATATTTCTTGATTGTTCTGTAAACAAATAAAAAGAGTTCATATTGGTAAACAGTTTTGGGAGGCAACCAGCTGTATGGTGTCACGACTTAATGAGGGTATCTTCTCGAAGATGAATGAACGAAAAAAGAACTAAAGAAAATGACTTTCAAAAGAACTAAAAAATATCTCTGAAAGAAATAAGAAAGAATGAAACCAAAGAAAGAATACGAAAAGAATGATTTCAAAAAAGTACTTTTTTTATTTCACACACACACACACACACACACACACACACACACACACACACACACACACACACACACACACACACACACACACACATATATATATATATATATATATATATATATATATAAATGTCAGCTCATTACTTGCAACAATACGAAAACGCTCGGAAACGTTACCGTGCATGCGCACATAGTCTAATTCTCTATGTTTTATAACCTACCTCGTTTACTCGTCTTGCCTCCTCTTCAGTTCTCCCCAGTTCATTCTCTAAATTTCCTTTCTCCTCACATAAACTCTGGTTTTCTTTTCGTACTTCTTCCATCATTAACTTTAAACTTTCAGATTCTTGCAGTATTTCTGCAAGTTTGGCTTCTGAAGCAGCTAGTTCTTGTGCGTCTTTCTGTATTTGTGTTTCAAGATGGGACAATGTGCTTCGTAATAGTTCATTATCTTCTGACTCACGCTGTAGCTCTTCTTGGTAAAACTTCACTTGTTCTTGCAGTTGGTGTTCAGCTTCTTCACTTTCATGCACCATCGTTCTGCAAAATGTCAACAACCATGTTTAAATAAATATTTCTATTTATACAACAGCGCCACTACAACAAGCAATCTAATTGGCTAAGAGCTATATGACGTTTTCACTCATGTGACCCACTCGAGGGTAGCACCGCTGCCAAACGATCGCGCATGTGTGAATTCGCTGAGTAAACATTGCAAGAGAAGTGGGAACTAACCGTGGTGACAACAACCAGACAGTGAAGACTAAGTATGACTCGACTATTCATTTGTGTTTTAAAAAAGGGTAAAGAAAATTACGAAGGGGTAAATTCAGAATATGTTACAATATTGACAAGGAAGCCATGCACAAATTACCTACCTTATCTTTTTGGTAGTATGCTTATAATTTTAACTTTTGTGTCGGACTCTTGGACCAGTCCAAATATTTCAGTGTTTTCCCGCTCTTTTTCCGAGGACGAGCTCGGACGTCGCACATGCGCAATACGTTTGGCAGCGGTGTTCTCGAGGGTAGGACTTGGACTCGTTAAGAATGGACTGGAACTTGGCTAAATAAGACTTGGATGACTCATACCGAATCCAGACAAAATCCGTTGCCTTTTTATTCGCTTGTTCCTTTCCGAAAGGTTTGTTGTATTTCAGAGTTAGAGTACAGTAATTCAGCAAAGGTTTAATTAACAATATTGTCATCTAATTATGAATATCAAAGCCCAGCATATTATTTTCATAAGAGCCATTGAGTCGGACACGAGAGTAAAATCATATTTAATAAAGTTCTAACGTTTCGTTGTTATTATCACAACATCTTCAGAGAATAATTTACATGAGTGTAATGAGACTAAATATATAATTACAGAGTTGTCATGAAAATAATATGCTGGGCTTTGATATTCATAATTAGATTACGCTTCCCGCCTGGTCAATCAATAGCTGATGTCCTAAAAAAACAATATTGTCTAACAACGTAAATAGTTTTCAACAATAGTTACAACACGTCACAAGCCTCGAACTTGGACTCGAGATGGCAAGGACTCGTACGCGAAAGGGCTGGACTCGAAATTGTACTGGTGGACTTGGTCTCGAATGGTTCAGGATTGGACTCAGATGAGGTGAACCTGGCTACAACACTGGTGTGAAACATTTCCTGCATTTTGAGAGCACTTTTGACCAAAATATAACAGTCTTAAATCACATCACCATTTTATGAAATATTTCAGCCCAAATAAGTTTAGACTTTCAAATTTCATTTCATTTTAACAACTGATCATTTTTACTTTTATATTTATCGTTTTGACCAACTCCTTTAAATTATTGGGTGAAGCTGAGAGGGCGGGTCCCACCAAACCGCGGGTCCCCGGGGCACGTGCCCTTTTAGCCGTAGGGTTAACTGGGTCCTGGGTGTGGTAAAACAATATACAATTATTGGATGAGGTTGAGCATGATATCAAGAATTATCAAGGCCGAGGTTTGTGTTATCTGCCGAAGCCGAAGGCTGAGGCGGATAACACAAACAGAGGCCTTGATAATTCTTGATATCATGCGATAACCGATTTCAATAATTGTTTTATTATACAATTATAAATGTAGAAGCCTTCAGAAAGTTTTTTACAAAGTTAAGTAAAAATAATAAATATTCATACCGTCTTCAGTTCGAGGTTCGCTAACTTTTTCGCTTTCAAATACAATTTTCTCTTTCAAACACTGCTTTAAACTCTAACAGCTGTATGTGTAGCTCGCTCGTTTTTTCTTGGTGGTTAGCGTCAACAAAACGTGCAAAATCCGCCGGATTAATCCGCTTCTGATCTTCACTCCTAAGGACGGCCGCCATGTTTGTTTTGTTCAAACCGCTGGCCAGCGCGTCATAGCCACAGATAACGTTTGATATTTTGTAGATGGCAAGACATCAAGAATTATCTGTAGGTTTTTAGCCAATCACAGTTTAGATTGTATCAGTATTGTATAATAATAAGAATTGTTTAAGTAAGAATAGATACCTCAAAGTATCAGTATCTTGAGCAATATCTTCTTGTATATTCTGATCACCAGATATTACGTCTTGATTTTCTTCTGTCTCAGTTGTTGGCTGACGTTTGTTTTCCAACATCTCCTCAAGTTCTTCAACATGCGTACGCAGAGCATTCCTTTCCTACAAGTTATTATTAAAATCTTTAATACTGTAGGCCATTGGTAATTATTATTTCTGAATTATTATTTCTTAACGACTAAAAAAATGTAACACCCTTTGAAATAAAGAATGTGAATTAAATACAATTATTTCAATTATTTCAATTATGGTGGTGGTGGTGGTGCTGGTGGTGCCGTGGTGGTGGTGGCGGTGGTGGCGGCGGTGGTGGCGGTGGTGGCGCCGTGGTGGTGGTGGTGGTGCCGTGGTGGTGCCGTGGTGGTGGTGCCGTGGTGGCGGTGGTGGTGGTGCCGTGGTGGTGGTGGTGGTGGTGGTGGTGCCGTGGTGGTGGTGCCGTGGTGGCGGTGGTGGTGGTGCCGTGGTGGTGCCGTGGTGGTGGTGCCGTGGTGGTGGTGCCGTGGTGGTGGTGCCGTGGTGGTGCCGTGGTGGTGGTGCCGTGGTGGCGGTGGTGGTGGTGCCGTGGTGGTGGTGCCGTGGTGGCGGTGGTGGTGGTGCCGTGGTGGTGCCGTGGTGGTGGTGCCGTGGTGGCGGTGGTGGTGGTGCCGTGGTGGTGGTGCCGTGGTGGCGGTGGTGGTGCCGTGGTGGCGGTGGTGGTGCCGTGCTGGTGGTGGCGGTGGTGGTGGTGCCGTGGTGGCGGTGGTGGTGCCGTGGTGGCGGTGGTGGTGCCGTGGTGGCGGTAGTGGTGATGGTGCCGTGGTGGCGGTGGTGGTGCCGTGGTGGTGCCGTGGTGGTGCCGTGGTGGTGCCGTGGTGGTGGTGGTGCCGTGGTGGTGGTGGCGTTGGTGGTGCCGTACTGGTGGTGGCGCCGGTGCCGTGGTGGTGGTGGCGGTGGTGGTGCCGTGGTGGTGCCGTGGTGGTGGTGGTGGTGCTGCCGTGGTGGTGGTGGTGGTGGTGGTGGTGCCGTGCTGGTGGCGGTGGTGTTATTATTGTTATTATTGTTGTTGTTGTTGGTGGTGGTGGTATTATTGTTGTTGTTGTTGTTTTTATCATTATTAGACTACAGTACTCAATGCATGTGTGTATACCTTTGTGGCAACCTCTAGTTTTCTTTCCAAACTTGCTTTTTCTTCCTCTAGTAAACGAACAACTTCACCAAATGACTCAGATGTTGCAGCCATTGCTTTGGTTTGTCGACTAGACTGATCTTGAAACATCGTAGACACATCTTGACCGTCTAAAATAACATTATTACATAAAGAAAATGATACTGGCAGTCGAGATGGACGATCTAATTAATCAGCCGATCCTCACGTTGTACCTAATAAACTACTAGATATTATATACACATTGTATCCAGTAAGTTACTGGAAATTGTTTAATAAAGAGGTTATTAATGAATCCCTCCCCCCCCCCCCCGAACCCCCTAACCCTAATCTCAAAAATGTGAATTTCCCGGGGGTAACCCTAACCCTAACCCTAACCTGAAAAGTGTCGGGGGGGGGGTTCACCTCCTCCCCGACGAACCACCCTAATAGTCTTTGTAATTTATGGTCAACAGTTCTTGGCAAAGATTGTGGGATGCGCAGTGACTTTTAATCGGTTAATTGGCGCATCTTACAATTAAACAATTTCCAGTAACTTACTGGATACAATGTGTATATAATATCTAGTAGTTTATTAGGTACAACGTGCGGATCGGGTGAATTAATACTTGATTGTTGTTCAAAAGTCGATTACCACTAACCCTGATTAATATGTAAACCGCTGTTTTATTTCAGTATATGTTCTCTTCGGTTACTTTAGTCCAAACTTCTCAGGACAGAAGCGCAACGCATTTGCAGGTTGCTTGTAAAAGAAAACTTTAAATTCCTCTGCCATAATTTGATCCACAAATTTACACTAAACCAGGATTAAGCTAATCTTGAGCAATGAGTAATGATTTATTTAACGTCGTAAACACAGGATGTGGTCGCCCAATCATCCGAGCCAGAGGCTCATGTTAAAAGTGCACGACATAAACTAAGACCTAAGTGTTGATTTTACGGAGGGAGGAAAACCGCAGAACCCTGCGAAAAACCCTCGAAGCACAGGAGAGACCAACTAAACTCTACTCACATGAAATTCAAGTTCGAGAACGGAGCTATTCCCAAACGGTCACCCATCCAAGTACTAACCCCGTCCAACTGGGCTTAACTACAGCGGTGAGAGGCAGCGCCCTAACAGCACACGTCATTTAAACAACTGGGCGTTGGTGATCAGAATGACAACCTCTTAACTCATATATCAACCAAAACAGTAAATAACTAGAGGGGCCTCCACTCAGGTTACATAAACATACCTTGAATAGTTTCGTCCATTTCTTTTTGTTCTTCACCAGTTGTCTTCTCATCTAGATCAATAATTCCTCTTTTATCCGTCGAGTAGATAAATTCTTCCAACGCTTGCTTCAGTTCAGCACATCGTACTTCAGTATTATTCTTTTCTTCTTGTAAGCTCACAAGATGTTCTCTCAACAACATATTTTTATTTATTTCCTCCGTCAATTGGATCTTTACATCGTCGAAATTCTTTTCTAACTCCTCAATTTTACTGTGAACAGAAGAACCAGTATGGTCGCTACCTGGAACCACAATATCTTTGTTTTCTGCATCGCTCCATGTTGGTTCATCAAATGTTGATTGTTGTTGAGAAAATGCGATCTTTTCTACTGCAGATTCAGGACATTCAGCTAACTCTCGCAATGTTTCTTTCTCAACCACGTCCACAATTGTTTCCATAGGTTCTTCATTTTGATTGATTGCTTTCTACGAAAAAGAAAGAAAGACAGACAAAGATTCAAGCGTAAAAATACCCCTCAGTTTTGTAGCAATATTGCGATTACACTCCTCCCAGGCGCGTTAATTCAATGATTTATGCATGATTACCATTAATCACAAGCTTGAGCACAAGCTTGAAAAACTTCAGACAGCGCTGTTTATTTACAATTAACCTGTTCAAATTTCCAATTACCTGTTCAATAATCAGAGGTCTATAATTCTTCAATTCCTCTTTTAAAGACATTTCTTCCTGCCTTAGAGTTGTAATTTCAACAACACGTTTCTCGTTTTTTTCAACAGCAGTGGAATACTTCTCAGCTTGCTCTTGGAGTGAAGTACTTAACTTGCTTAGTTCTTGTTCAAGCATGGCAACCTTCTCTTTCAAAGACATCTCTTCCTGTCTTAGAGTTGTAATTTCAACATCAAGTTTTTCTTTTTCTTCAACAGCAGTAGAATATTTGTCAGCTTGCTCCTGAAGTGAACTGTTTGAGTTGCTTAGTTCTTGTTCAAGCATGGCGACCTTCTCTTTTAAAGACATCTCCTGCCTTAGAGTTGTAATTTCAACAACAAGTTTCTGACTTTCTTCAACAGAAGTGGAATACTTGTCAGCTTGCTCCTGAAGTGAACTGTTTGACTTGCTCAGTTCTTGTTCAAGCATGGTGACCTTCTCTTTTAAAGACATCTCCTCCTGCCTTAGAGTTGTAATTTCAACAACAAGTTTCTGACTTTCTTCAACAGGAGTGGAATACTTGTCAGCTTGCTCCTGAAGTGAACTGTTTGAGTTGCTCAGTTCTTGTTCAAGCATGGCGACCTTCTCTTTTAAAGACATCTCCTCCTGCCTTAGAGTTGTCATTTCAACAACAAGTTCCTGGTTTTCTTCAACAGCAGTAGAATACTTCTCAGCTTGCTCCTGGAGTGAAGAGTTTGACTTGCTCAGTTCTTGTTCAAGGATGGCTACCTTCTCTTTTAAAGACATCTCTTCCTGTCTTAGAGTTGCAATTTCAGCAACAAGTTTCTGGTTTTCTTCAACAGCAGTAGAATACTTGTCAGCTTGTTCCTGAAGTGAACTGTTTGAGTTGTCCATTTCTTGTTCAAGGACGGCTACCTTCTCTTCTAAAGACATCCCTTCCTGTCTTAGAGTTGTAATTTCAGCAACAAGTTTCTGGTTTTCTTCAACAGCAGTGGAACACTTCTCAGTTTGCTCCTGAAGTGAACCGTTTGAGTTGCCCAATTCTTGTTCAAGCATGGCGACCTTTTCTTTTAAAGACATCTCCTCCTGCCTTAGAGTTGTAATTTCAATAACAAGCTTCTGGTTTTCTTCAGCAGCAGTGGAATACTTGTCAACTTGCTCCTGAAGTGAAGTACTTAACTTGTTTACTTCTTCTTCAAGAATGGACACATTGTTTTTAAGCTCGTTTTCTTTAGTCGCGTATTCTTCCATTTTTCTATCCACGGACAATGAAAAGTCACGTAAGTTGCAATCAACTTCTTGCTTCTTGTTTTCCAAACTGTTCAATTCTTCTTTCAATCTGAATATTTCATCCTTTTCCCGTTCATTCTCATTTTTATATTCTTCCAACTGAGCAATTAAAGTAGACTTTTCATTCATTATTTCATGTTCTCTTTCTGTATATTTCTCATTATCCTCTTGGGCGATCTGTATCAAACGCTCAATTTCTTGTTCAAGGATGGCAACCTTCTCTTTTAAAGACATCTCCTCCTGCCTTAGAGTTGTAATTTCAACAACAAGTTTCTGGTTTTCTTCAACAGAAATGGAACACTTCTCAGTTTGCTCTTGAAGTGAACTGTTTGACTTGCTCACTTCTTGTTCAAGGATGGCGACCTTCTCTTTTAAAGACATCTCTTCCTGTCCTAGAGTTGTAATTTCAACAACAAGTTTCTGGTTTTCTTCAACAGCAGTGGAACACTTCTCAGTTTGCTCCTGAAGTGAAGAGTTTGACTTGCTTAGTTCTTGTTCAAGGATGGACACATTGTTTTTAAGCTCGTTTTCTTTAGTCGTGTATTCTTCCATTTTTCTATCCACGGACAATGTAAAGTCACGTAAATTGCAATCGACTTCTTGCTTCTTGTTTTCCAAACTGTTCAATTCTTCTTTCAATCTGAATATTTCATCCTTTTCCCGTTCATTCTCATTTTTATATTCTTCCAACTGAGCAATTAAAGTAGACTTTTCATTCATTATTTCATGTTCTCTTTCTGTATATTTCTCATTATTCTCTTGGGCATTCTGTATCCAACGCTCAATTTCTTCTTTCAAGGACTGGTTTCCAATTTGGTATTCTTCCATTTTCCTCTCATAATTTTGACATTTTCCCATCAATTCATTCTTTTCGTTTTCTTGATCAACCAATTTGCTTTTGATCTCCTGAAGTGAAGAGTTTGACTTGCTTAGATCTTGTTCAAGCAAGGCGACCTTCTCTTTTAAAGACATCCCTTCCTGTCCTAGAGTTGTCATTTCAACAACAAGTCTCTGGTTTTCTTCAACAGAAGTGGAATACTTGTCAGCTTGCTCTTGAAGTGAACTGTTTGACTTGACTAATTCTTGTTCAAGAATGGCGACCTTCTCTTTTAAAGACATCTCCTCCTGTCCTAGAGTTGTAATTTCAATAACAAGTTTCTGGTTTTCTTCAACAGCAGTGGAACACTTCTCAGTTTGCTCCTGAAGTGAAAAGTTTGACTTGCTTAGTTCTTGTTCAAGGATGGACACATTGTTTTTAAGCTCATTTTCTTTAGTCGTGTATTCTTCCATTTTTCTATCCACGGACAATGTAAAGTCACGTAAGTTGCAATCAGCTTCTTGCTTCTTGTTTTCCAAACTGTTCAATTCTTCTTTCAATCGGAATATTTCATCCTTTTCCTGTTCATTGTTATTTTTATATTCTTCCAACTGAGCAATTAAAGTAGACTTTTCATTCATTATTTCATGTTCTCTTTCTGTATATTTCTCATTATCCACTTGGGCATCCTGTAGCAAACGCTCAATTTCTTGTTCAAGCATGGGAACGTTCTCTTTTAAAGACATCTCTTCCTGTCTTAGAGTTGTAATTTCAACAACAAGTTTCTGGTTTTCTTCAACAGCAGTAGAATACTTTTCAGTTTGCTCCTGAAGTGAACTGTTTGAGTTGTCCAGTTCTTGTTCAAGGATGGCCACCTTCTCTTTTAAAGATATCTCTTCCTGCCTTAGAGTTGTAATTTCAACAACAAGTTTCTGGTTTTCTTCAACAGCAGTGGAATACTTGTCAGCTTGCTCTTGGAGTGAAGTACTTAACTTGCTTAGTTCTTGTTCAAACATGGCAACCTTCTCTTTCAAAGACATCTCTTCCTGTCTTAGAGTTGTAATTTCAACATCAAGTTTTTCTTTTTCTTCAACAGCAGTAGAATACTTCTCAGCTTGCTCCTGGAGTGAACTGTTTGAGTTGCTTAGTTCTTGTTCAAGGATGGCAACCTTCTCTTTTAAAGACATCTCTTCCTGTCTTAGAGTTATAATTTCAACAACAAGTTTCTGGTTTTCTTCAACAGCAGTGGAACACTTCTCAGCTTGCTCCTGAAGCGAACCGTTTGAGTTGCCCAATTCTTGTTCAAGCATGGCGACCTTTTCTTTTAAAGACATCTCTTCCTGTCGTAGAGTTGTAATTTCAGCAACAAGTTTCTGGTTTTCTTCAACAGCAGTGGAACACTTCTCAGTTTGCTCCTGAAGTGAACCGTTTGAGTTGCCCAATTCTTGTTCAAGCATGGCGACCTTTTCTTTTAAAGATATCTCCTCCTGCCTTAGAGTTGTAATTTCAATAACAAGCTTCTGGTTTTCTTCAACAGCAGTGGAATACTTGTCAGCTTGCTCCTGAAGTGAAGTACTTAACTTGTTTACTTCTTCTTCAAGAATGGACACATTGTTTTTAAGCTGGTTTTCTTTAGTCGTGTACTCTTCCATTTTTCTATCCACAGACAATGAAAAGTCACGTAAGTTGCAATCAACTTCTTGCTTCTTGTTTTCCAAACTGTTCAATTCTTCTTTCAATCTGAATATTTCATCCTTTTCCCGTTCATTCTCATTTTTATATTCTTCCAACTGAGCAATTAAAGTAGACTTTTCATTCATTATTTCATGTTCTCTTTCTGTATATTTCTCATTATTCTCTTGGGCATCCTGTTCAATTCATTCTTTTCGTTTTCTTGATCAACCAATTTGCTTTTGATCTCCTGAAGTGAAGAGTTTGACTTGCTTAGATCTTGTTCAAGCAAGGCGACCTTCTCTTTTAAAGACATCCCTTCCTGTCTTAGAGTTGTCATTTCAACAACAAGTCTCTCTTTTTCTTCAACAGCAGTAGAATACTTCTCAGTTTGCTCCTTGAGTGAAGAGTTTGACTTGCTAAGTTCTTGTTCAAGGATGGACACATTGTTTTTAAGCTCGTTTTCTTTAGTCGTGTATTCTTCCATTTTTCTATCCACGGACAATGTAAAGTCACGTAAATTGCAATCGACTTCTTGCTTCTTGTTTTCCAAACTGTTCAATTCTTCTTTCAATCTGAATATTTCATCCTTTTCCCGTTCATTCTCATTTTTATATTCTTCCAACTGAGCAATTAAAGTAGACTTTTCATTCATTATTTCATGTTCTCTTTCTGTATATTTCTCATTATTCTCTTGGGCATCCTGTATCCAACGCTCAATTTCTTCTTTCAAGGACTGGTTTCCAATTTGGTATTCTTCCATTTTCCTCTCATAATTTTGACATTTTCCCATCAATTCATTCTTTTCGTTTTCTTGATCAACCAATTTGCTTTTGATCTCCTGAAGTGAAGAGTTTGACTTGCTTAGATCTTGTTCAAGCAAGGCGACCTTCTCTTTTAAAGACATCCCTTCCTGTCTTAGAGTTGTCATTTCAACAACAAGTCTCTCTTTTTCTTCAACAGCAGTAGAATACTTCTCAGTTTGCTCCTTGAGTGAAGAGTTTGACTTGCTAAGTTCTTGTTCAAGGATGGCGACCTTCTCTTTTGAAGACATCCCTTCCTGCCTTAGAGTTGTAATTTCAACAACAAGTTTCTGGTTTTCTTCAACAGAAGTGGAATACTTGTCAGCTTGCTCTTGAAGTGAACTGTTTGACTTGACTAATTCTTGTTCAAGAATGGCGACCTTCTCTTTTAAAGACATCTCTTCCTGTCTTAGAGTTGTAATTTCAGCAACAAGTTTCTGGTTTTCTTCAACAGCAGTGGAACACTTCTCAGTTTGCTCCTGAAGTGAACCGTTTGAGTTGCCCAGTTCTTGTTCAAGAATGGCAACCTTCTCTTTTAAAGACATCTCCTCCTGTCTTAGAGTTGTAATTCCAACAACAAGTTTCTGGTTTTCTTCAGCAGAAGTGGAATACTTGTCAGCTTGCTCTTGAAGTGAACTGTTTGACTTGACTAATTCTTGTTCAAGAATGGCGACCTTCTCTTTTAAAGACATCTCCTCCTGTCCTAGAGTTGTAATTTCAATAACAAGTTTCTGGTTTTCTTCAACAGCAGTGGAACACTTCTCAGTTTGCTCCTGAAGTGAAAAGTTTGACTTGCTTAGTTCTTGTTCAAGGATGGACACATTGTTTTTAAGCTCATTTTCTTTAGTCGTGTATTCTTCCATTTTTCTATCCACGGACAATGTAAAGTCACGTAAGTTGCAATCAGCTTCTTGCTTCTTGTTTTCCAAACTGTTCAATTCTTCTTTCAATCGGAATATTTCATCCTTTTCCTGTTCATTGTTATTTTTATATTCTTCCAACTGAGCAATTAAAGTAGACTTTTCATTCATTATTTCATGTTCTCTTTCTGTATATTTCTCATTATCCACTTGGGCATCCTGTAGCAAACGCTCAATTTCTTGTTCAAGCATGGGAACGTTCTCTTTTAAAGACATCTCTTCCTGTCTTAGAGTTGTAATTTCAACAACAAGTTTCTGGTTTTCTTCAACAGCAGTAGAATACTTTTCAGTTTGCTCCTGAAGTGAACTGTTTGAGTTGTCCAATTCTTGTTCAAGGATGGCGACCTTCTCTTTTAAAGATATCTCTTCCTGCCTTAGAGTTGTAATTTCAACAACAAGTTTCTGGTTTTCTTCAACAGCAGTGGAATACTTGTCAGCTTGCTCTTGGAGTGAAGTACTTAACTTGCTTAGTTCTTGTTCAAACATGGCAACCTTCTCTTTTAAAGACATCTCTTCCTGTCTTAGAGTTGTAATTTCAACAACAAGTTTCTGGTTTTCTTCAACAGCAGTGGAACACTTCTCAGCTTGCTCCTGAAGTGAACCGTTTGAGTTGCCCAATTCTTGTTCAAGCATGGCGACCTTTTCTTTTAAAGACATCTCTTCCTGTCTTAGAGTTGTAATTTCAGCAACAAGTTTCTGGTTTTCTTCAACAGCAGTGGAACACTTCTCAGTTTGCTCCTGAAGTGATCCGTTTGAGTTGCCCAATTCTTGTTCAAGCATGGCGACCTTTTCTTTTAAAGATATCTCCTCCTGCCTTAGAGTTGTAATTTCAATAACAAGCTTCTGGTTTTCTTCAACAGCAGTGGAATACTTGTCAGCTTGCTCCTGAAGTAAAGTACTTAACTTGTTTACTTCTTCTTCAAGAATGGACACATTGTTTTTAAGCTGGTTTTCTTTAGTCGTGTACTCTTCCATTTTTCTATCCACAGACAATGAAAAGTCACGTAAGTTGCAATCAGCTTCTTGCTTCTTGTTTTCCAAACTGTTCAATTCTTCTTTCAATCTGAATATTTCATCCTTTTCCCGTTCATTCTCATTTTTATATTCTTCCAACTGAGTAATTAAAGTAGACTTTTCATTCATTATTTCATGTTCTCTTTCTGTATATTTCTCATTATCCTCTTGGGCGATCTGTATCAAACGCTCAATTTCTTGTTCAAGGATGGCAACCTTCTCTTTTAAAGACATCTCCTCCTGCCTTAGAGTTGTAATTTCAACAACAAGTTTCTGGTTTTCTTCAACAGAAATGGAACACTTCTCAGTTTGCTCTTGAAGTGAAGAGTTTGACTTGCTTAGATCTTGTTCGAGCAAGGCGACCTTCTCTTTTAAAGACATCCCTTCCTGCCTTAGGGTTGTAATTTCAACACCACGTTTCTGGTTTTCTTCAACAACAGCAGTATACTTCTCAGTTTGCTCCTGAAGTGAAAAGTTTGACTTGTTTAGTTCTTGTTCAAGGATGGACACATTGTTTTTAAGCTCGTTTTCTTTAGTCGTGTATTCTTCCATTTTTCTATCCACGGACAATGTAAAGTCACGTAAATTGCAATCGACTTCTTGCTTCTTGTTTTCCAAACTGTTCAATTCTTCTTTCAATCTGAATATTTCATCCTTTTCCCGTTCATTCTCATTTTTATATTCTTCCAACTGAGTAATTAAAGTAGACTTTTCTTTCATTATTTCATGTTCTCTTTCTGTATATTTCTCATTCTGCTCTTGGGCGATCTGTATCAAACGCTCAATTTCTTCTTTCAAGGACTGGTTTCCAATTTGGTATTCTTCCATTTTCCTCACATAATTTTCACATTTTCCCATCAATTCATTTTTTTCGTTTTCCTGATCAACCAATTTGCTTTTGATCTCGTGAAGTGAAGAGTTTGACTTGCTTAGATCTTGTTCGAGCAAGGCGACCTTCTCTTTTAAAGACATCCCTTCCTGCCTTAGGGTTGTAATTTCAACACCACGTTTCTGGTTTTCTTCAACAACAGCAGTATACTTCTCAGTCTGCTCCTGAAGTGAAGAGTTTGACTTGACTAATTCGTCTTCAAGTATGATAACCTTCTCTTTTAAAGACATTTCCTCCTGGATTAGAGTTGTAATTTCAACAACAACTTTTTCTTTTTCTTCAACAGCAGTAGAATACTTGTCAACTTGCTCCCGAAGTGAACTGTTTGACTTGCTCAGTTCTTGTTCAAGCATGGCGACCCTCTCTTTTAAAGACATCTCCTCTTGTCTTAGAGTTGTCATTTCAACAACAAGTTCCTGGTTTTCTTCAACAGCAGTAGAATACTTCTCAGCTTGCTCCTGGAGTGAAGAGTTTGACTTGCTCAGTTCTTGTTCAAGGATGGCTACCTTCTCTTTTAAAGACATCCCTTCCTGTCTTAGAGTTGCAATTTCAGCAACAAGTTTCTGGTTTTCTTCAACAGCAGTGGAATATTTGTCAGCTTGCTCTTGAAGTGAACCGTTTGAGTTGCCCAATTCTTGTTCAAGCATGGCGACCTTCTCTTTTAAAGACATCTCCTCCTGCCTTAGAATTGTAATTTCAACAACAACTTTTTCTTTTTCTTCAACAGCAGTGGAATATTTGTCAGTTTGCTCCTGAAGTGAAGAGTTTGACTTGCTCACTTCTTGTTCAAGAATGGCGACCTTTTCTTTTAAAGACATCTCCTCCTGTCTTAGAGTTGTAATTTCAACAACAAGCTTCTGGTTTTCTACAACAGCAGTAGAATACTTTTCAGTTTGCTCCTCAAGTGAAGAGTTTGACTTGACTAATTCTTCCTCAAGTAAGCCAACTTCTTTCTTAGAATGTTCTTCTTTAGCCAGAAATTCTTTCTTTTCTTTATCCAAAGACAAAGCCAGATCACGTAAATTACATTCAACTTCTTCGTTCTTATTCTGTAAATTGTTCAACTCTTCCTTCAACTGAAATATTTCATCTTTTTCTCTTTCTTTATTATTCTTATATTCTTTCAACTCAGAAAATAAAGTAGACTTTTCATTCATTAGTTCATGTTCTTTTTCTCTATATTTCTCATTCTGTTCTTGGGCAACCTGTTTCAAACGCTCGATATCTTCTTCCAAGGACTGGTACCCAGTTCGACATTCCTTCATTTTTTCTTCATAATCTTGACATTTTACCATCAACTCTTTCTCTACGTGTTCTTTATCAAGAGATCTATTTTTCAACTCATCAGCAGTCACCTTCAGTTCTTCACTTAAAAATATATTTTCATCGTTTACTTTAGCTAAAGCTTGATTCATTTCTTCCATTTCCTCCTTCAAATATTGGACGTTCTTGCTCTGTTCTTCATTAATTTTGATTTGAGTATTCAACTGCTCTTTGACAATGCCATGTTGTTCTTTTTCTACTTTTAACAGCTCCTTGGATTCATTTAATTTTAAATTGTTCTCCTTTGCTATAATTTCACGTTCTTCAATTTTAATTAAAGCATCATTTAGCTGTCCCTCTACTAAAACAGAACTCTCTTTTAAAGCGAATACTTCATTGTCTTTAACTTCAAGGGCAGCCATTGTCTTCTCTAAATTCTCTTTCGCCTCCATACTTTCACTCAACTCAGTAAGAAGTAAATTCTTCTCTTCAGCAAACTTGATTTCCATCAGATTAATCTTCTTCTGTACTTTTTCGCATTGCTTTCCCAAACTTTCATTTCTTTGCTTCAGCTTATGTTTCTCTTCAGATTGTGTTCGAAGTAAGCATTCGTTTTCCTCCACAACTGCTCCAAGCTTCACACCCGTTTCAGCAAGAACACTCTTCAGCTCATTCAATTCTCCTTCAAGTTGCTCTGCTTTTCCTGATAAATCTTTTATCTCGGCTAGCAAATGATCCTTTTCAACAGAAGCTGCAGTTAATTCCTTAATACTGTTCTCCAGTTGTTGTTTCAGTTCTTGATTCTCATTAACACTGTTCTCCAGTTTTTGTTTCAACTCTTGACTCTCATTAACACTGTTCTCCAGTTGTTGTTTCAATTCTTGATTCTCATTAACACTGTTCTCAAGTTGTTGTTTCAATTCTTGATTTTCGTTAACACTGTTCTCCAGTTGTTGTTTCAATTCTTGATTCTCATTAACACTGTTCTTCAGTTGTTGTTTCAGTTCTTGATTCTCATTAACACTGTTCTCCAGTTGTTGTTTCAATTCTTGATTCTCATTAACACTGTTCTTCAGTTGTTGTTTCAGTTCTTGATTCTCATTAACACTGTTCTCCAGTTGTTGTTTCAATTCTTGATTCTCATTAACACTGTTCTTCAGTTGTTGTTTCAATTCTTGATTCTCATTAACACTGCTCTCCAGTTGTTGTTTCAATTCTTGATTCTCATTAACACTGTTCTTCAGTTGTTGTTTCAATTCTTGATTCTCATTAACACTGTTCTTCAGTTGTTGTTTCAGTTCTTGATTCTCATTAACACTGTTCTCCAGTTGTTGTTTCAATTCTTGATTCTCATTAACACTGTTCTTCAGTTGTTGTTTCAATTCTTGATTCTCATTAACACTGTTCTCCAGTTGTTGTTTCAATTCTTGATTCTCATTAACACTGTTCTCCAGTTGTTGTTTCAATTCTTGACTCTCATTAACACTGTTCTCCAGTTGTTGTTTCAATTCTTGACTCTCATTAACACTGTTCTCCAGTTGTTGTTTCAACTCTTGATTCTCATTAACATTGTTCTCCAGTTTTTGTTTCAACTCTTGATTCTCATTAACACTGTTCTCCAGTTGTTGTTTCAATTCTTGAATCTCATTAACACTGTTCTCAAGTTGTTGTTTCAATTCTTGATTTTCGTTAACACTGTTCTCCAGTTGTTGTTTCAATTCTTGATTCTCATTAACACTGTTCTTCAGTTGTTGTTTCAGTTCTTGATTCTCATTAACACTGTTCTCCAGTTGTTGTTTCAATTCTTGATTCTCATTAACACTGTTCTTCAGTTGTTGTTTCAATTCTTGATTCTCATTAACACTGCTCTCCAGTTGTTGTTTCAATTCTTGATTCTCATTAACACTGTTCTCCAGTTGTTGTTTCAATTCTTGATTCTCATTAACACTGCTCTCCAGTTGTTGTTTCAATTCTTGATTCTCATTAACACTGTTCTCCATTTGTTGTTTCAACTCTTGATTCTCATTAACACTGCTCTCCAGTTGTTGTTTCAATTCTTGATTCTCATTAACACTGTTCTCCAGTTGTTGTTTCAATTCTTGATTCTCATTAACACTGTTCTCCAGTTTTTGTTTCAACTCTTGACTCTCATTAACACTGTTCTCCAGTTGTTGTTTCAACTCTTGATTCTCATTAACATTGTTCTCCAGTTTTTGTTTCAACTCTTGATTCTCATTAACACTGTTCTCCAGTTGTTGTTTCAATTCTTGATTCTCATTAACATTGTTCTCCAGTTGTTGTTTCAACTCTTGATTCTCATTAACACTGCTCTCCAGTTGTTGTTTCAATTCTTGATTCTCATTAACACTGTTCTCCAGTTGTTGTTTCAATTCTTGATTCTCATTAACACTGCTCTCCAGTTGTTGTTTCAATTCTTGATTCTCATTAACACTGCTCTCCAGTTGTTGTTTCAATTCTTGATTCTCATTAACACTGTTCTCCATTTGTTGTTTCAACTCTTGATTCTCATTAACACTGCTCTCCAGTTGTTGTTTCAATTCTTGATTCTCATTAACACTGTTCTTCAGTTGTTGTTTCAATTCTTGATTCTCGTTAACACTGTTCTCCAGTTGTTGTTTCAATTCTTGATTCTCATTAACACTGTGCTCCAGTTGTTGTTTCAACTCTTGATTCTCATTAACACTGTTCCCAAGTTGTTGTTTCAATTCTTGATTCTCATTAACACTGTTCTCCAGTTGTTGTTTCAATTCTTGATTCTCATTAACACTGTTCCCAAGTTGTTGTTTCAGTTCTTGATTCTCATTAACACTGTTCTCCAGTTGTTGTTTCAATTCTTGATTCTCATTAACACTGTTCTCCAGCTGTTGTTTCAACTCTTGATTCTCATTAACACTGTTCTCCAGTTGCTGCTTCAATTCTTGATTCTCATTAACACTGTTCTCCAGTTGTTGTTTCAACTCTTGATTCTCATTAACACTGTTCTCCAGTTGTTGTTTCAACTCTCGATTCTCATTAACACTGTTCTCCAGTTGTTGTTTCAACTCTTGATTCTCGTTAACACTGTTCTCCAGTTGTTGTTTCAATTCTTGATTCTCATTAACACTGTTCTCCAGTTGTTGTTTCAATTCTTGATTCTCATTAACACTGTTCTCCAGTTGTTGTTTCAATTCTTGATTCCCGTTAACACTGTTCTCCAGTTGTTGTTTCAATTCTTGATTCCCGTTAACACTGTTCTCCAGTTGTTGTTTCAATTCTTGATTCTCATTAACATTGTTCTCCAGTTGTTGTTTCAACTCTTGATTTTCATTAACACTGTTCTCCAGTTGTTGTTTCAACTCTTGATTCTCATTAACACTGTTCTCCAGTTGTTGTTTCAATTCTTGATTCTCATTAACACTGTTCTCCAGTTGTTGTTTCAACTCTTGATTTTCATTAACACTGTTCTCCAGTTGTTGTTTCAACTCTTGATTCTCATTAACACTGTTCTCCAGTTGTTGTTTCAATTCTTGATTCTCATTAACACTGTTCTCCAGTTGTTGTTTCAACTCTTGATTTTCATTAACACTGTTCTCCAGTTGTTGCTTCAACTCTTGATTCTCATTAACACTGTTCTCCAGTTGTTGTTTCAATTCTTGATTCTCGTTAACACTGTTCCCCAGTTGTTGTTTCAATTCTTGATTCTCATTAACACTGTGCTCCAGTTGTTGTTTCAACTCTTGATTCTCATTAACACTGTTCCCAAGTTGTTGTTTCAATTCTTGATTCTCATTAACACTGTTCTCCAGTTGCTGCTTCAATTCTTGATTCTCATTAACACTGTTCCCAAGTTGTTGTTTCAGTTCTTGATTCTCATTAACACTGTTCTCCAGTTGTTGTTTCAATTCTTGATTCTCATTAACACTGTTCTCCAGCTGTTGTTTCAACTCTTGATTCTCATTAACACTGTTCTCCAGTTGCTGCTTCAATTCTTGATTCTCATTAACACTGTTCTCCAGTTGTTGTTTCAACTCTTGATTCTCATTAACACTGTTCTCCAGTTGTTGTTTCAACTCTCGATTCTCATTAACACTGTTCTCCAGTTGTTGTTTCAACTCTTGATTCTCGTTAACACTGTTCTCCAGTTGTTGTTTCAATTCTTGATTCTCATTAACACTGTTCTCCAGTTGTTGCTCCAATTCTTGATTCTCATTAACACTGTTCTCCAGTTGTTGTTTCAATTCTTGATTCCCGTTAACACTGTTCTCCAGTTGTTGTTTCAATTCTTGATTCCCGTTAACACTGTTCTCCAGTTGTTGTTTCAATTCTTGATTCTCATTAACACTGTTCTCCAGTTGTTGTTTCAATTCTTGATTCTCATTAACACTGTTCTCCAGTTGTTGTTTCAACTCTTGATTTTCATTAACACTGTTCTCCAGTTGTTGTTTCAACTCTTGATTTTCATTAACACTGTTCTCCAGTTGTTGTTTCAACTCTTGATTCTCATTAACACTGTTCTCCAGTTGTTGTTTCAATTCTTGATTCTCATTAACACTGTTCTCCAGTTGTTGTTTCAACTCTTGATTTTCATTAACACTGTTCTCCAGTTGTTGCTTCAACTCTTGATTCTCATTAACACTGTGCTCCAGTTGTTGTTTCAATTCTTGATTCTCATTAACACTGTTCTCCAGTTGTTGTTTCAATTCTTGATTCCCGTTAACACTGTTCTCCAGTTGTTGTTTCAATTCTTGATTCTCATTAACACTGTTCTCCAGTTGTTGTTTCAACTCTTGATTTTCATTAACACTGTTCTCCAGTTGTTGTTTCAACTCTTGATTTTCATTAACACTGTTCTCCAGTTGTTGTTTCAACTCTTGATTCTCATTAACACTGTTCTCCAGTTGTTGTTTCAATTCTTGATTCTCGTTAATACTGTTCTCCAGTTGTTGTTTCAATTCTTGATTCTCGTTAACATTGTTCTCCAGTTGTTGTTTCAACTCTTGATTCTCGTTAACACTGGTCTCCAGTTCTTGTTTCAATTCTTGATTTTCATTAACACTGTTCTCCAGTTGTTGTTTCAATTCTTGATTCTCGTTAACACTGTTCTCCAGTTGTTGTTTCAATTCTTGATTCTCATTAGCACTGTTCTCCAGTTGTTGTTTCAATTCTTGATTCTCATTAACACTGTTCTCCAGTTGCTGCGTCAATTCTTGATTCTCATTAGCACTGTTCTCCAGTTGTTGTATCAATTCTTGATTCTCATTAACACTGTTTTCCAGTTGTTGTTTCAATTCTTGACTCTCATTAACACTGTTCTCCAGTTGTTGTTTCAATTCTTGATTCTCATTAACACTGTTCTCCAGTTGTTGTTTCCATTCTTGATTCTCGTTAACACTGTTCTCCAGTTGTTGCTTCAATTCTTGAGTCTCGTTGTTGGCATCTGCTAGATGTTTCCTTAAAACACTGTTTTCCTTAGTACATTCTTCGCTGTCATTTTCATTTCTCTGCAGTTGTAGTTGCAGTTCTTCTATTTCTTTAGTTCTTTTGTTTAATTCAGCTTGCACTTCCTCTTGAGTGTAGAGAATTGCTTTTTCTTTGTCCTTCCACTCCGCTTCTCTTTCCAGAACAAGATTTTGAAGTTTCTTCAGTTCAATATCTAATTCATTATTTGTCTGTTTTAACTGACCTAATTCTGAAGATAGCGAGGTTTCTTTTTTCACCCATAGTTCATCTGAAACCTTCATCTTTTCTTCTTTCTCTTGGGAAGAACTTTCCAGTTCATTACAACGATCTAAATGTTGTTGTTGTTGTTGTGCAAGAATTATTCCCTCTTTTTGTTGAATAGTTCCTTGTAGTTCTTCAAGAACGCTTTGAAGTTTCTGATTTTCCTCAAACCTTAATTTCTTTTCATTTTTTATTTCTTCTTCGCGTTGAAGCACTGTCTTTCCTAACTCTTCTAACTGGGAAATCTTTTCACGATTGTCTTCCACTGCACTCACCAATTTCTGCTCCTTTCCAAGCAAATTTTCCTCCAGTTCTTTAACCGATGCTTTAAGATCAGCAGATTCATTGGAAGCCACGCTCAATTCTTTCTCACAATTCTCTTCAAACGTGGTGAATTTTTCATTTAATTCGGCGATTCTTTCGTCTTTTGAGTCAATGTCAGCACGTAAAGACTTAAGACGTTCCTCACTTTCACTTTCCAAATCATTCAACTGACACCTCAGAGCACTTTCTCTTTCTTTACTTTCTCCTCTTTCTTCTTCGAATCCTTCTTTCACTGCTGTTAGCTCTGTCTGTTTTTCAGTTATCTCTTGTTCTAAGTTCTTAATCTGCTTTTCCTGTTCATCTAACTTTGTTAAAAGTCTTTCCTCTTCTTCTGTAAACCTAATCGTTTCGTCGTGAAGTTTTGTGTTTAAACTGTTCAAAACGAGTTCTAAATTTTCTTTTTCTTTTGTCATTGTGCTGATCAGTTCACTCGATTTATCACTCTCATCCTTTAGTTTGTTGTTTAGTTCATTAGACTTATCACAATCTGCTTTTAGTTTTGTGTTTAATTCATTCAATAAGTTCAATTCATTATCCAATCGCTTCTCGCGCCCAATAACGTTTTCTTTCTCCGTATTATACTGTTTCTCTTTCAAAACAATGAGGTCTTTGAACTGATTTAATTCCTCAGAAATAATCTTATTCTGTTCAACAAGCTCTTCAACGTGAGTTTTCATTTTTAAATTGTCGTCTTTTTGTCCACGTGCCTCTTTCTCCTGGTTACCTAGCAACTGCTCTAACCTATCCCTCTCTTCATTCAATTTTCCATTCTGTTCATTCAACATCTTAATTTCGCTACTTACCGAATCTTCACGTTCTTTCATTTCTTGCATTTTCATAGCCAGCTCGCTATTCATTTCATCCATTCTTTCCTTCAATTCGACAACTTGCTTTTCAAGTGAAATATTTTCTTCTTTTTTAGACTCTATCTCATTTTTATACTGCTGTAATTTCTCTTCCATTTCGTCTTTTTCTTTAAGGGATTCTTCCAGTTTTTCCGCCAGTTCAGATCTTTCTTCCGCCATCTCTTTATTCAAAAGACTGATGGTTCTATCTTTCTCCTCAAGGTACTCTTCTTGTTGTTTTATCTTAAGCTTCTTTTCGGAAAGTTCAACTTCATGTTTTTCAGAAACACTTTGAAGTTCATCTTTCACTTTGACTAACTGTTCGTTAAGATCGTTCTCTTTCTCCACCATGCTTTCATGAACTCTCTGATTCTCGTGCGTCAAGCTCTCTACTCGTTCTTGCAGCTTCCCAGTAAGAATATTCAGTTCAGTGACCTTCGCATCTCGTTCTTCCAAAGTATTTTCCAATTTTTTAAGAGTTTGAGATAAATCAGAAACTTTCCCCGAAGCGTCTTCTGTTTCTAGTTTCGACAGTTTATGTGTTCTCTCCTCCAAATAATTCTTTGTTGCATCGAGTTCTTTTGACAATTGGTCTAGCTCTTCTTTGAAGAGATCCACCTTTAATTTAAAAAAAAAAGTTAGTTTCAGAACAACACAACTTCATATTAAATGTAACCTGCTTAGGCGTTCACTCGGGATAGAGGAATTTCTTCGGAAAACTATTCAGATTGTCTTCATAAGTCAATGTGTGATATACTTAATCCATGCCTAATCGTAGGATGATAATTATAGGTATATTTTTAATGTGATATACTTATTTCATGAACAAAGACAATACTGTACGTATTTCTATAAATGACGTTTGGACGAAAACATTTACTTTCTAAGAATATCTCAATATATATAGTAAAGTTCTTTCACCTTAAGTTTAGAGTCACCAATCTCTTTATCTTTCTCCGTCAATTGTTCTCTCAGTTCTGTTGTCAGCAATGTCTCAGTTTCTAGTTTTTCTTTCAACTCCTTCACTTGTTGTTGTGACTGGATTTGCAGTTCACGTAGTTCACCCCGCTTCTCGTTCAATTCTTTGTCACATTTTTCCAACGCGTCAGTTTTAGTGTTCAGAATTTCTTTAGTTTCTTCGAGTTGTTTCTCCAGAACTTTGATAAGTTTTTCACCTTCTTCGGACATTCCTTTCAAGCCAACGTCAGAAGATGAACCCAGGGCTCTCTCTTGAATCGTTCTTTTTAATACTGCAATGGCTTCGTCTTTGGACTAAAAATTAAAAACCAAACCATGTCAGTAACAGATCAAAACCATAACCGCACGTGATATTAAATAAAAGGCAAATAATCCAAAGTTGAGGAGGTTGACTTCACTTAAGAAAATATAAAACACAAATTTAAAGAAAACCTGCACGTTTCTCCTTTAATAGCGCAATTTATTAAAGTGCTTATGTCACAAAAAATTTTTTTTAACTTTTGAGTAGAGGACAAAAAGTTAGTTAATAGGTTCTTTAACATTTTTCGGTTTTCTCTTTTCATTCGCGAGATATGCGGCTCTAAACAGCAATTTTCGTGAAAATGTCGCGTATCAACAAGAGCCTGGGACGAGCGTGGTGTGACGTAGCTTAAGGGACTTATTAATTTTAACAATAGCTTTTTAGTACTCCTTCACATGTGAATTCGAACCTCCGTCCCTTAAGCTACGTCACACGGCTGTCGCCCCAGACCCTTTTCCGTTTTTTTCTCGGGCGCGACAATTTTTTGCTAAAAGCCAATTTTTCAAGGTTTAGAGCCGCATATCTCGCGAATGAAAAGAGAAAACCGAAAAATGTTACAGAACCTATTAAGTAACTTTTTGTCCTCTACTCAAAAGTCAAAAAAAATTTTTTGTGACATAAGCAGTTTAAACAGCTCACCTGGATGATGTTTGCTTTTTCTTCAATGTCTTCCTTTAACATGTGTTCACTTTCTTTAAAAGATGTTTCAACCTGCGACATTTTCATGGCCATTGTTTCTTCCTTTATTCTCACTTGTTTCTGCCATTTAGCTACCGTTTCATTGTGATTTCGGTCCATTAATGATATCTTCTCCATCAAGTTGTCGTGGTCTACAGAAAGTTCACTCAAAGTACTGGTTTGTTCTTGCATTTGGTGTTGAATATTCTCCAGGGACTACAACAATTGAAAGAAAACACATCAGAAACAGTTAAACTAGGCGTTTAACGCTATAGTTATTAGAACATGTTTCTGAAAGTTGGCCATCCAGGTTGATCATCAGAGCACGGGTGGCGTGTGCTGTAGCGCGCTGCCTCTCACCAAAAGTTAAACCCGGTTAGACGGGGTTAGTACTTGGATGGGTGACCACCTGGGAATGTCCCCGTTGTGGAGCTTGGACTCATGTGAGTAGAGTTGTAGTTGATCTCTCCTGTGCTTCGAGGTTTTTTCGCCGGGTTCTCCGGTTTTCCTCCCTCCGTAAAATCAACGCCTACATCTTAGCTGTGATCCGTGGTCTGAACTGTGTCGTATGGCGGCTACATGGGGCGCCTTTGATATGCCTCGACACGGCCACGTTGATCTGCGTAAATCATTTAGATTTTAGATTTAGATTTAATGACTTTATTGCCTATAGCAACTGGTGGTCAAACATAGCGAACATGAGTACCATGATGTAGGTGTTGGTTTTGCGGAGGGAGGAAAACCGGAGAACCCGGCGAAAAAACCCCGAAGCACGGGAGAGATCAACTACAACTCTACTCACATTAGTTTCCAGGTCAACAACGGGGTCATTCCCAAGCGGTCACCCATCCAAGTACTAACCCCGTCTAACCGGGCTTAACTTTTGGCGAGAGGCAGCGTGCTAACAGCACACGCCACCCGTGCTCAGCCACTGCGAGTAATGATCACTAGCCCCCAGTCCTTTATCCTTAATTTGTCACCATACAAACAAAAAATTTAATCAAAATTACCTTTTCCCGAGCAGTAAGAACCGATTCCTTCTCTTTTAGATTTCTGCGATTACGGTCGACTTCATCAGCTAACTCAGTAATCTTTTCTTGTTGTGATTGAATTTGTTCCTGAAGTACAGCTAACACATCATCTGTTCCACCACTGACATCCTTACTCATCTGAAGTTGGCTAATTACCTTTCATAATAAAAGCAAATCACTAATTCTTTGAACGTTTTCATGGCGATAAAGTAATATAAATACGTTTTGTGGAAACACCACGTAAAATATTTCTTTGCTAAGCTTTCGGCCTGTTGACTCAGGCCTTCATCAGAGCAATAATAACAATCACTGTTCAATCACACTATTTCTCAGGAGGGACAGCCATTAAATAGCACGTGGCGTGCCCTATTCGGAGAACATTCTTGATTTTGTTTTCTAATTAATAAAATTAACGTGATACGCCATTGTATTCTTACGCGATTTAATTGATCAGTTGCTTAATTTAATTTTAAACACAAAATTTTTTTAATAAGATCCAATGTAGGATTACATATAACATTCAATTACAAATAGTATATTATATAAATTATAAATTATAAGCCTATACAAAACGTGCATTTTTACAAAATGGTTATCACATTTTGAGTTACATTTGAGAGTTTTTCTCAGATAGTTCGATGTCCGATGCATTAAGAACAGGAGCCCGCTTGTGCAACGATCGGCTTAATTTATAAATGACGTGAGCCAACAGTTTGTTATTATTGCTCTGATGAAGGCCTGAGTCAATAGGCCGAAAGTTTAGCAAAGAAATATTTTACGTGGTGTTTCCACAAAACTGATTTATAAAAGCAAAGCACTCAGCTCTCTATAAGCCTGTTCGTAATCTCAACTGCGCATCAACATGACGCGTTCTGCGTCGGAACAAAAGACAACAGGGACCTTTAGCAAAGACAACAGGGACCTTTAGCAAAGACAACGGGAACGTCAGTGACGACGTCCTTCATATTCAGATTGCTAGCTTCGTTCTAGTTTTGTTTGGAATCTTTGAAAGGTGCATGTGTTTAGTAATGGTTAACGTCAAACTCACCATGCAGAAACTTTCACGTGCACTGTGTAATACGTGAACGATACACGAATTCATTTCTTGGATTTTACATTGTAACTCACCCAGAAACTTTCACGTGCACTGTGTAATACGTTAACGATATGTGAAAGTTTCTGGGTGAGTCTGACGTCAACCATTATTAAACACATGCACCTTTCAAAGATTCCAAACAAAACTAGAACGAGTTAGCGAGCAAGCTGAATTATGAAATCATGCACCACTGACACGGCAATTTCATGGGCTCGATGTATATGTTCCGACCTTCAAAAAGCTTTAGAACCCCTAAGAAATGCTGTCCACTATATAGGTTAACGCTAAATTCACCCAACAGCTTTCACTGTTCAATGTGTTTGGCCTGTGACAAACGGCGTACTTTTCATGCGCCGTATAAAATACCTATTATAGTCGACCCAAATTCTGAAATTGTTCCTGTTGAGTTATACGGCGTATTTTCGTCGTATTTAATAAGTCGAATAAATTACAGTTCTCGAGTCGTAGGTCTGGAAACGTTGTTACAAACATGAATTGTGGATAGAAAATGTATTATCATATTGTAAATTAACATACAGTATGCATTTTATTCGGCGCATGAATAGTACGCCGTCTGCACCAACGCCGTACTTGAGTTGTATTATACGACTGGGCTAGTCGTATTTAATGGCACTATCGAACTTAATGAAATTGCCGTATTTAACGGTTACAGACGGCGTATTTTTCATGAACTTAATTCGCATATTTTATACGGCGCATGAAAAACATGCCGTTTGTCACAGGCCTTAAGGTCGTCCTGAAGATGTGAAGATACATCAATTGACGTTGTGTGCACAACGAGGATGGTGCAGGGATTACTCTTGGGACTTCAAATTGTTCATTGTCTTTGTATTAGATGTAAATTTCTTTTGTACAAAGGACGTTATCACGACGTTCCTGTTGTGTGTGCTTAAGGTGCTGTTACACGATGCAATTTTTCTTGCAACTTGCAACAAATCTACATATGGGAAAAAAATCGCAAGTTGCAGGAAGGGTGTTACACGTTCAGCAATTAACTTGCGATTTTTGTTGTAAGTTGCAGCAAAAAGTAGAACCCATCCAACTTTTCTTGCAACTTGCAACACAGCAAAAATGACAAAATCGCAAGTTGCTACGGGGTGTTACACGGTGCGATTTTTATGCAACTTACAACATTCAGTGATTTGTTGCAAGTTGCAAGAAAAATCGCATCGTGTAACAATAATAATAATAATAATAATAATAAACTTTATTTCATGAGGGTAAATAACATTATTACTCAAGAGAGTATTCTTCCTAATGGGCCTCTAACTAAATACAAAGGAAAGGTGGTAAATAAATAAATATTTTAACAAATAATAAAAATAAGAATGTTCAATAACATGCATGTATTACAACTAACTAAATACAATAAAATACCCTAAGAGTAACAGTTACATTCAACAAGATGTTTGCAACTAGAACATGAAAATTGTTCTAAATGGTCAACTTTATAATTCAATTGGAGGAAAAATTGTTTCAATTTAGATTTGTAGGATATTACAGTGAAATCATTAACATTTTTCAACTCAGCAGGCAATGAATTAAAAAGCATTGCTCCACTGTATGAGAGTTTTGATTTGGCTAATTCAGACTTTACTTTCGGTAGTTTTAAATCAGTGGAAGATGATCTCGTATCAACTTTATGTGCATCTCAGCAGCACCTTAAAGGTACCTAACGTCTTTGATGATACGGTGGAGCAATTTCTCCTACATATAATATGTACTACAATATAATCTTACCTAGTTACAATGGAAAAAAGTAACTAGTTACAGTTACAAAGTTACTTTAAAAATTTTGTAACTAGTTACAATTACAATTACAAAGTTACACCTATATTCTTTTAACCCACTCGCAGGCACCGAACGGCTATTAAAATCGAGAAAGCATGTGAATTAGACTAAACTATTGTTTAATTTGACCAGAAGAGAATTTTCAAAATTACGATCAGTCATTGAGCAACGATGTGGTCTGAAAATTAATCCAGCGCAGCTGAACAGCCTTTCGCATACTGCACTTGCAGGCACCGGTGTGTTCAGCTCAATGGAAAGCTGGATTCCACGTAACGAAGTTACTCACAGCACTGGATACGGTGGATTGCTGGTGCTAATTTTTTAATGTACTGTATCTTAATACTTTCGTGACTAAATTACATATATCAAAATGATTGTTCACTGGCAATTTCTCCTACATATAACATGTACTACAATATAATCTTACCTCATCTCTACTTTTAATCAATCTTTCCTTAGCTTCATTTTTGTCACATAATTCCTGGATAGATTTCTCTCTTTCAGCTAAAAGTTGTTCAGTTTCTTCCAACTTTGTAACTAAGGTTGTATTGTGTTGTATTTTGGCTGCAAGTTCACCCATCACTTTCTCCTCATTGATCCGTTTCTGTTCCCATGTCTGTTTACTTTGCTGCTCAGCACTTTCCAATTCCTGCAACAAATGCTGCAAGTTTTTATCTTTTTGTGCAAGAAGTTCCTCAAGTTCTTCAATTCTTTTATCTGCAATTCCAACCTGTAACAAGAATTTCATAATATTTTAAAAGAATTTATTAATTAACAGTGAAATAAAAGTAGCATGCTGCGTAGGCAGTGTTGAAACAACAATTGAAATATAATTCGAGTGTAGAATATATACATTTTAAAACCAAACCAGGACCAGTTGCGAAAAATGCAACTACACAGGCCTTCCGGCAGGAATTAAACCCATGACCTTGCGATTCTAGTGCAATGCTCTGACTACTGAGCCACGGAGGGTGTTGCCAAGAGCATTGGTCAGAGCATTGCACTAGAATCGCAAGGTCGTGGGTTCAATTCCTACCGGAAGGCCTGTGTAGTAGCATTTTTTGCAACTGGCCATGGTTTGGTTTTAAAATGTATATATCCTACACTCGAATTTTCCTTCACCCAAAATCCTTAGAACATGCTATGTAATCAAGTGAAATGCCCAATATTACTTACAATATACCCAATTGAAATAAAGTAAGGTTCGATATACTGCCGAAACAGAGAACGTAGGAGTCTAATGTTTCGAGCGAAGGCACTTCACGTTTCTCTCTGATGAAGGGCCTTCGCTTGAAACGTTAGACTCCTATGTTCTGTTTCAGCAGTATATCAAACCGTACTATATTTTGATTATTAATAAACTTTTTTGTACAGTCTTTTCTCTACCTGAGAAGAAGAACCCTTGTTACTTTTCTTGCCTGCAACTCTTTCTTCACTTTTTGCCTTTAATCCCTAATATGAAGAGATAAATTATTTTAAAACTTGATGAACAGTGTACAGTACTGTACTGTCAAAATACTTGTAAAAAAGTATAATGTTTTGAGTGAAGAAAGAGGAACTTCATACATGTATGTCTTTTTGACAAAGGGACTTGAATTGAAATGTGTAATTATTGTAATATATTAGTCTTGTTTTAATAAATGTTTGATTGACTGTTTGATTGATACAGTAAATGTTAGTAATCACAAAGCATTACTGTGAGTCCAAACCCCTTTCCAACCTGCACATGCTTCGGGCAGGGGCGCTGGAAGCTAGTTAAGGCGGCGGGGGCAGCCATATATAAAGGGCACTTTTTCTCAGCATTAATTTTGCATGTGGTAATTAATATTTGCCAATTTTGCTGTATAGCATAAAATAACCAAAAGCCATTATATAATAAATTGCAATGTATTGAAAAAGTAAATTCAACGACTGAATTGTACATATTGATACTACATTCCTATTTACATTTAAGAAAACATGACATCATAAGTTGTATTATACATAACATGCATGTAACAGACGTTCGGTGGACGTTCGTCAAGCTCAATTACTCAAAAAAAATTTGAGCCCCAGACAGGGTTTGAATCTGCAACCTTGTAATGACCGGTTAATGATGTTAATCAGATAATGTCAGCCAAGGTAAAACATAACATCCTTAACATAACATCCCTTGCACCGTGAGGGCAGCTGCCCCCGCTGCCCCCGTGGCTCCGGCACCCCTGGCTTGGGGGGAAAGTGGGCTCTGCCAACAAACTCGATATTTCTTTTTGAGCATGTGTGAATGGTTGCCAAGATACTATTTTGGGCCCAGGCTCTAATGGGTTACTTGCTATTTTCCTGCTTGTGGTACTCATAAACTAGAACTTGTTTGACCAGTTCAAAACCTGACTAACTTGCCCCTGGGGTGAAGATCAAGTTTGTTGGCAGAGCTACTTTCCCCCGAAGCCTGCATAGGTTGGAAAGGGGCTCTGACTGGCAGGGTAGGAATGGCCGCATTCTTAAATGTACTGACACCATCTTTTTTGGTGCTGTCAACGTCAAATTTATTTTCCAGGGATGTACAACAACACACTGACCTCTATTTCTTTCTCTTTCTCTGTCAACTCTTCTTTAAGATTAGTCATTTGTTCTTGAAGACCAGATATTGAGCTTGAATATTCTGAATGCTCATCATCATGTCCATTTCTTGAGCCTCCTTCAGCCTGGTTTTTACGTAAGCTTTGCAATTCAATCTTTAATCAATAAAAACAACCCATCTTGAACTCATCTCTGTGAATTAATTGTGTTTAGTATAAATACACAGGTGATTATAGAAAATCATGCGCACTGATTGGTCGAGCTACTTCGGATTAATTTTCGATAATCACCTACAGTGTTTATTCAAAATGGCCACCAGCCAAAGTTGTCAATGTGACAGACGAGGAAATTAACAATTTTAAAGAAAATGCTCTTCCTAAAAGTACGAAAATGTGCATTTATACTAAAACAATTATTCACCTCAGGCTCAGTGAATATCAGTGAATAATAACCTCGACTTCATCTCAGTTATTATACACTGACATTCACCTCAACTTTGGTGAATAATTGTTAAATACCTATAGTTTGTTTTATTAGGCCTGAATAAATACTTTTAACTAAATTTAAATATTGAATCACGTATTTTATGTCAAAATTTTGAGTTACATGTATAATAAAGGTTTATCAGGTCTGATGTCATGTACAGTACACACCTTCTTCTGATTGGCCAATAATTTTTTGGTAGGCAACAATTTCAATTATTAGCCAATCAGAAGAAGGCACAATATACGTATCATCACATATAACTTACATCACTTATATGTCTGAATTTCAAAATTTCAACTTATAATCTGCCTCATACCCAACCTCAATAGACGAGTTTCAGGGTGTTGCGTGCGCATCGTTTTGGAAAAGAATTGGCGGGCTCTTGGCGGGCTCCCCACAAAGTAAGCAATGGCAAACAGACTTGCTAGCGAGCCAACAACAGCAGAATAACAATGTTTTATATCCAGAAACTGTATCTGTACTTTGTTTATTTTAAACAGTATGTTTACTTTGAGTGGAGCTTGCCAGTTTCTTTGAAAAATGATGCGCGCACAACACCCTGAAACTCACCTATTGGAAGGAGGAGAGGAGGAGTGTAGCGATGATATCACATGATCACATCAATCTTCTCACACACCCCCCCCCCCCGCCCTCCTAAAAAAGTGTATGAGGTCTGAAGTTGACATTATAAGTTGAATTTGAGTTATAAGCCCAAATAAAGTTAGAATTACAAGTTATAGGTCTGCATTTTGTGTAAAATTGTCTGAATTTCATATTGTATGTTATAAGTCGAAATTTCGAGTTATAATTACAGTTTTGAATTTCGTGTTATAAATCGAAATTTCGTGTTATTCCTTCAACCTTTATATGCAGGTTGTATATTGAGCAAAGGTCATTAAAGCATATCAACAAACCTCTTTTTCACGAAGTAATTTCTTAAATTCACGATTAATATTTTCATTTCGACCTTCTGCTTCGTTCAGCGCCTTTCGTAAGTTTTCTATCGTTGCCTTTGAATCCTTCTGTGAAACAAAAAAAGAAAATTCGATGATGGTTCAAATATGAAGAATATATTTCGAACTTCAAGGGCCATCATTGATGAGGTTGGAAAATCAACTTATCCACGTACGTTCCCATCTGTAGCTCTTTCTTCTTCATGTGTTGAAGTTTCTAACTTATCTTGAACGAATTCAGTGAGTTTCCCCCACATAATTAAGCTTTTATATCCAGAAAAATACAAAGACAAGTTGTGACCGAGTAGCCATCTTGAAATCCCGCAGAGCACTCATTGCGGGAAAGCCACGTAGCAAACCACGCAAATTCCACGCACAGGGTCAGTCCTTCATGTAATCCTACTATAACGTTTAACTATATATAGACAACGTAACTGTACACAAGTGTACATCACTGTACTCCACTGCACATCAGTGTATACCACTGCCCACAAGTGTACATCACTACATACAACAGTGTACACTACTGTACACAAGTGTACATCACTGTACACCACTGCAAATCAGTGTATACCACTGTACACAAGTGTACATCACTGTACACCACTGCACATCAGAATACACTACTGTACACAAGTGTACATCACTGTACACCAATGTATATCAGTGTAAACCACTATAAACAAGGGTACATCACTGGCCAGATGGTTATATGCATGCCGAAGATCGGTATGCACATAACCATCAGATGGTTATCTGGATACCAAAAAATCGTATGCACATAACCATCACATGGTTATCTGCATACTGAAAAACGGTAAACACTTAACCACAAGATGGTTATACGCATGCCAGAGAACGGTACACGCATAACCATCAGATGGTTATCTGGATACCGAAAAATGGTATGCACATAACCATCACAAGGTTATCTGCATAGTGAAAAACGGTATGCACATAACCACAAGATGGTTATCTCCATACCGAGAAACGGTATGCACATAACCATGAGATGGTTATTTGCATACCGAAATACGGTATGCTCATAACCATCAGATGGTTATCTGCCTACCGAAATACAGTATGCAAATAACAATCAGATGGTTATCACCGTACCGAAAAAGGATATGAACATAAAAATCACATGGTTATCTGCCTACCGAAACACGGTATGCACCTAACCATAAGATGGTTATCTGCAGACCGAAAAATGGCATGCACATAACCATGAGATGGTTGTCTGCATACCGAAAAACGGTATACACATAACCACCAGATGGTTATCTGCATACCGAAGAACGGTATGCACATAACCATCACATAGTTATCTGCAAACTGAAGAACGGTATGCACATAACCATCAGATGGTTATCCGCATACCGAAGAATAGTATGCACATAACCACGAGATGGTTATCTGCATACCGTAAAACGGCATGCACATAACCACCAGATGGTTATCTGCATACCGGAAGACGGTATGCACATAACCACGATATGGTTATCTGCATACCGGAAAACGGTATGCACATAACCACCAAATGGTTATTTGCATACCGGAAAACGGTATGCACATAACCACCAGATGGTTATCTGCATACCGGAAAACGGTATGCACATAACCACCAAATGGTTATCTGCATACCGGAAAACGGTATGCACATAACCACCAGATGGTTATCTGCATACCGGAAAACGGTATGCACATAACCACCAAATGGTTATCTGCATACCGTAAAACGGTATGCACATAACCACCAGATGGTTATCTGCATACCAGAAGACGGTATGCACATAACCACGAGATGGTTATCTGCATGCCGGAAAACGGTATACACATAACCACGAGATGGTTATCTGCATACCGGAAAACGGTATGCACATAACCACGAGATGGTTATCTGCATACCGGAAAGCTATGCACATAACCGTCAGATGGTTATCTTCCTAGTGGCGAAAGGTATGCACATAACCATCAGATGGTTATTTTCCTACAGAAAAACGGTATGCACATAACCACCAGATGGTTATCTGCCTACCGTAAAACTGTAGCCACATAACCATCAGATGGTTATCTGCCTACCGAAAGACGGTATGCACATAACCACGAGATGGTTATCTGCATACCGGAAAACGGTATGCACATAACCACCAGATGGTTATCTGCATACCGGAAAACGGTATGCACATAACAACGAGATGGTTATCTGCATACCGTAAAACGGTATGCACATAACCACCAGATGGTTATCTGCATACCAGAAAACGGTATGCACATAACCACGAGATGGTTATCTGCATACCGGAAAACGGTATGCACATAACCACCAGGAGGTGATCTGCATACCAGAAGGCTATGCACATCACTGTCAGATGGTTATCTTCCTAGTGGCGAAAGGTATGCACATCACCATCAGATGGTTATCTTCCTACAGAAAAACGGTATTCACATAACCACCAGATGGTTATCCGCATACCGGAAAACGGTATGCACATAACCACCAGATGGTTATCTGCATACCGGAAAACGGTATGCACATAACCACCAGATGGTTATCTGCATACCGGAAAACGGTATGTACATAACCACCAGATGGTTATCTGCATACCGTAAAACGGTATGCACATAACCACCAGATGGTTATCTGCATACCAGAAGACGGTATGCACATAACCACGAGATGGTTATCTGCATGCCGGAAAACGGTATACACATAACCACGAGATGGTTATCTGCATACCGGAAAACGGTATGCACATAACCACGAGATGGTTATCTGCATACCGGAAAGCTATGCACATAACCGTCAGATGGTTATCTTCCTAGTGACGAAAGGTATGCACATAACCATCAGATGGTTATTTTCCTACAGAAAAACGGTATGCACATAACCACCAGATGGTTATCTGCCTACCGTAAAACTGTAGCCACATAACCATCAGATGGTTATCTGCCTACCGAAAGACGGTATGCACATAACCACGAGATGGTTATCTGCATACCGGAAAACGGTATGCACATAACCACCAGATGGTTATCTGCATACCGGAAAACGGTATGCACATTACCACCAGATGGATATCTGCATACCGGAAGACGGTATGCACATAACCACGAGATGGTTATCTGGATACCAGAAAACGGTATTCACATAACCACCAGATGGTTATCTGCATACCGGAAAACGGTATGCACATAACCACGAGATGGTTATCTGCATACCGTAAAACGGTATGCACATAACCACCAGATGGTTATCTGCATACCAGAAGACGGTATGCACATAACCACGAGATGGTTATCTGCATGCCGAAAAACGGTATGCACATAACCACGAGATGGTTATCTGCCTACCGGAAAACGGTATGCACATAACCAAGAGATGGTTATCTGCATACCGGAAAACGGTATGCACATAACCACGAGATGGTTATCTGTATACCGCAAAACGGTATGCACATAACCACCAGATGGTCATCTGCATACCAGAAGACGGTATGCACATAACCACGAGATGGTTATCTGCCTACCGTAAAACTGTAGGCACATAACCTTCAGATGGTTATCTGTATACCGGAAAACGGTATGCATATAACCACCAGAAGGTGATCTGCATACCAGAAAGCTATGCACATAACTGTCAGATGGTTATCTTCCTAGTGGCGAAAGGTATGCACATCACCATCAGATGGTTATCTTCCTACAGAAAAACGGTATACACATAACCACCAGATGGTTATCTGCCTACCGTAAAACTGTAGGCACATAACCTTCAGATGGTTATCTGCCTACCGAAAGACGGTATGCACATAACCACGAGATGGTTATCTGCATACCGTAAAACGGTATGCACATAACCACCAGATGGTCATCTGCATACCAGAAGACGGTATGCACATCACCACGAGATGGTTATCTGCATACCGTAAAACGGTATGCACATCACCACGAGATGGTTATCTGCATACCGTAAAACGGTATGCACATAACCACGAGATGGTTATCTGCATATCGTTTTACATATCCTATATATTTCTGCAAAAATATCTTTAGATATACCATTATTAAAGAAAAATATTTTTTTACTCCAAGACCACCTTAAGTTCAGCAAAGGTCAGCTGAGCTAGGTATGCATATAACAATGCGGTGGTTATGTGCATGCCGTTTTCCGGTAAGCAGATAACCCTCTGGTGATTATGTGCATACCGTTTCCCGGTATACAGATAACCACTTGATGGTTATGTGCATACCGTTTTCTGGTATGCACATAACCACTTGATGGTTATGTGCATACCGTTTTCCGGTATGCACACAACCATCTCGTGGTTATGTGCATACCGTTTTCCGGTATGCACATCACCACGAGATGGTTATCTGCATACCGTAAAACGGTATGCACATCACCACGAGATGGTTATCTGCATACCGTAAAACGGTATGCACATAACCACCAGATGGTTATCTGCATACCGTTTTACATATCCTATATATTTCTGCAAAAATATCTTTAGATATACCATTATTAAAGAAAAATATTTTTTTACTCCAAGACCACCTTAAGTTCAGCAAAGGTCAGCTGAGCTAGGTATGCATATAACAATGCGGTGGTTATGTGCATGCCGTTTTCCGGTAAGCAGATAACCCTCTGGTGATTATGTGCATACCGTTTCCCGGTATACAGATAACCACTTGATGGTTATGTGCATACCGTTTTCTGGTATGCACATAACCACTTGATGGTTATGTGCATACCGTTTTCCGGTATGCACACAACCATCTCGTGGTTATGTGCATACCGTTTTCCGGTATGCACATCACCACGAGATGGTTATCTGCATACCGTAAAACGGTATGCACATCACCACGAGATGGTTATGTGCATACCGTAAAACGGTATGCACACAACCATCTCGTGGTTATGTGCATACCGTTTTCCGGTATGCACATCACCACGAGATGGTTATCTGCATACCGTAAAACGGTATGCACATAACCACCAGATGGTTATCTGCATAACGGAAAACGGTATGCACATTACCACCACATGGTTATCTGCATACCGGAAGACGGTATGCACATAACCACGAGATGGTTATCTGGATACCGGAAAACGGTATTAACATAACCACGAGATGGTTATCTGCATACCGTAAAACGGTATGCACATATCCACCAGATAGTTATCTGCATACCAGGAGACGGTATGCACATAACAACGAGATGGTTATTTGCAAACCGGAAAACGGTATACACATGACCACCACATGGTTATCTGTATACCGGAAAACTGTATGCACATTACCACCACATGGTTATCTGCATACCGGAAAACGGTATACACATTACCACCAGATGGGTATCTGCATACCGGAAGACGGTATGCACATAACCACCAGATGGTTATCTGCATTCCGGAAGACGGTATGCACATAACCACGAGATGGTTATCTGGATACCGGAAAACGATATGCACATAACCACCAGAATGTGACCTGCATACCAGAAATCTATGCACATAACCGTCAGATGGTTATCTTCCTAGTGGCGAAAGGTATGCACATAACCATCAGATGGTTGTCTTCCTACAGAAAAACGGTATGCACATAACCACCAGATGGTTATCTGCCTACCGTAAAACTGTAGGCACATAACCCTCAGATGGTTATCTGCATACCAGAAAACGGTATGCACATAACCACGAGATGGTTATCTGCATACCGTAAAACGGTATGCACATAACCACCAGATGGTTATCTGCACACCAGAAGACGGTATGCACATAACCACGAGATGGTTATCTGCATGCCGGAAAACGGTATGCACATATACCCACGAGAAGGTTATCTGCATACCAGAAAGCTATGCACATAACCATCAGATGGTTATCTTCCTACAGAAAAACGGTATGCACATAACCTCCAGATGGTTATCTGCCTACCGTAAAACTGTAGGCACATAACCATCAGATGGTTATCTTCCTACCGAAAGACGATATGCACATAACCACGAGATGGTTATCTGCATACCGGAAAACGGTAAGCGCCTAACCACGAGATGGTTATCTGCATACCGTAAAACGGTATGCACATAACCACGAGATGGTTATCTGCATACCAGAACACGGTATGCACATAACCACGAGATGGTTATCTGCATGCCGGAAAACGGTATGCACATAACCACGAGATGGTTATTTGCATACCGTAAAACGCTATGCACATAACCACGAGATGGTTATCTGCATACCGGAAGACGGCATGCACATAACCACGATATGGTTATCTGCATACCGGAAAACGGTATGCACATAACCACGAGATGGTTATCTGCATACCGGAAAACGGTATGCACATAACCACGAGATGGTTATCTGCATACCGTAAAACGGTATGCACATAACCACCAGATGGTTATCTGCATACCGTAAAACGGTATGCACATAACCACCAGATGGTTATCTGCATACCGGAAGACGGTATGCACATAACCACGAGATGGTTATCTGCATACCGTAAAACGGTATGCACATAACCACCAGATGCTTATCTGCATACCGTAAAACGGTATGCACATAACCACCAGATGGTTATCTGCACACCGGAAAACGGTATGCACATAACCACGAGATGGTTATCTGCATACCGGAAAACGGTATGCACATAACCACGAGATGGTTATCTGCATACGGGAAAACGGTATGCACATAACCACGAGATGATTATCTGCATACCGGACAACGGAAAACGGTATGCACATAACCACGAGATGGTTATCTGCATGCCGGAAAACGGTATGCACATAACCACGAGATGGTTCCCTGCCTACTGGAAAACGGTATACATATACCCACGAGAAGGTTATCTGCATACCAGAAAGCTATGCACATAACCATCAGATGGTTATCTTCCTACAGAAAAACGGTATGCACATAACCTCCAGATGGTTATCTGCCTACCGTAAAACTGTAGGCACATAACCATCAGATGGTTATCTTCCTACCGAAAGACGATATGCACATAACCACGAGATGGTTATCTGCATACCGGGAAACGGTATGCACATAACCACGAGATGGTTATCTGCATACCGTAAAACGGTATGCACATAACCACCAGATGGTTATCTGCATACCAGAAGACGGTATGCACATAACCACGAGATGATTATCTGCATGCCGGAAAACGGTATGCACATAACCACGAGATGGTTATTTGGATACCGTAAAACGGTATGCACATAACCAAGAGATGGTTATCTGCATACCGGAAGACGGTATGCACATAACCACGATATGGTTATCTGCATACCGGAAAACGGTATGCACATATCCACGAGATGGTTATCTGCATACCGGAAAACGGTATGCACATAACCACGAGATGGTTATCTGCATACCGTAAAACGGTATGCACATAACCACCAGATGGTTATCTGCATACCGTAAAACGGTATGCACATAACCACCAGATGGTTATCTGCATACCGGAAGACGGTATGCACATAACCACGAGATGGTTATCTGCACACCGGAAAACGGTATGCACATAACCACGAGATGGTTATCTGCATACCGGAAAACGGTATGCACATAACCACGAGATGGTTATCTGCATACGGGAAAACGGTATGCACATAACCACGAGATGGTTATCTGCATACCGGACAACGGAAAACGGTATGCACATAACCACGAGATGGTTATCTGCCTACCGGAAACCGGAAAACGGTATGCACATAACCACGAGATGATTTTCTGCATACCGTAAAACGGTATGCACATAACCACCAGATGGTTATCTGCATACCAGAAGACGGTATCCACATAACCACGAGATGGTTATCTGCATGCCGGAAAACGGTATGCACATAACAACGAGATGGTTATTTGCATACCGTAAAACGGTATGCACATAACCACGTGATGGTTATCTGCATACCGGAAAACAGTATGCACATTACCACAAGATGGTTATCTGCAAACCGGAAAACGGTATGCACATAACCACCGGATGGTTATCTGCATACCGTAAAACGGTATGCACATAACCAGCAGATGGTTATCTGCATACCGGAAGACGGTATAGACATAACCCGCAGGTGGTTATATGCATACCTAAGAACGGTATGCACATAACCATCAGATTGTTCTCTGCATACAGAAAAAAAGTATGCCCATAACCATGAGATGGGTATCTGCATACCGAAATACGGTATGCACTTAACCGCGAGATGGTTATATGGATACTTAAGAACGGTTTGCACATAACAGTGAGATGGTTATATGCATACCGAAAAACGGTGTGCACTTAATTAGAGCGAAATCTATTTTTAGAATACTACCGATGACGTCATTTGACCAGGAAGGAGTCGTTTCACCTGACCAGTATATTAACGAAAAATGCTCAGAAGGGCCTAATTAGTCTGGTGTTATAATTAGAAAGAAATCTATTTTCAGAAAACTACCGATGACGTCATTTGACCAGGAAGGACTCGTTTCACCTGACCAGTATATTAACGAAAAATGCTCAGAAGGGCCTAATTAGTCTGGTGTTTTAATTAGAGCGAAATCTATTTTTAGAAAACTACCGATGACGTCATTTTACCAGGAAGGAGTCGTTTCACCTGACCAGTATATTAACGAAAAATGCTCAGAAGGGCCTAATTAGTCTGGTGTTTTAATTAGAGCGAAATCTATTTTTAAAAAACTACCGATGACGTCATTTGACCAGGAAGGTGTCGTTTCACCTGACCAGTATATTAACGAAAAATGCTCAGAAGGGCCTAATTAGTCTGGTGTTTTAATTAGAGCGAAATCTATTTTTAGAAAACTACCGATGACGTCATTTTACCAGGAAGGAGTCGTTTCACCTGACCAGTATATTAAAGAAAAATGCTCAGAAGGGCCTAATTAGTCTGGTGTTTTAATTAGAGCGAAATCTATGTTTAGAAAACTTCCGATGATGTCATTTGAGCAGGAAGGAGTCGTTTCACCTGATCAGTATATTAACGAAAAATGCTCAGAAGGGCCAAATTAGTCTGGTGTCTTAATTAGAGCGAAATCTATTTTTAGAAAACTACCGATGATGTCATTTGACCAGGAAGGAGTCGTTTCACCTGACCAGTATATTATTATTAATATTATTATTATTAATAAAAGCAAATAAAACGTTCACTGACCAGAATAATTTATTGAAACGAGCTTTCGGCTACCAGACTGTAGCCTTCAATAAATTATTCTGGTCAGTGAACGTTTTATTTGCTTTTATTATGAATCATCCTGACCGCGTTTCTTCCATTTTTTCGACTATTCGCCAAGCGGCTGGGCAGAAAGGCCTAAAATTAGCAAGATCTTTGGAAAAGAACACATATAAACTCGAAGCTCACCATCGCCATTTACATTTTACACATCAAGCTCTTAAGAACTCTTGGTTTCCCAAATCGTTACGATTCAAGCCACCAGGAAATCAACCAATATTTAAACGTATCATGGAAAGAACAAGCAAACATTGCATGAAAGCTAGAATATCAATCTGTCACAATCGAATCGACGCCGTCAACAAACAAATCAAGACAACCTCCACGGAATTAGCTACTCTCCTACCCAACGACGTTTTCAACACCATGAACGAATTTCTGAAACATAGAGCACAATCCGTGCGAAACAGCATCACCACCAGACATAACAATAAATACGCAAATCTACGAAAGGAACACGATTCAACGTCCGATATAGATACTAACAACTGGGTGATAAATTTATCGAAGAAACCACTAACAGAAGTCGAAAGATCCTTATTACAGAAAGGCCCAAAATTTGCTCCGTCTCCATCAGGGATCCCTTACAAAACCATCGTCGTAGAGATCGAAGCTGCAATAACCCACCTTCCAGATCAATCCAAGAACGCCGTCCGAACAAGAACTGCCTCCATCTTAGACAGAACACGAGCACCAACCCATAGCAACATCAACACTAACGAGAAGAAAGCACTCAAACAACTCAAGAACGATAAAACGAGAGTAATTATGAAAGCCGACAAGGGAAATTGCTTAGTAGTGATGGATCGAAGTGAATACGACGAAAAAATGAAAGCCCTACTCGACGACCGCAACACCTATCAAGTTATCAACAAACCGCCGTTTAAGAAACTTGAAAGGGAATTAAATTCAATCCTTCAGAAGTTTAAAAAACAGGAAAAATTAGACGATAGAACATACCAAAAACTCCGCTCGACCGACGCAATACCGCCCGCTATTAGAGGTTCTGTTAAATGCCATAAAGACGGCCATCCATTCCGACCCATTATTACATGTATTGGATCAGCATGTTATAACGCTTCCAGATTTCTGTCAGATATTTTATCTCCTCTCCAGAACCGCAATGGTTATTCCGTCTCTAACTCCTATCAATTTGTGAAAGAAGTTTCCAACACAACGATCGAAGAAGATGAAACTATGGTTTCATTCGACGTCGTGATCACTTTTCACCGCCATACCTGTCGACAAAGCATGTTCATACATTCGCCAAAAACTAGAAGATGACGAAACACTACCAAACAGAACAAATCTTAACATTGACGATATCATTTGTCTTTTGAGTTTTATTTTATCCAACAATTATTTTATGTTCGAAGACACCGTCTACAAGCAGATTCATGGTTGTGCTATGGGAAGTCCCGTAAGTGCTATTGTGGCCAACATTTGCATGGAAGTAATCGAAGAAGAGGCCATTGAAAGTACGCCAGTACCACCTAAGAAATGGAAACGCTACGTTGATGACAGTTTCTGTATAACAAAAAGAAATTCCGTTGCAACCTTTCACAACACCTTGAATTCTATCGACCCAGACATAACATTTACCATCGAAGAAGAAGACAACGGGCGTATTGCTTTTCTCGACACCTTAGTTTCAAGAAAAGGCAATGCACTAGCCATCGACGTTTACCGAAAACCAACGCACACGAATCGATACTTGGATTACGAATCTCACCACGACAAAAGGCACAAAATTAGCGCAGCAAGAACTTTGATAGACCGAGCGAAAAAGATTCCAAACCATGAAGAAGGAAAAACCCGCGAATTGAATCAGGTGATCACAGCATTGAAGGCAAATGGCTATCCCAACAAAGTCATCAACGAAGTCGTAAAAAAGCAGACCAAGGAAACCACACCTGACCCAGAAGATCTAGTTGGTATGTTCTTCCGACGTGTCGACCCCTCTCCAACAACTAATGGATACGCAGTACTTCCCTACATCAGAGGCCTCACAGAAGCGCTATCAAGAACGCTAAGAAAACACGACATCAACGTCTACAACAAGCCCTTGACGACACTAGAAAACGAATTTCGATCACCAAAATACAGACATCCGATTAACGAACAACCGAACGTCGTCTACAGGATACCATGCAAAGAGTGCAACTGGAGTTACATCGGAGAAACAGGGAGAAGTTTTACAACAAGGAAGAAAGAGCATATCAGAAACGTGAAAAACTACACGAAAGGTTCAAACGTTGCCAAGCACGCATGGACAAACGACCACAGCATTGATTTTGAAAATGGAAAAGTTATCGATAAGGGCAATTTTCGAAACCGAAAAACTTTAGAGTCTTGGCATACCGCCTTGACAAATGAAGCGGACAATAACTCTAAACCGATTCCTGGGCAATACGCCATTCTTCTCGCGAAGAAATAAACGCCGTCTAATTAATATACACACGCTCTTCGCAAACACATACCACACACACGTCATAACTAATTATAGCTTCCGATTGTAAATATATATGTTAAATTGTTTCCATTAATCCTATACCCGTTGAAGGCTACAGTCTGGTAGCCGAAAGCTCGTTTCAATAAATTATTCTGGTCAGTGAACGTTTTATTTGCTTTTATTATGAATCATCCTGACCGCGTTTCTTCCATTTTTTCGATTATTATTATTATTATTATTATTATTATTATTATTATTATTATTATTATTATTATTATTATATTTTTTTTTTGTTTATTATTATTTCCCTATACACCTCCTTATATTTCAAAGGACCTACTTCATGCCATAAAAATGAAAGAGTCCCTCAGAAGAAAAGCAAAGGCTAAGAACTCGCCTCAACTATGGGAAAAGTTCCGCAAAACCCGACAGCATGTGAAGTGTTGGATTAAGGCTAGAAAAAGAGAATATTTGTCTAGTCTATCTGAATCCGTATACGTTAATTCTAAACCTTTCTGGAGATTTTTTAAGTCTAAATCGTCAAAATCCTCATTACCTGATGTGATGAAATTAGGAGGTCTTAAACTCTCTTCTTCAAAAGAAAAGGCTGATGCTTTTAACAACTTTTTTGCGTCAGTCTTTAATCCTGACTCAGGTTCTTCTTTATCTTCTCCTTCAAAGTCTACTCTCAATTCTCTTGACTCAATAATTGTTTCTGAATCCTTAGTACAGTCTCTATTATCTAATTTGTCACATTCTAAAGCTACTGGCCCAGATGGAATACCTGCTTATCTCTTAAAACGATGCTCTGAAGTTATCGCTCCCTCCCTGGCTGCTCTCTTCGAGTTATCTATCCAGCAGGGTGTAGTTCCCTCAGAATGGAAACATGCTAATGTAGTTCCAGTCCCTAAGAAGAGTGACGTTCATGAAGTTACTAATTACAGACCAATTTCTTTACTATCCCAAGTCTCTAAAGTTCTTGAACGTTTGATTTTCAGTCAAGTTTCTTTTTTCATTAAGAACTCTTTATATGATCTCCAGCATGGTTTTCGCTGTAATAGGTCATGTGTTACTCAACTTCTTAATATATTTCACGACATTGGTAGTGCCCTTGATGCTGGTAAAGAAATTGACCTCATCTATCTTGATTTTGCTAAAGCTTTCGACTCTGTCTCTCATAGTAAACTCCTATCCAAGCTGAAAACTTACGGAATTTCCGGTCCTCTTTTTAAATGGTTTGCCGATTACCTTCATGATCGGAAACAGCGTGTTGTTGTTGAAGGAGTTTCTTCGTCGTTCGTTAGTGTTAAGTCTGGTGTGCCGCAAGGTAGTGTGATAGGTCCTCTTCTTTTTATTCTCTATGTTAATGACCTTCCGGAGGTAACCAGCAACAGTACTGTTGCTCTTTTTGCTGACGACAGCAAGTGCTTCCGCTCAATTGAGTCACCAGCAGATAGAGATCTCCTCCAGCTTGATCTCGATGCTATGAGCAACTGGTCACAGTCCTGGCAAATGAAATTTAATGTGTCTAAAACTCTCTTACTAAGGATATCCCGAAAACGTACTCAATCTAGTCATTCCTATCACCTCAACAACGAATTAGTTAAAAGTGTAACAAATCAAACCGACTTGGGTGTGGTCATCAGCAATGACCTTAAGTGGTCCCCCCATATTTCTAAATGTGTTGCTAAAGCTAATCGTATGCTTGGGTTTCTCCGCAGGAACTGTACTCAAATGTCAAATGTCCGTTGCCGTCGTCTACTCTATTTAGCGCTCGTCCGTTCTCACTTGTCTTACGGTAGTGAAATCTGGGCTCCTCAGGACAAGTCACGTGACCTTTCACTTCTTGAGGGTGTTCAGAGACGAGCCACGAAATTCATACTCCAAGATTATGAATCGTCTTACACTGACCGTCTCAAAAAGCTTAACTTATTACCTATATCATATTGGCTTGAAATTAAGGATCTTCTCTTCTTCTTTAAGTGTAAACAAGGTCTCTACGATCTAGATATCTCCCGTTTTGTTACTTTTTCTTCTATCCGCTCGTCTCGCACTCGTTCAAGTCAAAATAACTTGCTTCAAGCCAATCCTTGTAAGACTTCTCTTTTTAGAAATTCTTTTTTCAACAGAATTGTCTTTCTCTGGAACAATCTCTCTCCGATAGTTCGCGATAGTACTTCTGTTTCCACTTTTAAACATGAACTTTATATTCACTACTCTTCTAAGTAAGACTCCAATTTCGATGTTAATAGACTGCGCACCTGGAAAAGTTTCTGTTCTAGGGTGTCGTTCCTTCAATCCAAGTTGTTGCTCTTAAATCTTTATGTAATTTGTGTATTAGTTGGGGTTTTTTGTTGGTTTTTTTTTTATCGTGTGTTTACTTAACGTTTATTATGTAATTTTTTTGTTGGGTTGGTCTTCACATGGGACTCGTGTCCTGTTGATCATTCCTTCAATCATGTTCAATTTATTGCATTCTTTATCTACTGTATATTTGCATTGTTGCATGGTTGAAAAGTTAATAAAAAAAAAAAAAAAATATTAACGAAAAATGCCCAGAAGGGCCTAATTAGTCTGGTGTTTTAATTAGAGCGAAATCTATTTTTAGAAAACTACCGATGACGTCATTTTACCAGGAAGGAGTCGTTTCACCTGACCAGTATATTAACGAAAAATGCTCTGAAGGGCCTAATTAGTCTGGTGTTTTAATTAGAGCGAAATCTATTTTTAGAAAACTACCGATGACGTCATTTGACCAGGAAGGTGTCGTTTCACCTGACCAGTATATTAACGAAAAATGCTCAGAAGGGCCTAATTAGTCTGGTGTTTTAATTAGAGCGAAATCTATTTTTAGAAAACTACCGATGACGTCATTTCACCAGGAAGGAGTCGTTTCACCTGACCAGTATATTTACGAAAAATGCTCAGAAGGGCCTAATTAGTCTGGTGTTTTAATTAGAGCGAAATCTATTTTTAGAAAACTACCGATGACGTCATTTTACCAGGAAGGAGTCGTTTCACCTGACCAGTATATTAAAGAAAAATGCTCAGAAGGGCCTAATTAGTCTGGTGTTTTAATTAGAGCGAAATCTATTTTTAGAAAACTACCGATGATGTCATTTGACCAGGAAGGAGTCGTTTCACCTGATCAGTATATTAACGAAAAATGCTCAGAAGGGCCTAATTAGTCTGGTGTTTTAATTAGAGCGAAATCTATTTTTAGAAAACTACCGATGACGTCATTTGACCAGGAAGTTGTCGTTCCACCTGACCAGTATATTAACGAAAAATGCTCAGAAGGGCCTAATTAGTCTGGTGTTTTAATTAGAGCGAAATCTATTTTTAGAAAACTACCGATGACGTCATTTTACCAGGAAGGAGTCGTTTCACCTGACCAGTATATTAAAGAAAAATGCTCAGAAGTGCCTAATTAGTCTGGTGTTTTCATTAGAGCGAAATCTATTTTTAGAAAACTACCGATGATGTCATTTGACCAGGAAGGAGTCGTTTCACCTGATCAGTATATTAACGAAAAATGCTCAGAAGGGCCTAATTAGTCTGGTGTTTTAATTAGAGCGAAATCTATTTTTAGAAAACTACCGATGACGTCATTTCACCAGGAAGGAGTCGTTTCATCTGACCAGTATATTAACGAAATATGCTCAGAAGGGCCTAATTAGTCTGGTGTTTTAATTAGAGCGAAATCTATTTTTAGAAAACTACCGATGACGTCATTTGACCAGGAAGGAGTCGTTTCACCTGACCAGTATATTAACGAAAAATGCTCTGAAGGGCCTAATTAGTCTGGTGTTTTAATTAGAGCGAAATCTATTTTTAGAAAACTACCGATGACGTCATTTGACCAGGAAGTTGTCGTTCTACCTGACCAGTATATTAACGAAAAATGCTCAGAAGGGCCTAATTAGTCTGGTGTTTTAATTAGAGCGAAATCTATTTTTAGAAAACTACCGATGACGTCATTTGACCAGGAAGGAGTCGTTTCACCTGACCGTATATTAACGAAAAATGCTCAGAAGGGCCTAATTAGTCTGGTGTTTTAATTAGAGCGAATCTATTTTTAGAAAACTACCGATGACGTCATTTTACCAGGAAGGAGTCGTTTCACCTGACCAGTATATTAAAGAAAAATGCTCAGAAGTGCCTAATTAGTCTGGTGTTTTAATTAGAGCGAAATCTATTTTTAGAAAACTACCGATGATGTCATTTCACCAGGAAGGAGTCGTTTCACCTGATCGGTATATTAACGAAAAATGCTCAGAAGGGCCTAATTAGTCTGGTGTTTTAATTAGAGCGAAATCTATTTTTAGAAAACTACCGATGACGTCATTTGACCAGGAAGGAGTCGTTTCACCTGATCAGTATATTAACGAAAAATGCTCAGAAGGGCCTAATTAGTCTGGTGTTTTAATTAGAGCGAAATCTATTTTTAGAAAACTACCGATGACGTCATTTGACCAGGAAGGAGTCGTTTCACCTGACCAGTATATTAACGAAAAATGCTCAGAAGGGCCTAATTAGTCTGGTGCTTTAACCATCAGATGGTTATATGCATACCTAAGAACGGTATCAACATAAACATGAGATGGTTATCTGCATACCGAAAAACGGTATGGACATAACCAGGGGATGGTTATCTGGATACCGAAAAACGGTATGCACTTAACCATGAGATGGTTATATGCATACCAGAAAAGCTATTCACTTAAACATCAGATGGTTATTTGCATACCTAAGAACGGTATGCACATAACCATGAGATGGTTATCTGCATACCGAAAAAAGGTATGCCCTTAACCACCAGATGGTAATATGTATACCTAAGAACGGTATGCACATAACCATGAGATGGTTATCTGCATACCGAAAAAAGGTATGCCCTTAACCACCAGATGGTTATATGTATACCTAAGAACGGTATGCACATAACCATGAGATGGTTATCTGCATACCGAAAAATGTGTCAGGTCAGGCTTGGTCAGGTTCGCCTGCTACTGGTAATCATTGTAATCCAGTACCACCTGTCAATGGTCGAGCCGTCGGCGACTAAACCGGCAACCCCACCAGATTTCCTGGTGAGGGGGGCTTCTGGTGTCCCAGTAGAATTAAAAACAAAATCTATCAAAGGGCGGTCCGCTCAGTACGAGCACCAGGCCGGCCATCCAGACTCATCTATGGATGAACGACGTAACGGGAAAAACGTCTCCCAAGGACGCTCACGGAGTACTGTGTCGACGGCCTCTCCCTGCAACCTCATCGCTTCACAGTCGTCGCGTTCTTTTCGTGCCACTGGTTTTGGAGCCTTGAAGCCAAGTCTCACAGGCATGAAGTACACGATCATGTCTTTTTCACTGTGTATGCAGTCTTTGTTTTAAAAGTCCATCAATATGGATGACTCACGACGGGGGCAGGCTTGGTACGCTGGAAGCCCCTAGTGCATAGTCTGATTGCTGGCGGCTTGGTTACAACAATCGCTGGAAAGAATGAGAGATAAAATCCTTCGGTATTTTCTCCAAGCGACGAGGGTGCCCTATTTAGGGATGCGCATCCTCCCTCAATCCGGGGAAGCCCCTAGAAAAGGTGGGGTACAACGCTCTCTCACGTCATCTGCTCAGCTTACCGCGGCTGAGGGATACTCAACTCATGCGGTCGAAATCATGGAAAGAAACTCAAACTCGCGGCCTGGAACGTGAGAACACTCAATGACAATCCAGGAAATGTTCGCCCTGAAAGAAGTACCGCGCTAGTAGCTCGCGAATTGCAAAGATACAACATCGATTATGCAGCCCTCAGCGAAACCAGAATCCCTGACTTTGGGACTCTTACTGAGAAGGCCGGTGGCTACTCCTTCTACTGGCAAGGGAAACCGCCATCTGTAAAGCGTGAATCTGGTGTAGGCTTTGCCATCAAAACAAGCATCAAGTTGTCTGAACTTCCCATCGGCCACTCGGACCGCATCATGACGCTTCGTCTCTCTCTCTGCAAGCTTCGCTTTCTCCACCTCATAAGCGTATATGCACCAACTATGCAGCACTCGGATGCAATTAAAGAAGCTTTCTACGAAGATCTGTCAAATATCATCAGAGCAATACCAGAAGGCGACAAATGCATCATCCTCGGTGACTTTAACGCCCGAGTTGGTCGTGATTCTACCACCTGGCCATCTGTCCTTGGATCTCATGGTGTGGGCAACGCAAACAGTAATGGACACCTTCTTCTGTCATTCTGCGCAGAAAACAAATTGGCCATCACTAATTCGTACTTCCAGCTTCCCAACAAACTGAAAACAACATGGAAGCACGCGCGTTCGGGCCACTGGCACCTCATCGATTTCATCATCACAAAAGCGCGAGACATAGCCGACTTCTGCATCACAAGAGTAATGCGTGGAGCAGATTGCTGGACCGACCACCGTCTACTGCTCTCGAAAGTGCTCCTGAAAATCAGAAAGCCAGCTAACAGGAACACAAAATGTCAGAAAGTCCCGAAGAAATTCTGCGTCTCCAAGTTGAAGTCTGATGTAATTGTAGCAGAACTCCAAGAGCACATCGCAGACGAGCTACAAGAGAACGAGAATTCAGACTGGAATGCTCTCAAGACAGCACTTCTAAACAGTGCAGAGACAGTCCTAGGCCACCAGAAACATCAGAGCAAGGACTGGTTCGATGACAATGATGAAGAAATTGCAGTACTCCTCCAGGAGAGAAACTCAGCTAGTGGAGTCAGGCTAAAGGAAGTAAAACAAAACATCAAGAACAAACTGCGTGAGATGAAGGACAACTGGTGGAAGGAACGCGCTGAGGAAACTCAACAATTTGCCGACAATGGAAACACCAAGGGCCTCTTTCAGTCACTGAAGGCCGTATTTGGACCGCGGAAGAGCACCTCCGTTCCGTTACTCAGCTCAGATGGTACTAAGCTCCTCATATCACCGGAAGATATCAAAGAGCGATGGACTGAGCACTTCACACAATTGTTAAGCGAGACAAGTACGTATGATGAATCGGTCATTAACAACCTTCCACAGCGACCAGTTGTAGATTCGCTCGCCGATGTCCCGACAATTGAAGAAGCTGAGAAAGCAATCGGACAGATCAAGTGTAACAAAAGCGCTGGACCCGATGGGATCCCTCCTGAGCTCTTCGTTTATGGCGGCCCAGTAGTAGTGAAACATCTCCATGAAATAATAGTCAAAATCTGGACAGAAGAAGAGATTCCGCCAGATCTACGTGATGCGAACATCATCACGATCTTCAAAAAGAACGATCGGCATAACGTTAGCAACTATCGCGGAATAAGTCTACTAGCAGTAGCTGGAAAGGTCATCGCCCTGATCATGTTAAACCGAATGCGGGAGCCAATCGCAGAATCAGTGCTACCTGAATCGCAGTGTGGTTTTCGAAGAGGGCGTGGAACCACTGATATGATATTCGCACTCAGACAGCTTATGGAAAAGTCGAGGGAACAAAATCAGCAGTTATACATGACGTTCGTAGACTTTACCAAAGCTTTTGATCTTGTCAATCGTGAAGCATTGTGGGTAATCGTCGGGAAAATGGGATGCCCTCAAAAGTTCATTAACATTCTCAGATGTCTCCATGATGACATGTGTGTCAGAATAGCAGTCGATGGTGATCTAACTCGAGACATACCATACAGGAATGGAGTCAAGCAAGGCTGTATCCTCGCTCCAACTCTCTTCTCCCTATTCGCTGCATCACTTTTCATGCACGCCTTCTCTGGCGACGACATCGAGGGGATCTACCTTCGCTTCAGAACAGATGGCTCACTGTTCAATCTCAGGCGCCTACAATCTCACTCTAAATGCTCGACCATTCTGCTACGCGAGTTTCAATACGCAGATGACTGCGCACTTGTCGCTAGCTCGGAAAATTGCATGCAAAGGATTATGTCCAAATTTGCTGCAGCCACAGAGTCCTTTGGTGTCACCATAAACACAAAGAAAACTGAAGTAATGGCTCTCGTGCACTCTCCAATCACCACTCCAATAACGGTCGCTGGCACTCCTCTCGCCATTGTTGAGAGCTTTACGTACCTTGGCAGTACAGTGACGAGTGACTGTAAGCTTGACAAAGAACTTGACAATCGTATTCAGTGTGCAAGTACATCCTTCGGAAGACTGTACAAAAGGCTGTGGTCATCTCATGACATATCGACAAGGACGAAGATAAGTGTTTACAACGCAGTCATTCTATCAGCGCTACTTTACGGTGCGGAAACGTGGACGCTATACCGCAGACATCTCACTCGCCTACGCTGTCTACAGCAGCGTCATCTCAGAGCGATTCTTCGCATATCATACCATCAACGAGTGACAAACGACGACGTTTTAACCCGAGCTGACACGTTGGACATTGAAACCACACTCCGGAAAATGCAAATGCGCTGGGCGGGACATCTGGCTCGCATGTCGGACGATCGTATCCCGAAACAGTTGCTCCTCGGTGAACTCATTCATGGAAAGAGAGCCGTCGGCCGACCCATGCTGCGATGGAAAGACTCTCTCAAAGACACCTTCAAGCAGTGCAGTATACCCGTGAACACGTGGCAAGATACGGCACTTGAGAGATGCGCATGGAGGAACACCATACACGACGGTCTCATGTACTTTGATCGCACGAGACGTACAAACAATGCCTTAAAACGTTCGCGACGTCACGCTGCGCGAGAGAAAGGGACCGTGGGAATCTCTTGCAACTACCGATGCCACTACTGTGATCGGACGTGCGCAAGTCGAATCGGTTTACTGAGCCACGAACGAGCATGCAATAGATAGGGACAAAACTCAGACAGCCATCGTCGCATCGACGGGCAGCTTCTTCGTTCGTTCGTTCGAAAAACGGTATGCACATACCCATCAGCTGGTTATCTCCATACCGAAATCCCGTATGCGTAACCACCAGATGGTTATCTCCATACCGAAAAACGGTATGCACATAACCATCCGATTGTTATCTGGATACCGAAAAACGGTATGCACATAACCATGTGGTGGTTATCTGCATACCGATAGATGGTATGCACATAACCATCACATGGTCATCTGCATACTGAATAACGGTATGCACATAACCATCAGATGGTTAGCTGTATACCGAAAAGTGGTATGCACATAACCATCACATTGTTATCTGCATGCAGAAAACGACATCGCATAGCCACGAGATGGTTATCGGTATGCACATAACCACCGGATCGTTATGTGCATGCCATTTTCCTGTAGGCAGATAACCATCTCGTGGTTATGTGCATGCCGTTTTCCTGTACTGTACACCACTGTACTCCACTGTACACCACTGTACACCACTGTACACCACTGTACACCACTGTACACCACTGTACACCACTGTACACCACTGTACACCACTGTACATCACTGTACAGCACTGTACACCACTGTACACCACTGTACATCACTGTACTCCATTGTACACCACTGTACATCACTCTACACCACTGTACATCACTGTACACCACTGTACACTACTGTACACCACTGTACACCACTGTACACCACTGTACACCACTGTACTCCACTGTACACTACTTTACACCACTGTACTCCACTGTACACCACTGTACTCCGCTGTACACCACTGTACACCACTGTACACCACTGTACACCACTGTACATCACTGTACTCCATTGTACACCGCCGTACACCACTGTACACCACTGTGCATCACTGTACACAAGTGCACATCACTGTACACCACTGCACATCAGTGTACACGTCTGTACACAAGTGTACATCACTGTACACCACTGTACATCACTGTACACCACTGTACCTCACTGTACACCATTGTACACTGGCTGTATACCACTGTCAACCACTACCCAACCACAACATCACAGATTAGTAATGCAAGTTGTATTACTATATATTCGGTGCCTACACTACTATACATCATAGTCTCTAGTATACAGCGCTGCACACCACTATATACTCTACTATTAGTAATGTATAGTACTGTTGTAATAAAAGTAGCGTGCTGCGTAGGTAGTGTAGACACAACAATCGAAATATAGTAAGGTTAGATATACTGCCGAAACAGAGAACGTAGGAGTCTAACGTTTCGAGCGAAGGCCCTTCGTCAGAGAGAAACGAAGGGCCTTCGCTCGAAACGTTAGACTCCTACGTTCTCTGTTTCGGCAGAATATCTAACCTTACTATATTTCGATTATAGTACTGTTGTATTACTTTATTAAAGACTTATTAACCAAATGTGAAGTCTGTATGGAAAATAAGTATTTGCCTGAGCTAACTTAGCTTTCTCTGAGTGAAAAAGGAATTTGTACAAAACCGAAAGACAAATAATCTTCTGTACAGACCAACAACACAAGGTTAAAAAGAAATGTATTATATGGCTATTAGTTTTTGTTTTTTTAAGTTTTGAATACCGTTTTTGTCTTGTTAGCTTGTTATTTTGGCCATGTTGGCTTTTTCGTGTCGCTTCTTGTTTTAATACATCAGTTCAACATTCATTTGTCGTGTTGTTAGGTAAGCAGCTTTAAAGAAAATTAACCAGAAGTGATATCCCAGCACATTGAATTGTTCAGAATATTTTACTATAAGCGTAAAGATACGCAGTTTCGTCAGCCTTTTCTTCGCGGTTTTTTCTTCATGGTTTTCTTGCTTTTCTTGGGGTTTTGAAAAATATTTTTCGTTTTCAAAAAATGTTCGCGCCAAAACTCATTAACCAATCAGCATGCAGGGCTTGGCATTTGAGGGACAGCAGGGGATCATTGGGGAACATATCAATCGAGCCAAATTAGAAATTTTAATGTAAATAAAAATGGCGTATTATCCGCCTGGACAAGATTTTCCTTATCAACGAACTTATCCTCCTCAAAACAGTCCTGGAGGTAATTATACACAACCTATTGGCTTTCAAAACTTTGTAACAGCCCGCCCAGCTGGTGTTGGTCAGCCAGGAAGAGCTGCCTATCCCCCGGCGACATACAATGCAGAACATGAGCGACAACCAACAAACGCATCAAATAGAAATGACGCGCCGCCTGTGGTTGGTTTTGAAGGATATACTCCAAAAAAATGGGATGGAGGACCTCCTACACATTCAGCTAAATCAACGTCTGGAGTAGAACTTGAAAATGTCGAGGATATAACTGAAAATTTTGGGGGGGAAGAACCACAACGTTCAATACGAGACGAGGTACAGTACATGTAGAATTTATAATAGTTGAGGTCTAATTATGGTCCTTTAATTATTAAAAAAAGAACATGTGTCTTACTACGAAAGATATATTTTATTAATAAGTATTATTTATTTTACTTTCTTTTCTGATTAAGTTGTATTTTAGAAGAATTGCGTTAAAAACAGAGCAATCAGTCAGGAAGATAATTAATATCGTAACATTTTTGAAATTCTTTAAAATTTCATTTAGTGTAAACAACAACCATATAAGACTGAATCTTGACTTCAAAACAGTGTCTAATTAGTGATATAGAGCTCATATTAAAGTGTGTGTATATATATATATATATATATATATATACAAGAATTAAAGAGAGACTATTTTAAAAACATTTAATCGCTACTCTGAGTTTCATGCTTCTTGTGAACCAATCATCAGGCGAATGCCAAGGGTATCTAATTACAGGAAGGTTCATGAAAAAAACGAATAATAAATTATGCTAAGTATTAAAAAGTTAGAAAGGTTAAAATGTTAAAAACAATTAGCTTAATCGTCTCTTCATTTTAACCTTTCTAACTTTTTAATACTTAGCATAATTTATTATTCGTTCTTTTCATGAACCTTCCTGTAATTAGATACCCTTGGCATTCGCCTGATGATTGCTTCATGAAACTCAGAGTAGCGATTAAATGTTTTTAAAATAGTCTCTCTTTAATTCTTATACAGCTCTAGTCTTTCTATTGAGCACTCTTAGTAAACGTTGATGAGGTCAAATACCAAAGTTATATTATATATATATATATATATATATATATATATATATATATATATATATATATATATATACATATATACATACATATACATATATATATATATGAGCTCAAAATTTCTATGAGTGAATAGTTGATGAGAACAGAGCTCAAGTACAGGGGCTGTTTTAAGCCAGCTTACTGCTACCTAGGATGTCTGAAAGTTCGCTCGTTGATGAGTAAAATCATCTGGTATTAGACAAAGTATGCGTAAAACAATAAAGGCGCTGTCTTTGGCTGGCTTAGCAAGGAATGGGTTAATATTCCATGAATTTTATGATCTACAGTGTATTGTACTTAAAAACAGCTGTTATCTTGGCAGGGGGTAAAAATACTAGCAGCTGCATCTTATGTGGTAATTTGCATTATTCTTGTGCCAGAAATTATTCTAATTGAAAATTTGTAAACTTTTTAGTTAATAGCCAACCTTCCCAAGCCTCTTTACTTTCGAGATGGAAGAAAAAAAATAGGTACAGTACAATATATTATGTAATTTAAAATACTTTGAAATAATGGGGTTATATCGGTATATATCATTGCTGTTTTTGCTTAATTGTTGATCAGTACACCTACATTTTTAGCTATTATTTTTGCAAATATCTTGGACTTAAAATTCTGGAAAATTTATTGTGAAACTCATAAAATTATTAAAATTTCATCATTGCCATGTGATACTGCAATTTTCAGTTGAGCTTGAAGATAGATAGTTTGTTTGATCATTGAAATGCACAAGTTGCCAAGGGAAATTCGAAACGTTGTTATGTGAGAATTTGAATGTTGTCATGAGAAAATTTAAAAGTTTGGGCAACACCTTAATTTCTATTGGTCAAAATGCACAAACATTCAAATTTCCAATGGGAACATGTCAAATTGTGAAACAATCAAACTTTTCAATAAAATTTCCAGTCTCCAAGCTCAAATGAAAATCACATACAGTATTATACACTTAATGTCTGCTCCCAAGGGAAACAGTTAGTTTTGTTTTCCCGAGAGTCTTGATATTTCCTGAGACGAAGTCAAGGGAAACATCGAGACTCGAGGGAAAACAAAACTAACTGTTTCCCGAGGGATCAGACATTAAGTGTTTTGTTATATAGCTAGAGTTTCATATTTTTAAATAGGCGGAACTGTGACATCCAGTTATTTGTTTGTCATTGTATTGTTAATCGTAGCGTAGGCGTATAGTCTGTAATTGTAAACCGTAGTCGTCTGCAATCATTTTTTTTTGTAACTACCCGTTGCAGGCTGCAGTCTGGCAGCCGAAAGCTCGTGATAAATAAATATTTTCAACCAGAGAACGTCTCCAAAATCATCAGCTAGAGTTTCACTGAATAATTTCGACGTTTATCAAGGGAAAGTAGATAAAAGACAAACTGAAAGACCTACCAAAACATTTCGCCTGGCTCCGTAATTTCACTTCAACCAAACAAAACAGAACATTCTCAGAACAAAAGAACAGCAATACATTTCTCCAGTTAATCTTCACACATGCTTTGAAGACCTATACATATTCTTTTTTTCGTACCAAACAAGCTTTTGTTTATAGGATGCCGTGAAGAGTTCAAAGTTCTAGCGGGCAAGTGGGCAACAATTGAAAACTTATTGACCGAGCAGGCAATAAGTTCTCAATTATTGCCCGCTCGGTAGACATTGAAATTTAGCTAAGGTCATGTGACCACAAACCAACCAATGACAGTCATCGTTGTATCCAGTAAAACTCTAGCTATAACAATTAAGCTTATTCAGGTAGTACATTTTCTTGTAGATTATATATTGGCTTATGAAGAACATCCTGATAAACCAACAGATTGGCAGGAGAAAAGAGCAGATAAGAGGGGGAGATTTGAAGAAAATTTGAAAGAACAAGGACTTGAACTGGAACAAGAAGATTTTGAAGTGAGTAAGAAAGTCAGTAAATCACACAGGGGTGGTACCAGAGGGGGCTACACCCCCCTGTCAGAGACACTTAACCCCCCTTAGGGGTTGAAATAAGCGGGTGCCAGGTCGAAAAAATGCGACCAAATTTCTAATCTGGCGACCAGATATTTTCCGCAGGTAGCTCTTGTGGCGACAAAGAAAAAATAAGAAATATACTCAGTCTGTTAATTTACTTACTAAAGAGTTAAGATTGTATGGTAAGTTTATTAAGCAAGCACATCATTCACCAATGTTATGAATTGAATTGAATTGAATTGAATTGAATTGAATTGAATTGAATTGAATTGAATTGAACTGAATTGAATTGAATTGCATTGAATTGAATTGAATTGAATTGAATTGAATTGAATTGAATTGAATTGAAATAGATAGAACGGAGAGACTGAGACATGTTCACAACTTCATTAATATTTAATTTATTTGATTGCTTTTTCTACTACGTATAATAGTATCACTAATAACTATTAATGTGTTTTCTTGGTCAGAAAGTTTTGATTTTAACACAAAAATATGACAATTAATAGTGACTTGATATGAAATTTGGTGACTAGATTTTCTTCTCTGGTAGCCACTTGGGCAACTAAAAAAAATTTCTTATTTCAACCCCTGCCCCTGTTCTTGTGCCACCCCTAAAAATCAAGTTGATCCAGTGAGATGTTGTAATGATTGAATGGGAAATTATACAGAGTAAGTTGACACATTTTTTTGCCTCAAATTTTGCAGGTGTCTCAGGATGGTAAAACTGTGTATATCAAAATACATGCTCCGTGGGAAGTCTTGGCCAATGGAGCTGAAGAAATGATGATGAAAATGCCAACAATGGTAAACTGTGCAGTAGTGTTTTGATTAACCTGACAGAAGCAAGGCTCGAAATAAGTGCCAGTCACTGGTCATTGTCCAGTAAAATTACCATGATTGACTGGCAAATTTTGTCTCTTACCAGTCAACCATGACTGGTAAATTTTTGTTTGTAATAGTTTCATTCTAGACGTTTAGTTCGGGAAATAAAAGCACCTCAAAACGCTGTCTCACACCTCAAAACACCGCCTTGCATCTCAAGACACTGCTAGCGGATATTTACTGCATGTTGCTGGAAGTACGTCATGGAAAATGTTGCCACTTACATGTACCAAAATTTCGATGGTAATACCGTAATACGCAAATAACATACAGTACTTGCTTGAAAATGGACATGTTGTTCAGTGAGTAAATATAAACTAATTTCAACTGGCTATACAAGTGTACGTCACATTGAAGCAGTGATAGGCAATAAAGGGAAAAAACAAATATGACCGGTAAAAAATCCTCCGTGACCAGTAAATTTCTTTTTATACCAGTCAAGTTGACTGGTAGATTTCCAAGAGTTATTGTGAGCCTTGGACAGAAGATTACTTTACAAAGTTAAAAATTCATTTGGTACAGTATCTAAATTTGTGTGTAAGATAATGTTTTTGTTGCAAATAGTTTAGTCTTATAAATATTCCATTTTTGATTGCTTTCTAAGGAAAATGATACTGAGACAGAAGGAATGATTGATAAATTGTTTGGATGTTTTGGAATACGTAATCCATTTGAAATTAATGATGATGCAGTTCCCATTCAACCAAATTACTTTACATGTGCATTTAAAAGAAGTCATCTGCAGAAGTAAGTCCCTAATTCATTGATTGGTTAATATTAGTATTTTTACAGACAGACAGACAGACAGACAGACAGACAGACAGGCAGGCAGGCAGGCAGGCAGGCAGGCAGGCAGGCAGGCAGGCAGGCAGGCAGGCAGGCAGGCAGGCAGGCAGGCAGGCAGGCAGGCAGGCAGGCAGGCAGGCAGGCAGGCAGACAGACAGACAGACAGACAGACAGACAGACAGACAGGCAGGTAGGCAGGCAGGCAGGCAGACAGACAGGCAGACAGACAGTGACGGATGGACGGACGGACGGACGGACGGACGGATGGACGGATGGACGGACAGACGGACAGACGGACAGACGGACAGACGGACAGACAGGCAGGCAGGCAGGCAGGCAGACAGACACTGACAGACAGACAGACAGACAGACAGACAGACAGACAGACAGACAGACAGACAGACAGACAGACAGACAGACAGACAGACAGACAGACAGACAGACAGACGCCTGTAGGCATTCCTTCCTTCCTTCCTTCCTTCCTTCCTTCCTTCCTTCCTTCCTTCCTTCCCTTCCTTCCTTCCTTCCTTCCTTCCTTCCTTCCTTCCTTCCTTCCTTCCTTCCTTCCTTCCTTCCTTCCCTTCCTTCCTTCCTTCCTTCCTTCCTTCCTTCCTTCCTTCCTTCCTTCCTTCCTTCCTTCCTTCCTTCCTTCCTTCCTTCCTTCCTTCCTTCCTTCCTTCCTTCCTCTCTTCCTTCCTCTTCCTTCCTTTTTTAAGAATTGCTTTATTTGTTCTATAGTCGGCAGACAAGAGATATCAGTCAGCAGTCGACACCTGCCAGCAGTCAGTCTCGGCGAATACTAGTACTGACGAGTGACGATTATGAGGCAGTCAGCAAAATTGAGTGTACCCCCCTACCCCCCCCCCCCCCCCCAGCTGCAGAATTTTTGGCTCTGCTCTTCTCTTCTCTTTATCACCCCTCTTTCCCTTTCCCTTTCCCTTCCTCTTTTTCTATCTCCTTCCCTCCCTCTTTCCCCCAATATTTCTAATAGTTTTCTGCCATTATACTTCTCTTTGTTTTTCATTTAGATTTAAAGGTCATGAAGACAAAGAGACGTTCTTTACCAGCAGTCAAAGAAGTCAAATTGTAAGTCTTTGTTTGTTGTGTTGACCTTCAGAAATACTTTAGACCTTTGGACAAATGCTTTTTAATAAGTTTCATTTTATATTTTATTATTTATTTGAAGGTTTATCGTATTTTAAAAAGTACAACGTATGATCCAGAAGGGAAAAGAATTGGTATATCTTTTATTGTGTCTTTTAGAAAAGATAATTGCAGTATACTTGCTGTAATGAAAAGTATTAAATACATTGTATCAATCTGTTATGTAGTCATTTTAAAAGCAGTTCAGTTTTTGTCAGTATTCAGAGTAGCATTATTATTCAGACATAGTTTAACCTAGTTTAACCTAGTTTAACGTAGGACTGTTCGGATGAGAAATTTCCGGTATTGGTATACTGGTAAAATTATACCGATATTACTGGTATACCGGTTTTTGGGCCTTGTGCAAAGTTGCGTTTTATTGGATCTACAGAACCATGAAAAAATCCCAAACTATTGAACTAATAGTTCAAAACTTTTAAAGATATTGGATGCGAAACCAGGATTATTCATTATTTAAAGTTCACCGAATAGACTTTAAAAACGGCAAGATAATTGACAAAGGCAACTATCGTCACAGAGCAACTTTAGAATCCTGGCATACCGCAATCACGAAAAACTCAGACAACAACTCAAAACATATGCCGGAACAATATCGATTTTTAGTCAAGAAACTTTAAATAATTGATGATGCAACTTAGCAATCTATTCGTAGGCGGAACTGTCACTCTATATCACCTCCTTTTCATTGTAATTTACCCGTCGAGGGCTGCAGACTGGCAGCCGAAAGCTTGTAACTCAAATAAATATTACAAACCAGAGAACGTTATCAACATTAATAAGTTCAAAACTTGATACCTTAAAGTGCCTATGAAGTGAAAATTATTATTGTCTTAAATGAAAGAACTCTCAAAACGACAAAGTAACATCTTTTGCAGATCTTCGTTTCCGTGCCTCGTTGAGATATTTTTTTGATATGCAAATTAAACACTTTGACGTCACACGTGTATAATGAGTTATCAGAGAAGGTTCGGTATCTTTGCTATTATCAAACGAAATCAATTAAAAATCTGTATGTCTAATGCTGTATGCGAAATAGACGCACAGGATCGGCTTCGAAGTGATTTCGTTTGATAATAGCAAAGATATTGAACTTTCTCCGATAACTCATTATACATGTGTGATGTCAAAGTGTTGCATATCAAAGAAACTGAAATATCTCAACAACGAAGCACGGAAACGAAGATCTGCAAAAGACGTTACGTTGTAGTTTTAAGAGTTCTTTCAGTTAAGACAATAATAATTTTCACTTCATAGGCACTTTAAAACTCTTGATTATTATAAAAAAATAATAATCTTTGTGAATATCAAAATATAGTTAAAATACAGTATAATATTGTTCTTCTGTGACTCTTTCGCAAAGGAATCCATATCTTTGGCGTTAAACGCAACGGGAGATATCACTACGACAATAGGGTAATTTAACTCCATATTGCCATAGTGATACCGACTTAATTGGAAAAGTAGGACACTGTGGCCCAGAGTTAGACTGCAACGTCTGAACGTCTGCCATTTGATTTTAGTTTTGTGGCCAAGTTGTTCGCATTTGTGATAGTAAAAGACGATATTTCGGAAGAGCTAAAGTTGTAATTTACTATCTAATAGAAACCACGTCCAATAGCGTGCACAACTACGATAACAACGATGTCGAACGCAAATGTTGTGCCTTCGATTTGCGGCGGCGCACAACATAAATCTGCTCAAATACCCAATTCCCGGTCACAAGAAAACAATTCTGATCAACAAGCAAAACATATAATTGTTCTTCTAAATGTACTGCCTTCAATGATGGAAACAGGAACTTCCAACGCCGAAAACGTTGCTCTTTGTACCCGACCCGATCTGTCCTACTTTCTTCATTAATTTCCATGGTGATATCTCCCGTTGCGTTTGACGCCAAGGATATGGATTAAGGAATGTGCTTACGTGGGACGCGATATTAAAATATAAATTAAAGGTTATTCAAAATCATATAACCTCATAAGTGTGCTATGATATATATAATTTCTGTATACCGAAGAATTTCGGTATGTCGGTATGACTGAGAAAGTCATTACTGATATAGCCATATTGGATTCAATACCGCGGTATTTTCGGTACATCGGTATACCGAACATCCCTAGTTTAACGTTATACTCTGGCTTAATAGTTTTTTGAATCTAGCTTAAAAAGTTACTGTTCATGATCCAACGTTTCGAAACTCCGATCGACACTCCATGAACGTTGGGTACAGTTTCTTGAAAAATGGAAAATACAAGTTTGAGAGTCCAAAACACGTGATTAAACAATTCGGGAAAAGAATAAAACTAAATGTTATGCATAGTTAAACAGTCTGACAATCAAAAACTGTTACCAAATAAATAGCAACAGTTATTGCTATGACAACAATGACGTTTCAAAATGGCTGCCAATTACCCTTCAAACTAATTTAATTCGAAAAAAAGTTTGGTGACCCCCAATTTTTTTTTTCATTAAAACTTTTCTTGAAGTATGAGTAATCAATTGGTCGATTTAAAAAAAATTCTGTAGAACGAATAATTTTTTTTCTGGAAAAATCATGTTTATTAATTTTTAAAAAATTTTGTTCTACAGAATTTTTTTAAAATCGGCCAATTGATTACTCATACTTCAAGAAAAGTTTTACACCACCAAAGTTGTTTTCGAATTAAATTAGTTTGAAGGGTAAGTGGTAGCCATTTTGAGACGTCATTGTTGCCATAGCAACAACTGTTGCTATTTATTTGGTAGCAGCTTTTGATTGTCCGACTGTTTAACTATGCATAACATTTAGTTTTATTCTTTTTCCGAATTGTTTAATCACGTGTTTTCGACTCTCAAACTTTTATTTTCCATTTTTCAAGAAACTGTGTGGAGCCACCTTAAGCTACGTTTCAAAAACTTTTAAGCCAGAGTAGCGTTAAACAATGTCTGATTAATTCTTCACCTGGCTGCGATGGGAATTTATTTGTTAGCATTAATATTCTGATTTTGTACATTACGATTAAGTTTTCTGCCTAGTTCCTCACTGGTTAGGATCTCTCAGTCAGTGGTGTATTGTGAATGAACGTTACTAAATATTTATTTTAGGTGTTGATAGATTGGTTTCTAACTTGTCATACAGTGCGGCTTTTCCTTTGCACGAGGTCAGTGCTACATGGATATATATTTATACAATAACGTGATTTCTGTGTGCATTTTCATCAACTGGTTGTTGACCGTGATCTATTCTGATTGTATATGATAGATTAAGGTTCTTTTTATCTACACTCTAGGGCTATCATAAATATGATGCAGCCAAAGATAGTGAACCAACTGAGAGACAGGTTATTTAATTTATTATTTTATTATTCAGTCTGTGCGGAACCTAATTGACTAACACACTGAATACAAAAGTCGTATATTTTAAAGTGCCAATGCGGCGAAAATTAAGTTTGTCTAGTTTGAAAGAACATTGAAAATGACATCTTTTGTAGAATTTCGTTTCCTTGCTTCATTCGTGAGATATTCAGGTTTATTTGATGTGCAAATGACCTACTTATCACATCACACTGCATAATGACTTTTTGAAAGAGCACAATTTTGGGATGGTCCAAATATTTTACACACAACTACGCACGTTTAGTGACCAGTCATGGCTACATGCATGTACGTGAAAATTTTTAAGTACTTTCGATAAGTACTCTCAGAGAAAATCATACTTTTCTAAAACGTCATTATGCAGTGTGATGTCATAAGTAGGTCATTTGCATATCAAACAAAACTGAATATCTCAAGAATGAAGCAACGAAACGAAATTCTACAAAAGATGTTACTTTATCATTTTCAATGTTCTTTCAAACTAGACAAACTTAATTTTCGCTGCATTGGCACTTTAATTACAGAATCATCCTCAGAAACATGAGAAAATTTTTCATGATGTCTTACACTGCTAAAGTCAACCGAAAAATTTCGGCTGACTCGAGCGGGATTTGAACTCGCACCTTCGGGATTCCGGTCCGCCGCTCTACCTGTTGAGCTATCGAGCCGCACAGGGATTGGAGGCAAGTTCTATCCAGTGTAAGACATCATGAAAAATTTTCTCATGTTTCTGAGGATGATTCTGTAATAGAATTGAAACACTGCACGTCCTCACGGATAAGCGTTAAGTTGTCGCGAGAATATCTCGTGCACTTAAGTTGGATAGAACTTGCCTCCAATCCCTGTGCGGCTCGATAGCTCAACAGGTAGAGCGGCGGACCGGAATCCCGAAGGTGCGAGTTCAAATCCCGCTCGAGTCAGCCGAAATTTTTCGGTTGACTTTAGCAGTGTAAGACATCATGAAAAATTTTGGCACTTTAAGTTTACAGAAAATGTTTCTGGTAATTTAGAGCAAAGTGAAAAGGTGGTGAACTGCCAAGAATAGTTTTGATAACGAAATACTGCCTCGTGTTTCATGCAGAGCCATTTACCAGAGTAAAATGCCAATATAAATGGCTCCGCTTGAAACGTCAGTATTTCGTTATCAAAACTATTCTCGTCAGTTTACCATCTTTTCACTTTGCTCAATCTAAAACACTGCCTACACAGCACTCTACTTTTTACTCTGATGAAGAGCTCTGCTTGAAACGTCAGTATTTCGTTATCAAAACTATTCTCGTCAGTTTACCATCTTTTCACTTTGCTTTATCTAAAACACTGCCTACACAACACTCTACTTTTTACTCTGATGAAGTGCTCTGCTTGAAACGTCAGTATTTCGTTATTAAAACTATTCTCGTCAGTTTACCATCTTTTCACTTTGCTCTATCTAAAGCACTGCCTACACAACACTCTAGTTTTTACTCTGATGAAGAGCTCTGCTTGAAACGTCAGTATTTCGTTATCAAAACTATTCTCAGCAGTTTACCATCTTTTCACTTTGCTCTATCTAAAACATTGCCTACACAACACTCTACTTTTTACTCTGATGAAGAACTCTGCTTGAAACGTCAGTATTTCGTTATTAAAACTATTCTCAGCAGTTTACCATCTTTTCATTTTGCTCTATCTAAAGCACTGCCTACACAACACTCTACTTTTTACTCTGATAAAAGACTCTGCTTGAAACGTCAGTATTTCGTTATCAAAACTAATCTCAGCAGTTTACCATCTTTTCACTTTGCTCTATCTAAAACACTGCCTACACAGCACTCTAGTTTTTACTCTGATGAAGGACTCTGCTTGAAACGTCAGTATTTCGTTATCAAAACTATTCTCAGCAGTTTACCATCTTTTCACTTCGCTCTATCTAAAACATTGCCTACACAACAGTAGTGATACCCCCCCATATAGGGACCAAAGGGATGCCGCCTCATTAAATATTCAATTTTTAATTATTCATTCTCATGCTCCTTTGCGACCCTCTAACCCTAATCTCATTACGTCATTATTTCTCATGCTCCTTTGGGACGTCGTAACCCTAACTTTCCCCCCTAAACCCTGGCTGTTGCTTAACCCCCCTGATAGACCCCCATACAGGGACCAAAGGGATGCCGCCTCATTAAATATTCAGCTTATTATTTATTCATTCTCATGCTCCTATATGACCCCCTAACCCTAATCTCACTCAACCCCCCGTTATTCACTACGTCATATTCATCTTATTATTTATTCATTCTCAGACTCCTTTGGGACGTAGTAACCCTAACTTTCCCCCTAATCCTAGATGTTACTTAACCCCCCGTCATTCCCGATTGGTCTCCGACTGATTTCCGAAGTTACGTAAAAGGCACTGGACTTATCTCTTTATAACTAATAGAAACCAACTTTCATTTAAACCCTTAACCCTACTTATAGTCAACAGTTGTGGGACACGTATACGTACAGA
>OZ036012.1:5269070-5281570 GCA_964035015.1 Corallium rubrum | reverse complement strand
TCCCTTTGGTCCCTATATGGGGGGGTATCACTACTCACAACACTCTACTTTTTACTCTGATGAAGAACTCTGCTTGAAACGTCAGTATTTCGTTATCAAAACTATTCTCAGCAGTTTACCATCTTTTTACTTTGCTCTATCTAAAACACTGCCTACACAACACTCTACTTTTTACTCTGATGAATGAAGTGCTCTGCTTGAAACGTCAGTATTTCGTTATCAAGACTATTCTCGTCAGTTTACCATCTTTTCACTTTGCTCTATCTAAAACACTGCCTACACAACACTCTAGTTTTTACTCTGATGAATGAAGTGCTCTGCTTGAAACGTCAGTATTTCGTTATCAAAACTATTCTCGTCAGTTTACCATCTTTTCACTTTGCTCTATCTAAAACACTGCCTACACAACACTCTAGTTTTTACTCTGATGAATGAAGTGCTCTGCTTGAAACGTCAGTATTTCGTTATCAAAACTATTCTCGTCAGTTTACCATCTTTTCACTTTGCTCTATCTAAAACACTGCCTACACAACACTCTAGTTTTTACTCTGATGAATGAAGTGCTCTGCTTGAAACGTCAGTATTTCGTTATCAAAACTATTCTCGTCAGTTTACCATCTTTTCACTTTGCTCTATCTAAAACACTGGCTACTTATAAATACATGTATTATTATAGTTTGAGATCTTTTATTTTTTTATATTAGATTCTCTATAATGTTTGGGGCAAATTCCGACGATTTTACAAGAAGCAACCATTAAGTTTAATAAGGTATATATTTCTCTTTGCATAAAAATGTTTTAAAAATAAAAATTAAAATAATTATTTATATTTCGACATAGCTAATGTAGAATGAAGTTATATCTACATGTATCTATCTTACAATTGCTATTTTGTCTATTATATATTTTGATATGAAATTCAATGTATTTTGTTAAAAGGAAATACTTTGGTGAGAAAATTGGAATATATTTTGCCTGGCTTGGTAAGTGAGAAGACGGAATATTCATGATGCTTAAATCCTGGTTTTCGTAAACATATAATAATAATAATTACTTTATTTCAGTCTCTATGTATTTAGCTACAAAATGAGCTAATTGGGGACACTATTTACCCTAAGTTATATATTAATAAAATAATGATAAATAATATAAATAAGACTATATATAATTTGAATTAACAAAGTTATAAATCCTATGCTTTACTTTATACAATACTAAGATATAAGTTAGAATAGAATGTTCATGAATTGCATAAATTGCAACAGTTGGTATTGTTGTCTATTTGACTTGACTCGTATTTTAGCCTTACAAGATTTTAGGCTCGGCAATTCTCTTAATTCTGCACTTAATTTAGACCAAATAAGTGGACCTTGGTATCTTAAAGAATGTTTACCGAATCGTATTGTATTAAAGCGAGGGATATTAAAATCACTATTCCTAAGACTATAGCCAGAGTTTTTGGTTTCAAATAGTTGAGATATACCGCTAGATGCCAATAGACCATTCTTGACTTTGTACATTAATATCGCTATGTTCTGTAAAGAACGTTACGCATAAGACAGAAAAAGCTAGTGACTATAGTGAAAACAGTGATGACATAAGTGAAAGCCATAGTCCTTTTTGGAAACACTGTGAACATCACAGTGGCTAACAATGAGCTGCAATTGAAGTTGAAGATGGCGTGATAGTGTACAAAGTTTCATTACACCAAAAATACAATGTGTTCAGGAAACGTGAACAAGAACATAGAACAAAGACTTTGGCCGATTTCTAGGGACTGTGCGCAAGCATAAGCGTAAGAAATACGGGTTGGTTCTTCTTACGTTTATACTCATGCTCTCTTATGTCACTACTGTTCGCACTGTAACTTCTTGTGCTTTGTTATTATTATGCTGGCTTTTACACTTACACTTCCTTCCTTCCTTCCTTCCTTCCTTCCTTCCTTCCTTCCTTCCTTCCTTCCTTCCTTCCTTCCTTCCTTCCTTCCTTCCTTCCTTCCTTCCTTCCTTCCTTCCTTCCTTCCTTCCTTCCTTCCTTCCTTCCTTCCTTCCTTCCTTCCTTCCTTCCTTCCTTCCTTCCTTCCTTCCTTCCTTCCTTCCTTCCTTCCTTCCTTCCTTCCTTCCTTCCTTCCTTCCTTCCTTCCTTCCGTCCGTCCGTCCGTCCGTCCGTCCGTCCGTCCGTCCGTCCGTCCGTCCGTCCGTCCGTCCGTCCGTCCGTCCGTCCGTCCTTCCTTCCTTCCTTCCTTGCTTCCTTCCTTCCTTCCTTCCTTCCTTCCTTCCTTCCTTCCTTCCTTCCTTCCTTCCCTCCCTCCCTCCCTCCCTCCCTCCCTCCCTCCCTCCCTCCCTCCCTCCCTCCCTCCCTCCCTCCCTCCCTCCCTCCCTCCCTCCCTCCCTCCCTCCCTCCCTCCCTCCCTCCCTCCCTCCCTCCCTCCCTCCCTCCCTCCCTCCCTCCCTCCCTCCCTCCCTCCCTCCCTCCCTCCCTCCCTCCCTCCCTCCCTCCCTCCCTCCCTCCCTCCCTCCTTCCTTCCTTCCTTCCTTCCTTCCTTCCTTCCTTCCTTCCTTCCTTCCTTCCTTCCTTCCTTCCTTCCTTCCTTCCTTCCTTCCCTTACTCCACTTACGTCGTTACAAAAACCAGACTTATTTTAAATAAGAGTCAAGAGTTTATTTCTAAACAAGGTATTGTCATACCTAATTATGATATGTTGTCTTTTTGTTCTCTAGGATTTTACACAATTTTTCTGATTCCAGCTGCAATTATTGGCCTGATCAATGTCATTTATGGCTTGGCACGACTCGGTGATTATGCTCCCGTGTAAGTGAAACTATTTCCGGGATTTTGTAATGTTTAAAACACAAGTGCGCAGACTGCGAGAATTGACTTAACAAAACACGTGATGTGAATGTTCTGAACAACTTAAAAAACGTTCCGTTATAAGTTGTTTTTGCTTCGATTCATCCAATTGCAAATAAAGATGACAATTTTATATAAAATTCTAGTTCATTAGTATTCTTTCTGACGTCGATAAATTTTATCAGATATAAAACCACGGTGTTGTTAATTTTAGAAACATTATTTGTAACAAGACATTGGAGAAGAAGTACGCTATGTGTCCAACATGTGATGAAAAGTGTGATTATTTTCCACTTTATGATGTTTGTGATTATGCCAGGGTACGTAACACTAATCTTTAAGCAATGAAATGATTTTCTTGATATGTAGTTTTATATAATGATATATTATAATTCTCATGTAGGTGGCGTATGTTTTTGACAACGAGTTCACTGTTGTGTTTGCAGTTTTCATGTCTCTGTGGTGTAAGTATTCTCTTCTCTTTCTACTCCTTCTCTTTCTCCTTCTCCTCCTCCTCCTTCTCCTTCTCCTCCTCCTCCTTGTCCTTGTCCTTGTCCTTGTCCTTGTCCTTGTCCTTGTCCTTGTCCTTGTCCTTGTCCTCCTTGTCCTCCTTGTCCTCCTTGTCCTCCTTCTCCACCTTCTTCTCCTTCTCCTTCTCCTCCTTCTCTTCTCCTCCTTCTCCTCCCCCTCCTCCTTCTCCTCCTCCTTTTCCTCCTTCTTCTCCTTCTCCTTCTCCTTCTTCTTATCCTTCTTCTCCTTCTTCTCCTCCTTCTCCTTCTCCTCCTTCTCCTTCTTCTCCTCCTCCTCCTCCTCCTTCTCCTCCTTCTCCTCCTTCTCCTCCTCCTCCTCCTTCTTCTCCTTCTTCTTCTCCTCCTTCTCCTTCTCCTCCTTCTCCTCCTTCTCCTCCTTCTCCTTCTCCTCCTTCTCCTTCTTCTCCTTCTCCTTCTTCTCCTTCTCCTCCTTCTCCTTCTTCTCCTCCTCCTCCTTCTTCTCCTCCTTCTCCTTCTCCTCCTTCTCCTCCTCCTCCTTCTCTCTCTCTTCCGGTCAACATGGCGGAAGGTTTTCAAGTGTCTGATGAGATATTAAACATGAATGAAAACGTTGATTCGCTTGTTATACATCTCAAGTATAATGATGGAAAGAAACCAAGATTCTCGTGGTCGGGAAATACCGAACAGTTGAGTAGATTTATTAAGTTGGTATTTGGAAATTTAATTTCCGAAGATCAAGATATCAACTGGTCCGAAGACTTGATGCACAACATGGTTTCGTGTAAGTTAAATGGTATAACTTTTAAGTTTTATACTACGACAACAACGCTTTGTATTCAGGGACAGGATGAACTTACAGCTAAAGAGAAACTATTTAATCTTTTGGGTCAGCCTAAACCGTCTAGTAGCTACATTGATGTTGATATTGATATCAACAATCCCGAAGCGAACGGTGACCTTGACAATATTAATAATATCGCCACGATAAAAAATGCTGTTGCAGATCTTCAGGAGATAACTTATGATGAAGATATACATAATGTTACTTCCAGCGTTACTCCTGCTGAAACAACAAGTCTGCGTAAAGATATCGATCTTCTGAAAGAAAATTTTGCTAAAATGGATTGTATGGTGAATACATTAATGTCGAAAGCAAATATGCAAATTTTTCCTAACAACAACCAGGCTGCGGATGATGAGCTGCTTTCCCTCAAAAGCCAAATGGAACATATCTCTTTGGTCAATAATGAACTCAGGAATAAGATTGATGTCTTAGAGAAGGAGAAGGAGAAGGAGAGTTTGTTAACAGTCATCTACTTGCTGAATGACGACAAACGAGCTAAAGCTACAACCTCGAGTTCAAATGACAAGAAAGTCAAAGGTAATGAAATTCATATCATTGATGATGGAACAGACAAAGGGTTGTCAGATGATAAAAGTAGTCTGAAGAATGGCAAGGAGAGTAAGAAGAAGACAGAGAAGAAGAAGAACAAGAAGAAGAAGAAGGAAAAGATCATAAATTTAGATCTTAAAAATGGAGCTGATGAAGGTTCAAATAGCAAATCCTCGACTGCTCAAGAATCAAGTCGTGGCAACAAAGGTAAAAAGGATCAAACTGGTACTACCTTAATATTGGGAGATTCTATTATTAAGAAGCTAAACAGCTGGATGTTGAGTAAATCAACAAGTTCTAAGGTCAGTGTATGTTCTTTCCCTGGAGCTTATACTCAGGACATGTATCATTACATCACGCCATCCTTGGAAAAATCTACAAGTCCAGTCAATGTTGTGCTCCATGTTGGGACAAATGATCTGAAAGAAAAGTCACCTCAAGTTGTTGCAGACCAGATTGTCGACCTGGCAAGACACATCGAGACAAATCACCCACAAGCTAGTGTATATCTTTCAGAGATAACGCAAAGATCCGACTTAGATGGAATGTCAGGAAAGGTGGGTGAAGTCAACAAAATAGTTAATCGATATTGCAAACAGTCTGGACGAGTACAGATAAAGCATAATAATATTGATAATACTTGCTTAAATAAGGGTAAACTTCACCTAAATAAAAAGGGTGTTGCTATACTTGCTAGCAATTTTACTAACTCTATTATTAAGTCAAAAAGTCGTTGATGGTGCACAGGTGACAAGGAGGGAACCATTATTGACTGCTCTATACCTCTGATTTCTAAATCTACAACCTTTCAAGCAAATTCTCGTAATAAGATTAATAATCCTATTCTGCCTAAAGGTTTCAAGTTTGGTTTGCTGAACATAAATGGATTGATAACCCATATTGATCAGCTTAGGATATTAATCAGTGACTTTGAGTTTGATGTATTGGCTATTAATGAAACCAAACTTGATGCCATAATAAGTGATGATCTTGTCAGAATTAAAGGATATTCTATTGAAAGAAAAGATCGTAATAAAAATGGTGGTGGTGTTTCACTGTATATTCGTGATAACATTAACTATGTTATACGCAGTGATTTAGTGCCATCTAATTTGGAGTTAATAGCAGTTGAGATTTCAAAACCAAATGGTAAACCATTTATTATCTCCACTTGGTACAGACCACCAAATTCTACGATCGATATTTTTAGGGAATTTGAAAATTTTCTTATTAATGTTGACTCTGAGGGTAAGGAAACTTTATTAGCAGGTGATATAAATTGTGATTTAGCGATAAATACTAATGATCCTATATCATCTCCTGTGAAGTTTCTTTATGAGTCATATCAGTTTTCTCAGTTAATTACTGAGAATACACGTGTTACACATCAGTCAAGTACATTACTTGATCATTTCATAACTAATGAGCCACAGAACATTTCTGCATCCGGTGTTATCGAAATAGGAATTAGCGATCATTATCTAATATATGGAGTGAGAAAGTTCCCAACGTTTAGAGGTAATCCAAAGTATATTGAGAATCGTAATATGAAAAATTACGATGCAAATCTATTTAAACATGACCTCAAAAATGTAAACTGGGATTTATTGTGGATCAGCGATGATCCGAATGATATGGTATATACATGGGAAAATCTGTTCTTAGAGGTTCTTGATATTCATGCACCTCTGAGAAAAAGGAGAGTTAGAAACAAACCTTCTCCTTGGCTCACTCCTGAGATAAGAAAACTGATGTATCACAGAGATTATTTGAAAAAGAAATACGTTAAAAATGGGTCTAATGCCCTTTTTGATGCCTATAAATTGGCTAGAAATAAAGTGAATGCTGCCATAAAAAAGGCAAAACAGGATTATGTTTTGACAGAGGTAACAAACTGTGAGGGTGATACTCGTCGTTCCTGGCGAGCAATAAATTTGCTGCTTGGTCGAAAATCGAAGATCAGTGGCATTACAGAGTTACGAACTGCTGAATCAGTTCTCACAGATTCAAAACATATTTCAAATGCTTTTAATGATCATTTCTCGGCAGTAGGGGTAAAAGTTGCTGAGACTGTTCAGTCAACATCGATTTCTCCGGAAACCTATGTTAAACCATCAACCTCACAGTTTCAATTTACCTCAATACCTGTTTCAAAAGTTCAGACTTTATTGTCTAAACTTTTAACAAATAAAGCCTGCGGCATTGATGGAATTTCTGCCAAGTTACTAAAAGATGCATCGTCAGTTATAAGTTTCCCATTGACCTGCATATTTAATAAATCTTTGAGCTCTGGAATTTTTCCTGATAGTTGGAAGACTGCAAAAGTTTTTCCGATCTATAAGGGTAATGAAAAGAATGATGCAAATAATTATCGACCAATCTCTGTGCTACCAATTCTTGCCAAGGTTTTTGAAAAATTAGTTTTTGACCAACTCTACTCATATTTAACCGAAAATAATATATTGACCAAATTCCAATCTGGTTTTAGGTCAAATCACTCAACCTTAACTGCCTTGCTGCAGGCCACGGAAAATTGGTTTAAAAATATTGATAATGGGTATATGAGTGGGGTTGTCCTAATTGACTTAAGTAAGGCCTTTGATTCTGTTGATCATGCAATTCTGTTAAGAAAGCTTGACCTTTACGGAGTGAGGGAAACATCATATAGATGGTTTTCCTCTTATCTATCGGATAGATCACAGCAATGTATGGTCAACAATGTTTTATCACATTCCAGACGCATGTCCTCAGGTGTCCCTCAAGGATCCACCTTAGGACCGCTTCTATTTTTGACATACATCAATGATCTTCCCAATTGTTTAGAGTGTACTTCTCCAGGTATGTATGCTGATGACACGCAAATTACGGCTACAGCTGAAACTGTGACCGAACTGGAAGATTTACTCAATAAAGATATTGAGAATTTGACGTTGTGGCTACGTGCCAACAGGCTATTGGTGAATGCAACCAAAACTGAATTCATAATCATTGCCTCAAACTATAGATTAAAGCAGCTGCTATGTGATCCTCAGATTGTGATTAATCAAGAAATTATAAAACGTGTTTCTAAAGCTAAATTACTTGGAGTTTTAATTGACGAAAAACTCAGTTGGGAAGATCATATAAATGATAAAGTTATACCAAAAGTATTGAAAGGTCTTCGTATGTTACGAAATGTACGAACTCTGTTAACCATACCGCAGTTAGTATCTTTGTACCAAGCATTAGTTATGCCACATTTTGATTATTGCAGTATTTTATGGGGTAACTGTGGGTCTACCTTGAAAACCAAAGTTCAAAAATTGCAAAATAGAGCCGCACGAATCATTACTCGCTCTGGGTATGAGATCAGATCAAGTGAGATTTTGTCTTCTCTTGGTTGGTGTGACCTCGATACCAGACGAAAACGACAAAGATCAACTTTAATGTACAAGATAATGAATGGTGTTGCTCCTGAGTATTTGCGAGAAATGTTTGTGCTAGTAAATGAGGCACACCATCATAATTTACGGTGCTCTGATACTAATGTTAAAATCCCTCAACCGCATTCTGAATACCTTAAACGCAGTCTTTCGTATGATGGGGCCCTTCTTTGGAACAGTTTACCATCAACAATTAGGAATGTTATAAGTGTAAATAGTTTTAATAATTTAATTAATGTATATAATTTTGAATAATTTTTTTTTTTATCATAATTTCTTTTTAATTAATCTATACGGCTTCCATGTAAAACAATTCTTGTAATTGATGAAATTACCGTAATGAAATAAAGTTCTCTCTCTCTCTCTCTCTCTCTCTCTCTCTCTCTCTCTCTCTCTCTCTCTCTCTCTCTCTCTCTCTCTCTCTCCTTCTCCTTCTCCTTCTCCTTCTCCTTCTCCTCCTCCTTCTTCTCCTCCTTCTCCTTCTCCTCCTTCTCCTCCTCCTCCTTCTCCTCCTTCTCCTTCTCCTTCTCCTTCTCCTTCTCCTTCTCCTTCTCCTTCTCCTTCTCCTTCTTCTCCTTCTCCTTCTTCTCTTTCTCCTCCTTCTCCTTCTTCTTCTCCTCCTCCTCCTTCTTCTCCTCCTTCTCCTTCTTCTCCTTCTCCTCCTTCTCCTTCTCCTCCTCCTTCTTCTCCTTCTCCTTCTTCTCCTCCTCCTTCTCCTTCTCCAGCTTCTTCTCCTTCTTCTCCTCCTTCTCCTCCTTCTCCTTCTTCTCCTTCTTCTCCTTCTTCTCCTTCTTCTCCTTCTTCTCCTTCTCCTTCTCCTCCTTCTCCTCCTTCTCCTCCTTCTCCTTCTTCTCCTTCTTCTCCTTCTTCTCCTTCTTCTCCTTCTTCTCCTTCTCCTTCTCATTCTCCTCCTCCTTCTCCTCCTTCTCCTTCGCCTTCTTCTCGTCCTTCTCCTTCTTCTCCTCCTTCTCCTCCTCCTTCTGCTCCTTCTTCTCCTTCTCCACCTTCTCCACCTCCTTCTTTCCTTCTTCTCCTTCTCCTCCTTCTTCTCCTCCTCCTTCTCCTCCTTCTCCTTCTTCTCCTTCTCCTCCTTCTCCTTCTTCTCCTTCTTCTCCTCCCTCTCCTTCTTCTCCTCCTCCTTTTCCTCCTTCTCCTCCTCCTTTTCCTCCTTCTCCTCCCCCTTCTTCTTCTCCTCCTCCTTTTCCTTCTTCTCCTCCTTCTCCTTCTCCTTCTCCATCTCCTCCTTCTCCATCTCCTCCTTCTCCTTCTTCTCCTCCTTCTCCTCCTTCTCCTTCTCCTCTCCTCCTCCTTTTCCTCCTTCTCCTCCTCCTCCTCCTTCTCCTCCTCCTCCTCCTTCTCCTCCTGCTCCTCCTTCTTCTTCTCCTCCTTTTCCTTCTTCTCCTCCTTCTCCTCCTCCTTCTCCATCTCCTCCTTCTCCTTCTCCTCGTTCTCCCCCTTCTCCTTCTTCTTCTCCTCCTCCTTTTCCTCCTTCTCCTCCTTCTCCTCCTCCTTTTCCTCCTTCTCTTCCTTCTCTTCTCCTTCTCCTTCTCTTCCTTCTCTTCTCCTTCTCCTTCTCTTCCTTCTCTTCTCCTCCTTCTCTTCCTTCTCTTCTCCTTCTCCTTCTCTTCCTTCTCTTCTCCTTCTCTTCCTTCTCTTCTCCTTCTCCTCCTTCTCCTCCTCCTTCTCCTTCTCCACCTTCTCTTTCTCCTCTTTCTCCTTCTCTTTCTCCTTCTCTTTCTCCTTCTCTTTCTCCTTCTCTTTCTCCTTCTCTTCTTCTCTTTCTCCTTCTCTTTCTCCTTCTCTTTCTCCTTCTCTTCTCTTCTTTCTCCTTCTCTTTCTCCTTCTCTTTCTCCTTCTCTTTCTCCTTCTCATCCACTCTTTATGCTTCTCTTCTCCTCACTTTACTTTCATTCTCTATCTTCTTTTCTTTAACTCTCACTTTTTCTCTCTTCTTTTTCGTTCTTCTAGCGACCATGTTTCTTGAATTCTGGAAGCGTAGGCAAATTGAAATAGCTTACGAGTGGGATCTTTTGGGTTTTGAAGATGAAGAGGTAGGAACTATAAATGATATTTTGGATGTGATTACTTGATCAGATTTTCGGCAGGAAGGTTTTGCAGTGGCATTTTTTTAATTGGTCTCAGTTAAGTCTTAAAATATAGATATCTCCCACTCTCAATTTTGCTTGACTTTAATACGAAGACTGAATAATCTTATGTCATTAAAACAAAGATACTTGTCACCAGATTTTAAGTCTATTTAAATGTATATATGGATGAAATACCAGGTTTTCTGTTGTTGCGAAAAAATGATATCTCCACATGTGAATATATAAATGATATCTTCACATGTGAATATATAAATGATATCTTTACATGTGAAGATATCGATGGCGTCAGCACTAAGAATCCGCTTCGTAACTCTTTATTAGCGTAAACAAAATTGTATTCATTCTAAATTATTTACCTGTGCTACGCTTTGTTCTACAAACTACGGAAATTCTTGTGAAAAATGCTTTCAAAACTTATGGCTTATATGTTGTAATTTGTTGAGTATTTTGCAAACAGAAGTGTTATATAACCTTTGCTCCATTTTACGTATATTTTTTATAATTTATCGATATCAATATAATAACATTATATGCCCGTGCGGAGTTACGAATTTTATTTTCTCGTGTTGTTGATATCTCTCACTCGTTCGCTTCGCTCACTCGTGAAAGATATTGACAACACTCGAAAATAAAATTCGTATCTCCTTACGGCCATGTAATATCATCTATATAAGTAATGATTTCATTTATGTTCTTTTTGCATATACAGGAAAATATTCGTCCTGAGTTTGAAGCAGTTTGTAGTGAGCAGCGTATAAATCCAATTACATTGGTAAGTTCTAACATGCAGTGGATATTTTCTGTCGAAAAATGTGATTATACCGTACATATTTCTTGGATTTTGTACATTTGTATAACATTATCCAATCAGCTAATTGTTCCAGCAATTATTTCCAAACTCTAGGTTCAAGAACCTCATTTTCCTTCTTCACTAAAATGTCCAAGATTTGCTTGCAGCGTAACTTCTGTCCTTCTCATGGTAAGAAATTCTTGTTGGCGCCAAAACAAATAAAATAAATAGCTGAGCTTGTTTTTAGGTCATCAAACACTCTGATTGGGCGTTGAGAGGTCCGGAAAAAGCGTATTGCCTTCTTCCTGAGTGCCGGAAGAGGCTAATACTCTTTTATCTTCTGACCATCTAAGTTATGGAAGAAATTACTATCTAATTATGTACTGTTTAAAACCTGAGCAGCAGTGTTTTATCAGATTTAAAACACGAGGCGATAGCCGAATGTTTTAGATCTGATAAAACACGTACTGCGAATGTTTTAAATGGCTTCAAAAACGACCCATTTGGTAAGTTCATTGGCGTAGTAAGTTTGAAAAGTAACCTTGTCTAACGTTGTCAAAAACGACCCATTTGGTAGGTTCATTGGCGTAGTAAGTTTGAAAAACAATATTGTCTAACGTTGTCAAAAACGACCCATTTGGTAGGTTCATTGGCGTAGTAAGTTTGAAAAACAATGTTGTCTAACGTTGTCAAAAACGACCCATTTGGTAGGTTCATTGGCGTAGTAAGTTTGAAAAACAATGTTGTCTATGCCGAGAAAATCCAAGCTAAAGTTTATGTAAATCAGGAGGTATCTTTATCAGATATAAAACCGGAGAGATTACTGATTTCCTTTGTGTTTCCTCGTGAATTATTGAGTTTTTGAAAAATAAATAAAAGAATTTAATTTTACCATTTTTTACTCAATACTGTATGACTGTACACACGTTGTGTTTTTTAAAATTTATTTTAGATTTGTCTCGTCGTTGCTTCTGTGTTTGGAGTGATCATGTACAGAGTAGCTGTATTTGCTTCATTATCTGCTGCTTATGATAATAATATTAGCAGTATTAGTTTGACTGTCACTGCCACTGCTGCTGTTATCAACTTAGTCATCATCCTGCTGCTTAGTCTGGTACACGAATTTAAACAATTTTTCTTGTTAGTCTAACTGTATGTACAAAAATCTCTGCTTCAATTGCAGTCTGGGGACACGGGATTTTCCCATGCACTGAGAACTTTTAATACTTTTTTGGGGTTTTTTGGCATTGATAGTAAAATAATTTGATTTAAAATTTTCGTAGGTTTATGAAAGACTTGCTTACATTCTGACAGATATGGGTAAGTGAAATCAAACAGACAAACAGACGGACGGACATGCAGTGGATGGACAGACAGACAGACAGACAGACAGACAGACAGACAGACAGACAGACAGACAGACAGACAGACGGACGGACGGACGGA
>OZ036012.1:5256570-5264070 GCA_964035015.1 Corallium rubrum | reverse complement strand
GTTTTTAAAGTGTTTATGCAGTGAAAAAATCACTTCAAAATAAACTCTCTCACTTGAAAGAAGTACCGAAAGTATAAAGATTGGCGTTTACAACTCTTCCAAATCTCATGTAGTTCATGAGATATTAAGATTTGTTTCATAGGCAAATGATTCTCACTGTGACATCACACTGCATAATGACTTACTAAAAAAGCCTGCATATATGGATTATATCATGAAATTATGAAACTGTGCATGTGCGTGTGAGAGTGTACCCAATGATACTAAAACGTTAGCTTACTATTCGAGTGCCATGCAGTGTGTCGTCACAGCGAGGATCATTTGCATATGAAACAAATCTTAATATCTCATGAACTACACGCGTAAAAATCTCGCAAGTTGTTACAGCATTGTTGCCTGAACAATGCTGTAACAACTTGCAACAATGCTGTAACAACTTGTTGACATATGTGAACAACATTGATGAATGAACAACATTGTTCATCATTGTTTCAACAAGTTGTTACAGCTTGATGAAACAACAACCGTTGTTCACGCATGTTGTAACAACCGAAGAACGTGTTGATACATCAACCATGTTCACCAATGTTGTAACATTGTTGTTCATCGTTGTTATTTCGTCATGTTGATAAACATGTATTGTGTGCGAACAACGTTGTTGGCTATAAAAATGTGCTGTTGGAACAACTTGTTCATGACTGTTGATTTATCCGTGAACAAGTTGTTCAAACCATAAGTGAACAACTTGTTGACAACTTGTTCACGGCGAGCAGCACAACATTGTTCACGGCGAGCAGCACAACATTGTTCACGCCTGTTGACAACCGTGAACAAGTTGTGCGTTTTTACGCGTGTACATGAGATTTGGAAGAGTTGTAAACGCCAATCTTTATACTTGCTGTAGTTCTTTCAAGTGAGAGAGTTTATTTTGAAGTGATTTTTCACTGCATAAGCACTTTAACACAATGATTTATTCACATGGTATTTCTTATGTGTTTTTAGCTTGTTGTCTTTGGCTTGACGGCTTTGCTTGCCTATCTCATCCCTGATCGGCCGAAAAAGTTGGATAATCAAATAAAGAGAGAAGCATTTCTTGCCAAGGGTATTTTGCGCGCAGATCAAGGCAACATTGAAGCTTGATTGGTCATTGGTGCAGTTTATTCACTATGCTGTCAAAAAAACAAACGCTAGAACAAAAGAAGTATCTTTTCTAGTGATTTTCGCAATTGAAAAAAGTAAATACGAAAACGAATACTTCTTAAAAACGAATACTTCTTAAAAAAGAATACTTCTGAAATTTTAACGTGTGGAACTTAATTCATCCGATATAAGGATATCTATAGCTGGTAATAAAAACACTTGAGTACATAGTTTTGAAACAGCTTTATTTTAATCACTATTTACCGTTGTAAACAGTATTGTTTACTTTTACTAGATTGCTAGAAACTGTTAAGAAGTGTATTTTATTTTTCAGTGTTATCTGTACTGTAATGGATGCTTAGATAATGTCACAGTCTGTAAATATTATTAAACTGATAGAAGCGAGAATTTGTGGGAAGACTACGTTAATTTTTTATTGTTTTAAGAATGAATGGACTGCACTTTTTATTACAGCATATGGTGTGGATATTTAGCAGCTGTCATTATTTAAAATATGAAGATTAAAGAGTGTTTTTAACGAGGGCAGAGTGCGTCATTTGACACCACGGATTTGACAGGCTGTAACTAAGTAATATATAATAAATTATAACGATTATTATATATAATTTATTATAATAAATTAAAATGATTACTATATATAATTATAGTAAATTATATGTAATTTATTATAATAAATTATAATAAATTATCTCTAATTTATTATAAAGATTAGAATGAATTATATATAATTTATTGTAATAACTTATAATAAATTACTATATATAATAAATTATAATAAATTATATGTAAGTTGTTATAATAAATTGGGATAAATTATCTCTAATTTATTATACATTATAAAGCATTATGTCTAATTTATAATAAATTTTAATGAATTACTATATATAATAAATTATAATGAATTATATGTAATTTATTAAATTTATTATAATTAATTTTTAAAAAATAAATTATATGGTGGATTATTTATATTAAAGAGCCATGCAGACCATATCTTCCTTATCTGATTACACCATTATTTTTTAAACAGTTTTTGGCTCTCATTTTAGCCTTTTTTTGTTGTTGTTTTTTTGTTTCCTACTTAAATATTTCAATATTTGCAGTTATAATCCACAGTTTAAGCTATCGCCTACATAATTTGGCATATATTGTATAAAAACAGCCAGACAATAAATTATGCTAAAAAAAGTAATATGACGTAATGTGACATTGCGTTTTCCGAGAAATGACGTCATATGTTCGGGAAGTGTCGTGACGTGTTCGTGAATGATAATATCCATTTATCCTACTTCAGAAAGTCCTATTGAGTACAGCTTGTTGCTACTTGTTGCCAAATATTGTGCAGTAAAGATCAAGAAAATTAAAAGGTTAGTTTATCAACAATTTAACATGTGAAAAAATATCATTCTTAGTTGTTGTTTGATGTGTGAATGTTTTTAATAGTAACGATCATACTGGTATATAAAATTGGTAAATGTCTCTATTTAAAGTTTAAACACACACACAAGCACGCCATATTAATTTAAGCCTTCTGTGTTTATGACATCTTGGTAGTTTTCATTGCTCAGTTGTATTGTTTATGTTTGGTTATATAAAGTATCCTGTAAATCGCACTTGCTCTGTTGCGATGTTCTATTCATGTGTAATGTCGATTGTTTACTGTTTTGTAGCAAAATATGTTGCAATTAAGATAATTAGAACTGAGTCACTAGTGAGTATTGATAGGGATCAATTCAAGGGTCTTAATGCATTTTTACACTTCAAGGTTAGGATAACAGCTAGGGTTGGGGTAAGAGTCAGGATTAACATTTAGGTGTTAAAACCAGATGATATTTCTCATTAATGGGAACTCCCACACAGTCTAGTGATTAAAATATTGCCAAATATATATATAAGGACAAACAAAAGAATACCATGTTTCCAGTGAAGTTTACATAGAATCCAGGGTGCATTACATGTAGGTCCCACCGAAGATCTTCGGTGTGAGTTTGAAAAGTGCTCGGCTTGCTTGTGCACAATCACACTGTGGTCGGCGCACATATACAGCCATACAACTATACAAGTCATTGGGTGGTGCCGGCACCGGCGTGAGTCTTGACCTCCCTTGGCACAGCACCTGAACACCTGTGGCTTATGTTCAGCATGGGGTTGACATGGAATGCACCCTGGCATAGAATTATCAATTTCTTATAATTAACAATTACTGCATGTATTATTCTAGGAATTCTTATGAGTTATCCACCCAGTTACCCTGGTTACCCCAGTTATCCCCCAGGACCCCCTGCTGCATCTAATGGCAGCTATCCTCAGGCTAATGCTGGTGCAAGTGGCATTGGATTTGAATCATTAATGATTAGTCCACCATCGGCAGCATCACCTGGCTATGGACAGGTTAGTTGAAATCACTTCTTATAATTATCATCATTGTACACAGTTTTACATTTAATTTATATTGATACCTAGAGAAACTGCTTTCCAAGAAGGCTTACTGGTGGAAGCAACAATTTACTAGCTAAGCTCGATTATAAGCAATTCCAGGCCTCAAATTCAGCAGTGGCACTGGCCGTCGATGCCCTGCTTGTTAGCCGCTATGCCCTCGAGATATACTGAAATCCACGGCCAGTAGTGGCCTGCCCTCAATCACAGTACTTAAGCTTTGTAATACAAAGTGTATGATTAGTAAAATTGACAATAAAACCCAAAACTCTGCTGAAATATCTGCAGTATTTAAATTCACCTGCTCTGTCAGTCTTTCTGTTGAATTACTAACAATAATTTAGAGGTGAGCCAATCATCGGCAAAACATAGGCAGAGCTGATTAATGGCTAGTTTTTTTAATGGCTAACTGTCTCGTGACTCTCGTCCTCGTATTTCTGCTCTCTCATCCTCGTTTATCATTGTTTGGCATTTTTGCACTTGTTGAGTTATTGGTACAAAAATATTTTAAATAAAGGAAACACTGCTGACTACTTGACTGTTTTCTGTTTGTTTTGTTGTGCTCAAAATATGAGAATTGGCTTGATGACTTCCTTTCATTGCAAAACTTGAGATGAATAAAACGACAAAACGGCAGCACTGAGCATCAGGTTAGCAAACATCGGTTTTGCCGATTAATTGGCTGATGGTGAGGAAATATCGGCTCTTAACAATCGGTATCGGCAATCGGCTTTGTTTTAACATCGGCTCACCTCTACAATAATTGGTTCAATTCGACAGTCTCGCACTGGGTTTCCCAATTGAATCTCGTTACCAGAGCTTGCAATCCTTTGTAGGACAGAAGGCTCACAAGCTCTGAAAACAGTATTTGACTATACAGTACAGTACATGTACTTTTTAAATCTTGCTGTATCAGTGGTTCAGTGTATGGTATTAGGTGCTTCAAATAGCAACTGATGAAAGTTTCAAACGTTGGCCTTGATGCCCTGAAAAACATTTAGGCCTGCAATTTAAGTTGATTTTTTGGAAAGAGGAAAACTGTAACACTTGGAGAAAATCCCTCAAAGCACAAGACTCCATGCTCAACCACACTTACTTTAACTTGAGTCCTCCGTGGTGAGAGGCAGTATACTAACACAGTACATGCATGACACTCGTACTGGCAGTTTCCTAATTGATTCAATTAATTGATAATTTTCCCACCTTTTTTCTCCTTAGCCTGCTCCTCCAGCTGCTCCTTATCCAAGTAATTCAATGCCTGCTCCTCATGGCTATGGTGCTCCAGGTTAGACATTGTTTAGAATTGGTAGTACAGTATAACAACAGTCACCACACATAGCTGAACTCCTACACATTGCATCATGTTCAAACCACATACTTTCTCTGTATGGTGAAATTATTATTTTTTAAATTAATGATTACTGTAGTAAGCCATCCAATGGGTCATGGACCATATGGTGCAGCGCCAGGAATGCCAATATCGGGTGGTCCACCTATGAACACCATGCCAATGCCAGCACCAATGGGCTTTGGGGTAAGTTGAACTTTATCTCAACTTAAACCATTACTAAAGATTCTGATTAAGGATATGTACCTTTTTATATTGCCTTCCTTCACCTATTAAATGGGCCTCTTTCTAAGACTGTTAACTGTGACTAATTATGAAAATATGACTATTATCTAGCATGCAGCCAATCTAGCACAAGCTGCTGCAGCATTTCAAGCTCCAATACGAAGAATGCCTTCACCAAACGCAAATGTAAGTACAGTATATTTTGGGAATGAAATAGACTACCTACGCAGCACTATATTATTTTCAAGCACATAGGTATTAGGTAGACATACTTATAACTCAAAGTTCATCTTTGTCTTCTAGTCAGGTTATGGTGGTCCTCCTGCAGCAGCTCCTTATGCTGCCCCATATGGCAGTGGTGCTGCCCCATATAGCAGTGGTGCACCAGCAATGCCTCCTGCAACTAATCCTGATCCATATTACACTCGACACCAGTCCTTTCATGGTCCTAGGACATCAACAGAAGTGGTTCGTACTCCAACAAGATCTCATACTGTCCATGGTCCTCCAGTTTCTTCAACTAGATCTCAAAGTCAAACTACTCAACCTCACTCTGCTGCTGCTAGCACTGCTGTATGTATTATTATAAACATGTTACTTACACCTTTTTTCTGCCTCCTGATTGTGTATAAATAATTTTATCTGTGTTTGTATTTCTTTATTATGTTTAGCGTTCCAACAATGGAACTGTGAAGCCGTACCCATCTTTTAATCCTCAACATGATGCTGAAGCCATTAAGAAAGCAGTTGGAGGCTTTGGTATTAATCACTGAATGATATATTTTTATTATAATTTTTATTTTGATATTTTATGGAAGAGATTCATACCATCAGCTGCACCACTCCATTATCATCACCACCACCATCATCACCACCACCACCACTACCATCATCACCACCACCACCATCATCACCACCATCATCACCACCACCATCACCACCACCATCACCACCACCACCACTACCATCATCACCACCATCATCACCACCACCATCACCACCACCACCACCACCATCATCACCACCATCATCACCACCATCATCACCACCATCATCACCACCACCATCATCACCACCACCACCACCACCACTACCATCATCACCACCACCACCATCATCACCACCACCACCACTACCATCATCACCACCACCACCGTCATTACTACCATCACTACCACCATCACCACCACCACCACCATCATTACTACCATCACTACCACCATCACCACCATCATCACCACCATCATCACCACCACCATCACCACCACCACCACTACCATCATCACCACCACCACCATCATCACCACCATCACCACTACCATCATCACCATCACTACCATCACTACCACCATCACCACCACCATCACCACTACCACCATCATCACCACCATCATCACCACCACCACCATCATCACCACCACCACCATCATCACCACCACCACCATCATCACTACCATCATCACCACCACCATCATCACCACCACCACCATCATCACCACCACCACCATCATCACCACCACCACCACCATCATCACCACCACCACCACCATCACCACCATCATCACCACCACCACCATTGCCACCATCATCACCACCACCACCATCACCACCACCATCATCATCACCACCACCATCACCATCATCACTATCACCACCACCATCATCATCACCACCACCACCACCATCATGACCACCATCATCACCACCACCATCATCATCATCACTACCACCATCATCACTACCACCATCATCACCACCATCATCACCACCATCATCATCATCACCACCACCATCACCACCACCATCATCACCACCACCACCACCATCATCACTATCACCACCATCATCGTCATCACCACCACCACCACCATCATGACCACCATCATCACCACCACCACCATCATCACCACCACCATCATCACCATCATCATCACCACCACCATCATCACCACCACCATCATCACTACCACCATCATCATCACTACCACCATCATCACCACCATCATCACCACCATCATCACCACCATCATCATCATCACCACCACCATCACCACCACCATCATCATCACCACCACCATCATCACCATCATCACCACCACCATCATCATCATCACCACCATCACCACCACCATCATCATCATCACCACCACCACCATCACCACCATCATCATCATCATCACCACCATCATCATCACCACCATCATCATCACCACCACCACCACCATCACCACCACCACCACCACCATCATCATCACCACCACCACCACCATCATGACCACCATCATCATCACCACCATCATCACCACCATCATCATCACCACCACCATCAT
>OZ036012.1:5236570-5254070 GCA_964035015.1 Corallium rubrum | reverse complement strand
ATCATCACCACCATCATCACCACCATCATCACCACCACCATCATCACCACCATCATCATCACCACCATCATCACCACCACCATCACCACCATCATCATCACCACCACCATCACCACCATCGTGTACCACCATCACCATCATCACCACCATCATCATCACCACCATCATCATCATCATTACCACCACCACCATCATCACCACCATCATGTACCACCATCACCATCATCACCACCACCATCACCACCATCATCACCACCACCATCACCACCATCATCACCACCATCATCACCACCATCATGTACCACCATCACCATCATCACCACCATCATCATCACCACCATCATCATCACCACCATCATCATCATCATTACCACCACCATCACCACCACCATCATCATCATCACCACCACCACCATCACCACCACCATCACCACCATCATCATCACCACCACCATCATCACCACCACCATCATAACCACCACCATCATAACCAGCACCATCATCACCACCATCATCACCACCACCATCACCACCACCATCACCACCACCATCACCATCACCATTATCACCACCATCACCACCACCATCACCACCACCATCATCACCACCATCACCACCACCATCATCACCACCATCACCACCATCACCACCATCACCACCACCTTCATCACCACCACCATCATCACTACCACCATCATCACCCCCACCATCATCACCACCACCATCATCATCACCACCACCATCATTACTACCACCATCATCATCACCATCACCACCACCATCATCACCACCATCATCATCATGATCACCACCATCATCACCATTATCATCACCATCACCACCACCACCATCATCATCATCACCACCACCACCACCACCACCACCATCATCACCACCATCATCATCACCATCATCATCATCACCACCATCATCACCACCACCATCATCTTGTAACCACAAGTTAAAGTAAATGACACAAGTGGCTTCCAAAAATTGATTGATATTCATTTTATTTCTAGGAACTAATGTTAAAGAAATCATTGGTATTCTTTCTACAAGATCAAATACCCAACGACTGAAAATTGCTTTGGAATATAAATCTCAATTTGGCAGGGTACATGTAACTTCTTTTAACTGTAACTCTAATTACTTTTTCTGGGTGATCCTCAAGTCTCCAGCTATTAAATGCCAGATGATTATTTATCACAGAGAAAGTCCACCAATGGGAAAGGGTTAGTTAATCCTTGTTATTAATGGATGAACATTTTCATGAAATAATTTTATTAACTTCAGGACCTGAATACCGATTTAAAGTATGCACTTGGTGGCAGTTTAGAAAATCTATTATTAGCAATGATGCAAGCACCTGCAGAATACGATGCGTCAGAATTAAGAAGAGCAATGAAGGTAGATTATTTAATTATTAAACAGCGTACGATGTTACAAGGGATTTTAGGTGAAGGAAAATTTGAGTGCAGAATATATACATTGTAAGACCAAACCGGGACCAGTTGCGAAAAATGCAACTACACGGGCCTTCCGGCAGGAATTGAACCCACGACCTTGCGATTCTAGTGCAATGCTCTGACCAATGAGCCACGGGAGGCCGTTGCCGAGAGCTTGATCGCGAGTTCTGTATATATTAAGGTGGTAATGCCAGGAGAGAATTGGGTATATTAGAAGTAATATTGGGCATTTCACTCGATAATAGATGTTCTAAGGGATTTTTGGTGAAGGAAAATTCGAGTGCATGTTACAGCTGTACACAGTCTGTAATGCTTAAATTACATTAGGTGTTCCCAGTTATATACATTTACAATATGCCTGTTATGTGAATACTCAATTTATAGGTACAGTTGTGGTACTGTACCACTCCATGCCCAGCTGTCTTAGTTTGTCAGGTATATATTTATTTTTGTTTTTTTTATCAGGGAATGGGAACAGATGAAAGTGTACTGATTGAAATTTTGTGTTCAAGAACAAACCTCGAAGTTGCTGCTGTGAAACAAGCTTTCAGGAAAAGTAATCACCCTCAGACCTACAACATTTGTCTGCTTGATAAATTAATACTTTCTAAGTTTAATGTTTTATTTTCAATTGTTAGATTATCAAAGAGACTTAGAGAACGATGTGCAGTCTGAAACATCGGGTAATTTTAGGAAATTCTTGACTTCTCTGTTGCAGGTCAGTGATTAATGTATTATGTAAAATTAATGCTAATTTAATATTTAAAGACAAATTTGGAGAGAAAAGATTAAATGGTCATTATAGTACCATGCCTCATTTTTTCAATGTACAATGTCATTGTCAATAGGCCAACCGAGATGAGACAACAAATGTTGATTATGGCAAAGCCAGAGCAGATGCAGATGCTCTTTATAGTGCTGGGGAGAAGCGATGGGGAACAGATGAATCAAGGTGACAGTGTTAGATATACAGTAAAGTACATATTTAATTTTCTTTTTAGACAGTTTAGTAAATATGGTGAACAAAATCTTCTCTTTGTAGATTTAATGTTATTTTTGCATCTCGAAGCTATGCTCAACTAAGAGCGACCTTTAATGAATATGCTAAGGTATTTAAAATAGATTTTTATTGATTTTTAATTTAAAATTAATTTAAGTTTTAATTTAATTTAATTTAATTTAAGTTAATTCAATTTAAAATTAATTTAATTCAATTTAAAATTTAATTTAATAAAATTAATTTAATTTAATTGATTTTTATTGATTTAAAAATTCTGGTAAATGGCCTCACAGAGTGTCAGACCAACTTCTTTTATTAACTTAGAAATAATTTTTGTTTCTAGATATGTAAATATGATATTGAGAAATCAGTTGAACGAGAAATGTCTGGTGACTTGAAGAATGCAATGACTACACTTGGTACGTAGGTTTTATTTTAGTAAAGCAATTTGAGAATTGTGTAAACACATCCATGGCTATGTACAATATATTAATTATTATACATTGTTTCTTTGTAGTTCAATGTGTTAGAAATACTCCAGGATATTTTGCTTTAAAGCTTTATAAAAGCATGAAGGTAGTGTCCTAGCTATCTCTTACCAGTACTGCTAAGTTGGTTCATTGCAATCATTTTCAGATGTTCACTCCCCCAAGTTTTAAAGCCTGGCCTCTTCTAACATTTTCATTTTTATTTTGAATCAAAGGGTCTTGGAACAGATGACTCGACGTTAATCAGGGTTGTTGTGACACGATGCGAGGTTGATATGGTCCTCATAAAACAAGAGTTTAAGAGAATGTACCACAAAACACTAGCTGATTTTATCAAGGTAATGCATTTCATATTGTATAAACTTTTGAATTGGCCTACCAACCATTTAACCCATGTCCATATAAGCAAGCGTTCAATCAATTACAACCTTTCATATTGTCATTCCTATCCCATTTTAGGGAGACACAAGTGGAAATTATCGTAAAACTTTACTTGGCCTCATTGGTGAAGGTGAAAAATAATTGCAAAAACTGTTGTGAAGTACTAGTTTGAAGGATGATGAAATGATTAATAATGCTTACAAACTAACAAGACATGCAATCACTGCTCTGCTACTGATCTGCAAAAACACAACTATTGTCCCAAATCTGCTTTTTAAATATTAAGTGAATATTGATGTAATATTGTACTCTATTTTTATATAAGTTACTTGTAGTGAAGTATTGGCTATAGATTTTAGTATTCTCACATATACATACAGGACCTTGAAAAATGTTCTTATAATTTCATTATGTTAAGACAATATTAAAGACAAGATCTCATGTAGACTGCAGTTAAACCCCAGGAGCAGCTAGCTTGTAAGCATTGCAAGAAAAGTAAAAGAATAATTTATAGAATGTATATGCAATAATTATAGTTCATTAAAATGTATACTGGGTAGGTGAACGTTGACTCCTTTCAAAATTAATAATAGACAAGTTTACACATTTGTTTGTATTGTATACACTGTAATTTATTAAATAATAAAGAATATATTACTGTAAGGAGTGTTCTTGGGAAACTAAGGCTTTTACAATCATACCGTTAACTATTTAAAGTTTTCATGGTGATCATTGTATTTATCGATAATTCATAGATAGGTTTGTGGGTACACCATGCATATTATTTGTTTGCTGAGCTTCTGGCCTTCACCTTCATATTGTTCTGATGAAAATCGGGTTGAATGCTCAGCAGATAAATAAGTCTGTAATAAATGTGATGTGTCCACAAACCTATAGTATATTGAAACTTTGAGTAACTCGGTCATTCAAATGCCTACTGGATACTAGCTAATTTCTCTCTGATCTCTACAAAGCCACAGTCTGTTGTAATAATTACTATGTTCATGATACAGACAACTGTTTGTACTTGTAAGGTTCAGTTTGTTTTCTCGCCCTCACTGTTTTAAGAAAGTAAAGAAGACCACAGAGATCCATGAGAGCTCCAGCTACGAGCACTTGCCAAGATTCTTTAGGATTTATGTAACAAACAATTGAAAGCACCAGGTATAACAATCCTCTTTTCCAATTGTCAATGGCTAGAATAATAAGCCAACATCGACGAGCTAATGATTCTTCACTGCGAGAAAATAAAAAGGAACATAATGTTACTATATTTGATGAAGGTATGTGAATGAATGTGGGTCTTCAGGAGCATAATGTGAAGAATATGATGTCTCTACCTGCAACAGCCAAACAACTTCTCAAGTATGAAGCTAATCTCAAGAAATGTGATAATTATTCCACAGAATCTAAAAACAAATTAACTATAAATTGAAAATCATGAAAGGTTGGTACAGTATACTGTACTCATCAGAATTTTGATACCATAAATGATTAGTCTAATTTATCACAACCATCTTCATCACCTGTTCCTTAATGATGATTCTAAAATGGTTTGAACGTACATGTAGGAGTATGAATAGATGGTTGCTACACTACTCTAAGTTATAACTTCTCTAAGTTAGTCTAGTCTTATACACTCTGTAAAAGAGTGTTGGTAGTAGTGGTGGTGGTGACTGATGTGTTGAAGCCATTGGAATACCAATCACCACTATCACCACCAACAGTCTGTTTCCATGCTATTAACCATGCTAACACTGACCTATGTGTAGATGAGCAACTTTCACAAACATGTACCACCATATTACCACCATCAACATCATCACCATTGTGTACCAGTGTCATCAATATCAATCATTGACCACCATCAATCAGTGACCACCATCAATCAGTGACCACCATCAATCATTGACCACCATCAAATCATCAATCATTGCATGACCACTATCAATCACCAACCACCATCGAAATACTTACATTAGATAAATACCAATGTTTTTATGACCATCCACTATGGTTACTGCCATACCCCAGACACCTGTATAAGACAATAAGACAATGGCAAATTCAAAATTGGGCCAGTCTAAACAAACAAAGCCATATTCCACCTCTATAAATCTTAACAAGTTCATAAACTTCATAATCTCTTCTTCAACTACCCACCAGCAGTACAAACAATTGCCAGAAGACTTGTTAAAAGATTCCAGTGTCGCCAAATACAATTAGAAGAACGTCGATCATCGTCAATAGCATATCTTCTTTGATTTTCTTCTCGCATTTGGGGGGACAATGAGGACAATGACTTCAAAATTTCCACTAGCAGTCCAACCAAGCTTGAAGTCTGGCTGAGATGTTGATGTTTTTTAACCACAATTTACAAAGACAATAATTTTGACATGAAGAGAAAATGAAACCACAAATTAATCACGATAACGTCTTCATTTTCTCCGGGAGAAAATACCGTAGTCAGGGATAATAAAGAATATTTAGGGTTGTAGAGGGTTTTTGAGGGCTATTGGGAGAGTTTGAGGGATATTAGGGGCTGTTGGGCGTGTTTAAGGGATACTTAGGGTCATTGGGGTGTTTGAGGGATGTTAAAGGTACTAAGGATTAGTAATGGCTACTGAGGGATAGTATTGGTTTTCAATGAACAGTAAGGGATATTAAGGGATACGCAAGGATAGCCATGAATAGTAATGGATAACCATGGTCAACGAGGGCTAATCACGGCTCTTCATGGCTAATAAGGGCGATAAGGGTGAATTACGGCTAATAATGGCGGATTGTGGCTAATCATGGCCATTTTATGAGGGTTAATGCGGCTAATAAAGGCTAAAGGGGGCTAATAAGGGCTAATGGGGGCTAATGACGGCTAATAAGGGCTAATGGCGGCTAATAAAGGCTAATGGAGGATAATGGCGGCTAATAAGGGCTAATGGCGGCTAATAAGGGCTAATGGAGGATAATGGCGGCTAATAAGGGCTAATGGCGGCTAATGGCGGCTAATGGCGGCTAATAAGGGCTAATGGCGGCTAATAATGGCTAATGACGGCTAATAAGGGCTAATGGCAGCTAATGGCAGCTAATAAGGGCTAATGGAGGATAATGACAGCTAATAAGGGCTAATGGAGGCTAATGGCGGCTAATAAGGGCTAAATGGCGGCTAATGGCGGCTAATAAGGGCTAATAAGGGCTAATGGCGGCTAATAAAGGCTAATGGAGGATAATGGCGGCTAATAAGGGCTAATGGCGGCTAATAAGGGCTAATGGAGGATAATGGCGGCTAATAAGGGCTAATGGCGGCTAATGGCGGCTAATAAGGGCTAATGGCGGCTAATAATGGCTAATGACGGCTAATAAGGGCTAATGGCAGCTAATGGCAGCTAATAAGGGCTAATGGAGGATAATGACAGCTAATAAGGGCTAATGGAGGCTAATGGCGGCTAATAAGGGCTAAATGGCGGCTAATGGCGGCTAATAAGGGCTAATAAGGGCTAATGGCGGCTAATAAGGGCTAATGGCGGCTAATGGCGGCTAATAAGGGCTAATAGCGGCTAATAATGGCTAATGACGGCTAATAAGGGCTAATGGCAGCTAATGGGGGCTAATGACGGCTAATAAGGGCTAATGGCAGCTAATAAGGGCTAGCGCTAATGACGGCTAATAAGGGCTAATGGCGGCTAATAAGGGCTAATGACGGCTAATAAGGGCTAATGGCGGCTAATAAGGGCTAATGACGGCTAATAAGGGCTAATCATGGCTAATGACAGCTAATCGTGGTTAATAAGGGCTAATCATGCCTAATCATGGCTATCTATGGCTAATCATGGTTAATTATGGCAAGAAGGGGTAAACGGGGTGCTTGCTTGTAAAGTGGAGGAGAGGTCTCGGTGCTAGTTTGGCGCCATATTTGATGTGACATTCGAAGAAGAAGGTGTTTCACTGTATGAAGAATATTCTCGCTGAAAAGGAAGCCATTTGAATTGTGTTTGTTCAAGTGCTTGGTGTAAGTGTTTAGAGGAATGGAAAAGCCAGGAATTGATCATGTTTTGAGGGCAATCAATACTTTATTCAACGAACAAGATTCAAGCAGAAAAGAAGAAGCTTCAAAATGGCTTGGCGAGCTACAGCATTCCGTAAGATATCTAGTTCTTCATTTGATTTCCGTTCTTAACTTATCCTTAAAGACTAAAGCACAGTGGCAGAGTAGTTGAAACACACGTGTCATTATTACCTACCTCATACTCTAATAGTCATGACTGTCTGGCTGAGATTTTATATTACACCAATTATATGAAAATAATCTAAATGATAAAGTTCATGGGCAGCCTTGGCCAATGCAATCGATAAAATCGAAAATCAATAACAATCAATAACAATCAATACCAGTCAATAACAATCAATATCAATCAACATCAATCAATAACAATCAATACCAGTCAATAACAATCATTACCAGTCAATAACAATCAATACCAGTCAGTAACAATCAATAACAATCAATAACAATCAATATCAATCAATACCAGTCAATAACAATCAATAACAATCAACAATCAATACCAGTCAATAACAATAACAAACAGTAACAATCAATATCAATCAATAACAATCAATAACAATCAATATCAATCAATACCAGTCAATAACAATCAATAACAATCAACAATCAATACCAGTCAATAACAATAACAAACAGTAACAATCAATATCAATCAATAACAATCAATAACAATCAATACCAGTCAATAACAATCAATAACAATCAATATCAATCAATACCAGTCAACAATCAATAACAATCAACAATCAATACCAGTCAATAACAATAACAAACAGTAACAATCAATATCAATCAATAACAATCAATATCAATCAATACCAGTCAATAACACTCAATAACAATCAATACCCGTCAATAACAATCAATACCAGTCAACAATCAATATCAATCAATATCAATCTATATCAATCAATATCAATCAATCAATCAATATCAATCAACAATTAATTGATTGATATTGATAATTATTGATGAACAAGTGATGATGGAATTTTTTGTTACTATTGATTGATATTGATTGGTAAATACCAATTGATATCAATTAGATAATTGCTCTTGATTTATTTTGATTTATTGGCTTTCCAATCATTGATTTGCATTGATTACATGAACTTACAGGAATGATTACCAAATGAAAGTCTAATATGCATATATGTGTTTTTATAATTTATTTATTATCAGTAGAAACGTAGATTATATGATGCCAGTATGAAATAAATACAGCATATACATGACACTACAGTAGTAGTCAGGCATAAACACACATAAAAGGTAATCTCGTACCTAGAGCCTTCGCTGCACTCACAAACCAAGGCTCTGAGATAATCTATCACTGGAAACAAAAACTTGTTGCCAGTTGAAAAGAGACAGCTTTTAGTTAGCCAATGAAAACACATCCCAGTGATGGATTATTCCACAGCCTTCAATTACGTGTGTGGGGAAGGTTGGCTCTTGGGCATGGGATTGACATAGAAGGGGTGTTGGTGACACTATGGTTAGTGCACATGGTTTCACCTCTGTCACCCCCCCTGGTTCAATTCCTGCTTGGTTCAGTTATCTGATTAAAATTTCACCTCTATCAAGGTATTGATACCACAGGTTTAACAATTAGACAATGAGCCTGATTTGTTTATCAGCTGATAGTTGAGGTACTGTACATGCAGTAGAGTTGACTATGTCTGTCACTAATAGACAATGAGGATGAGTTGTCTAATTGGGGATTAAATTTCCCTGGCACCGAGGAAAGATGTGCAGCCCGAAGACTTTTACAAATCTTCCCGAGGCAAAAGGGAAATTTAATCACTAATTTCCCGAAAAGTCATGTTATTAGTTTGTAATATTATGATTGCCGAGGAAAACTTTGAGAATCTTACCAACATTAAATTTACACAGTTGATAAGAGAAGTTGCATTTAATTTTCCCGTGCATGTTGATGAGGGAAAATATATGCAAGCGGGAAATTTAGAAGAAGACAAAGGATTTCTTTGTCTTCTAATTTTCCCTCAACATGCACGGGAAAATTAGAAGATTTCTTTGTCTTCTAATTTTCCCTCATCAACATGCACGTGAAAATTAGAAGACAAAGGATAAATTTCTCTCTTGCATGAGCGATGAGGGTTAAATACGAGCCAGTTTACATTCCCTCAGAGAACAAAAGAATCTGAGGCGATCATGGTATTATATGCTTAAAGAAATATACTGAAACCTGAAATATACTGAGACCACATCTTGGTCAATGCTTATTAACTCCTAGAGAGCAAGCTCAAGTGTTGTGTGTGTGTGTGTGTGTGTGTTTGTGTGTGAATATATTTGTAGATGGTAACTACTTCCTCTCAATACACTCTAGGTTTATGCTTGGGAAATCGCAGATCATTTGTTAAGCAGTAAAACTGATACAACTACTTGCTATTTTGGTGCTCAGACAATGCGAACCAAGGTCAGTTGAAGAGAAGATACAGTACATGTAGGATATTAAAAGAAATGACTTCTTTAACTATTTTATTACCATTGTATACCATTCAAAATTGGACAGACTGGATCTTTCTTTTCTTTGCTTCTATTAAATATTACAATATGAACATTTTTGACTGTCCTGATCATTTCTCAGTATTTCAATAATTAAAATGGCATTTCATACGTGATTGGAGATTTCAGATTTTTCATATAATAATTATTAATTTATGTATATATATATTTAATGGTTCACGCTCTTCTCTCTTGCTAGTTTTTATTTACTGTACCTGTAGTTTTTTTAATTATAAATATTTTTCATAGATTCAATTCTTTTTCCATGAACTTCAACCTAGTCAATATGAGGTTTGTGCATAAATATACACATTGATTAATTTGTATATACTTTCTTAATAATAAATATTGAGTAATAATAAATATAAATTAATAATAAAATAATATACACTATATAGGTTTATTGTTATTATGAAACTTGTTTCCCTCTTTATAGAGTTTAAAAAATTCTTTACTAAATCATGTGATACATCTGCATGGATCCTCTCAACCTATTATTAACCAAGTAAGTTAAAATTTATATATTCTAGTCTTAAAATGTATATATTCTACACTCGAATTTTCCTTCACCTAAAATCCCTAGAACATGCTATGTAATCGAGTGAAATGCCCAATATTACTTCTAATAAACCCAATTCTCTCCTGGCATTACCACCTTATTATATATACAGAACTCGCGATCAAGCTCTCAGCAATGGCCTCCGTGGCTCAGTGGTCAGAGCATTGCACTAGAATCGCAAGGTCGTGGGTTCAATTCTTGCTGGAAGGCCTGTGCAGTTGCACTTTTTGCAACACTCGAATTTTCCTTCACCTAAAATCCCTAGAACATGCTATGTAATCGAGTGAAATGTCCAATATTACTTCTAATTATAAGTTAAATAGAGACTGATAATATTTTTATAAAAAATACAAATAAAATAATTGGTATTATTTCTATCATTCAAGCTTTGTCTTGCTATTGCTGATCTTGCTGTTCAAATGCCACAATGGACTGATCCTGTACGAGATCTTATTGAAAGGTTGGTACAATTATTAGGACAAACATGTTTGAAATTAATACAGTAGAGTTACAACACCACAAATTTAATACTACAAATTCAGAAAATTATGTGTTTTGTTTCAAATGGGTTACTGTAAGTAGATGTAATTATGTTAGTTTCAAAGTGAATAACTGTTATTTTTATTTGTTATTAAGTTGTCTAATATTGGGTGACCAAACGTTTTTCATTTCAATTATTTTTAGATTCAGTAAATCTATCAAAATGATTCCTGATTTATTGGAGATGCTGAAATTTTTAACAGAAGAAGTAAGACATTTACAATCATCCTCAGAGTGTCACAAAGGAAAAATTTATGAATTATTCAGCTACATGTTGCTGAAACCTCTGTCACTAAAATAAAATTCGTCCACCTCAGATAAAATTGTGCAAACTTTTAGATCATTATAACCAGCATTTGACATTCTATCTCAGCTAATAATTGTAAACAGAGTAGTGCTGTGCAAACTCCGGTTTTTCAGCTCTGGCTCCAGCTGCGGCTCCGGCTGCTTTGCAGCTCAAATATCTGGCTCTGACTCCAGCCTTCGGCTTCTTTGGTAAGTTGGTTCACAACTGGGGATAAAGTCCAACCGGAGAAAGCCGCGAAACTGTCAAGAGCGACTCAAGCAAACCCAATGCGACAACTAGCAATGTCAGGAATGATAAAAACTTTATAGAACCAAATAAAGTTACACTACTACAAATAATAAAATACAGTACAAAGTATAAATTGCCAAGGGTTTTTAATTTTTAAACTTTTTATAATTAAATTTAATGAACGTTAAGTGACCAATGTTGCCTGGAAGGAGTGCACAACGCTTTTTCGAGACAATGTTCCCTGTCAAGAAAAGACTCGTTCAGAAGTAACAGAGGATGGCGGACAAGAAAGATACGAGAGAGCTAGACACGTCAAAGCAGGCCATTCATTTTCGTGGCGATACCAATAATCCAATAAATCCTGAGCATTAACTTTGCCGTCTTGGGATCTGACTGGTATCACTGCGCATTCAACAAATTCTATGTTGCCATTATTTGTAACCAAAGCTTCTTTGAAATTGTCACATTTCTTGTCATTCTGAACTTCCAGCCAGAGCTGGGAGAAAGCACCCCGGCTCCGGCTGACCAAAAAACGCCAGAGCTCCGGCCTCCGGCGCACAGCACTAAAACAGAGTTTCGTACATTCATCTACATGGACTTAAAACATAAACCAAATTAAGCATATTAAGAATATATTTACTCAGAGTTTGATGACTACTATTTTTTTAGGTTAAAAAAATTTGTGTTGGATCTAACCGTCGAGAAGAAGTTATCAATCAACTGAGGCAATCATCACTTGTTGTTATCCAGCTATTGGTTAGTTGCTGTTATCATTTAATTATTGGTAGTTTGTAAAAAAAAATAATAAGAATTATGCATTAATCATCACACGATAATTGTTCAGTTTATGTTTAATATTAGTTTATTTAGTTAATATTTCTTAGTGTTGGTATTCATGTTTTTTACAGAATGCATGCATAGATCAGGTTCCAAATGAAGAATCCATTCGTAAAAAGGTATTTTTGTGCTGTGCATTTTTTGAGGATAATGAAATATATTAATTCTTTTGTACTGATGAAAGTGATTTGTTTATTTAAAGATTTTTGATTGTTTTGGTGGTTGGTTATTACTTGGAGCATTTCCACCAGAAGAAGTGATGAAGAGTCGTCTCTTACCTACTCTGCTTGAAACCTTGGTAAGATAAATGAACAATATTAGTTTGACCACTATACACTTGTTGACTGGCGCCGAGGGAAACATCGAGTTTTACGGACCCGAAGGCTTCAATGTCACCCGAGGGCTTTATCCCGAGGGTGACATTGAAGCCTGAGGGACCGTAAAACTCGATGTTTCTCGAGGCAAAAGTCAACGAGTGTTTTGTTATATACCAAAGACTTTTAAAATACAAAATACAAAACTGCCTTGAAACTTGCAAACGGCGAAAAGACTTACCAAAACACTTTGACTTTGTCTTCGTAATTTCAATTCAAGTCATTCAACTAAACAAATACACCAGACTCAACACTAAGAACAGCTTTAAAGTTCTCCAAGTGTTTTTCAGACCTTTGAAGATATGTATATAGAAATTCTTTCTTTCAGAAAATGGGCTATTTCGTACCAAACAAGCTCTTGTTTTCAAAATGCCCGAAGACTCCAAAGTTCTTGATCTGATGCAATAATCGTGTATTCACGTGAACAACGCATGATTAAAGCGACGTCAGAGGGAAACATTGCACTGTTTCCCTCTTCATTGTTGACGTCAGAGGGAAACAGTGCAATGTTTCCCTCGGCAGAAAGAAACATTGAGTTTGTTGAACAACACGTGACCATGATTTGACCAATAGGATTTCATTATTGGCAAACGAAAGTCTTTGGTATATAACAAAATAACTTATTCAATCAATCAATCTTTTATTATGCTCTTTCACTTATAATTACATTAAATAAATTGGTAAACTAGAAGTTTTTATCAAAAGTAAAGTGCTGCGAGTTGCTACCATTTACTATTTAGTAGTAAAATACTTGTTATCGTCCGAAGCATTTTCAATTAAAGAGCTTAAGCATGCGACGTTTTCCTCAACATGGACGTCACGCGTATAAAATCGAGCCATGCGTCAGTACTCTTGCTTGAAGTGAAGAACGGCAATCTATGCAGTTTTAGGTTGTTGATTTGCAGCAATAGCGGCTGTTGCCATCTTTAATGGCTCAATTTTGTACGCGTGACGTGAGTGTTGACAATAACGTCGCATGCTTAAAATGTTAAGTGAAATCATCTGGCACAATGCCACAATGAATTTCATATAAAAATGAATGAACAAAGACTCGTATAAATTAAATACAGTCTACCCCTCGAAATGTCGCTAAGCCTTTTGTGGCCTTGATATACACTTCCAGCAACAAATAGAGTTGTGTTTGACAGCGCCAAACAATGCCAACTTGCCAATAAAAGTCCTCGAGGAAGAAAGACAACGTGGTGTAGCGTAGCGCACAATTTAATGCCTGCCGCTGATCGGTAGACATTGCGTATACCGAAGATCATCGCCCACGAAATCCTAAGTCGAGTTTGTGAACGCATATAAAAAAAAGAAAGTAGTTAAATATAAATTATTTGATGTTAGAGCCTGGTGGCTAAGTTAACCGTGAGGTTTTCGAGTTAGCCATCAGTCTTGTTTATTTTTACAAATATAAAGAGATGTGAAGGAAATCAAGAAGAATTACTTAAGAATGGTAACTAACAATCATTTAGGGAAAATAATTAATAGTAATAATAATTGCTGCGAGCCGTAAGGCGAGCAGCTCACTAATCTTGACGAGGTCTGGGCTGAGTTTATATGCGTTCATAAACTCGATTTAAGGATTTCGTGGGCGATGATCTTCGGTATACGCAATGTCTACCGATCAGCGGCAGGCATTATTAATGGGCAAGTTGGCATTGTTTGGCGCTGGAATATATTGATTTATTAAAGAGAAGTAAGGGGCTGTTTATATGGAGGCCAACCAGCCCACTTACCGGGATAGCTCGGTAAGCGGGATGATTTCTGGCTCGCGTTTATATGAACGAATTTCATCCCGCCTACCGGGATGATTTTACAACAACGACAATAGATGGCATCAGCATCCCTTTGAAAAATCATTCCGGTAAGCGGGCCAGCCCGGTTAGCGACTGTTTACATGGGAAATTTTCATCCCGCTTACCGAGATCTCGCCTCTTTCAAGTGAGATCTCGCCTCTTTCAAGTGAGATCTCGCCTCTTTCAAGTGAGATCTCGCCTCTTTCAAGTGAGATCTCGCCTCTTTCAAGTGAGATCTCGCCTCTTTCAAGTGAGATCTCGCCTCTTTCAAGTAAGATCTCGCCTCTTTCAAGTGAGATCTCGCCTCTTTCAAGTGAGATCTCGCCTCTTTCAAGTGAGATCTCGCCTCTTTCAAGTGAGATCTCGCCTCTTTCAAGTGAGATCTCGCCTCTTTCAAGTGAGATCTCGCCTCTTTCAAGTGAGATCTCGCCTCTTTCAAGTGAGATCTCGCCTCTTTCAAGTGAGATCTCGCCTCTTTCAAGTGAGATCTCGCCTCTTTCAAGTGAGATCTCGCCTCTTTCAAGTGAGATCTCGCCTCTTTCAAGTGAGATCTCGCCTCTTTCAAGTGAGATCTCGCCTCTTTCAAGTGACATCTCGCCTCTTTCAAGTGACATCTCGCCTCTTTCAAGTGAGATCTCGCCTCTTTCAAGTGACATCTCGCCTCTTTCAGGTGAGATCTCGCTAACCGGGCTAGCCCGCTTGGCCATATAAAACGCAGAGGAATTTTTACCAGGAAAATAACAACACAGTGAGATCTTGCTTACCCGCTCGCCTCTCATACTGAAACACCCCCTAAGTGTATTTTTCTACTATACTATACTATTATATCAAACACAACTCTATTTGTTGCTGAAAGTATATATCAAGGCCACAAACGGCTTAGCGACATTTCAAGGGGCAGACAGTGTATTTATACGAGTCTTTGTTCTATTATTACAGCTTTATTGCTGCAAATCAACAACCTAAAACTGCATAGATTGCCGTTCTTCACTTCAAGCAAGAGTGCTGACGCCATCACTCTTTAATGGCTCGATTTTATACGCGTGTCAACGTCCATGTTGAGGAAAACTTAATTGAAAATGCTTCGGACGATAACAAGTATTTTACTACTAAATAGTGAATGGTAGCAACTCGCAGCACTTCACTTTTGATAAAAACTTCTAGTAATAAATTATAGATAAGTTGCTATTTTTATTTCAAATATTGCTCTGACAGTAAAATAACGTTTAATCTTTTTTGAGAAGGAAAAAACATTTAATTCTTTTAAGTAACTTATGGTCAATTAGTGCAAAAGAAGTCATTTGTTTGCCAGTGCAATTTTTTGCATGCAATATAACTAACTTATCTACTGGAAAACAGTATGCACACTGCATATACATAACCCCAATCCTTGCAGGACTTCTCTTTTTAGGAACTCTTTTTTTAACTGAATTATCTTTCTCTGGAACAATCTCTCTCTGATCAACCGTAATAGTACGCCTGTTTCCTCTTTTAAGCATCAACTTTATATGTACTACTCTTCTCAATTAGACTCAATTGAAGTAAATAGAATGCGCACTTGGAAAACCTACTGCTCTAAGTGTTGTTCTTACAACTTAAGCTGTTGTTCTTAATCTGTCCTGTCGTACAGTACGTTAATAGTGTATTAGTCCATTGTCTGTAATTTATGTCTGCTCTGTATTTTTTTTTGTCAGGTTGGTCTTCACATGGGACTCATGTCCTGTTGACCATACCTTCAACCATGACCAAGTCTTGCACCATTTTTATTTTTAACTTGTATTAATAATTCTTTTGCACACTTGTGTGGTTGTAAAATTAATAAATAAATAATAAATAAACAGGTCAGCCAGTTATTTGCATATGATACATTGTTTATCATGTTTTTATCTTAATTTGTGTTTTTTAGGTTGATGACAAATGTGATGATGTGTTACAAGAATCTGCTGCTGATGTTTTGTGCCACGCTATTTACTCTGCTGAAGTATGTTTGGTGGTCATGTGATTCATAATTTGCACCTCATGCTCTAAAAATTTGACTTCCAATGTCACTACTTAACTGTATTATGAGTCTTCTTGAATTTTCTTGTTGCATATGAGAAGTATTTTGTGAACTTAGTTTATTAATTGTGTTTAGGATTTGGGACCCCAAAGTCCAATGGCTGTTGCGCTATTTTCTGAGGTCTTAAAACTAGTTCCTATATATGAACAAGCGCGAAACAATAAGGATATTGATAGGTCAGTTAATAATATGATTTGTTTTGTTGTTGCTGTTCTTATGTATTTTTAATGTTTTATTTGTTGTTGTTGTTGTTGTTGTTGTTGCTGCAGTTGTTGCTGTTCTTATGTATTTTTAATGTTTTATTTGTTGTTGTTGTTGTTGTTGTTGTTGCTGTTGTTGTTGTTGCTGTTCTTATGTATTTTTAATGTTTTATTTGTTGTTGCTGCTGCTGTTGTTGTAGTTGTTCTTGCTGTTGTTGTTGTAGTTGTTCTTGCTGTTGTTGTTGCTGCAGTTGTTGGAGTTGTTGTTCTTGCTGTTGTTTTTGATGCAGTTGTTGCTGCTGTTGTTCTTGCTGTTGTTGCTGCTGCTGTTGTTGTTGTTGCTGCTGTTGTTGTTGTTGCTGCTGTTGTTGTTGTTGCTGCTGTTGTTCTTGCTGCAGTTGTTGTTCTTGCTGTTGTTTTTGATGCAGTTGTTGCTGCTGTTGTTGTTGTTGTTGTTGCAGTTGTTGTCGTTGCTGGGTTTTTTTTGATGCAGTTGTTGTTGCTGTTGCTGTTACTGTTGTTGTTGTTGTTGTTGCTGTTGTTGTTGTTGCTGTTGTTAGCTTGTTTTGGTTGATGTAATTGTTGCTGTTGTTGTTGTTGTTGCTACTGCTGTTGTTCTTGTTATTGTTCTTCTTGCTGTTGTTGTTGTTGTTGTTGTTGTTGTTGTTGTTGT
>OZ036012.1:5221570-5234070 GCA_964035015.1 Corallium rubrum | reverse complement strand
CGTTATATAACCATTTCTATTTGTGCTCTTTAGAGAGAACTCTGAACATGTTAGTTCATTGTTTAATACGATTTTTACCAAACCTAATCATCATGCTCATACTGCCGTCAAATATACGGCTATTAAAATGATTGGTGAGCTTGGACAGTGGATTGACAAGAATCCTGAAATACTGGGTAGGTTGTGATCAAGTAGTATTTGCTGTATGTAGTTCATGATGTATAGCGAGGTTCAGATCACACTTCCACTACCACTACCGCTACCATAAATATAATTAAGCATGTCAAATATTGTTTTTACGTTCAGTAGTGGTCGCAGGTCTCAAACCTAGTGCAAGAAGAAAGCGTTTGACAGTACTAGGATTAAAACCAACTACGACTACAGAACGAGAAAACAAACATTACATCAGCTTAACCACATTTACGGTAGCGGTAGTGGAAGTGTGATCTGAACCTCGCTAATATGCCTAAGAACGTCATTTAGAATCAACATTGAATTCTCTTCTTTTGTGCCATTTTTAGATGCGATTTTGTTGATTCTTTACCAAGGCCTGCAATCGAAGAATATTTCTTCAGTGTCAGCTGAATCACTACAGAAAGTTTGCAGCTCGTGTCAAAAGAAAATGGCTCAACATTTCACTATACTACTTGAGGTGAATGCGCGTGTGTTTCCTTGCCAAGTGGTGCAAAATGTTGCAAAGTGTCACAATAAAGTGTTACAGAGATAGATAGAGGCTTTATCTTATATTACAATACTCATTAATAATTCATGACGAAAACACAAAAGAAATTAATACCGTAGCGATTTACATAAACTTTAGCTTCGATTTTCTCGGCTAAAACAGACCGTATCCCCAAAATAGTTGGTGAACTTGATTACTTAGATGCATTTGCATTTTAAGAAAGATACAGCATTCGCAGCCGAGCTGTATCTGATTTACTACGGCTTGCTTGCAGCTCGCCTTGTCAATCAGATACAGCTCGGCTGCTTATGCTGTATCTTTTACTTATTACCCAACAGACTAGACTTGTCTACTGCGCGTGGGATGTTATATGTAATATATCATACACTCGGAGGAGTGTTTCATCAGGATATCCAAACACTGAGACGTTTGTTGAAAACCGAGGCGAAGCCGAAGTTTTTGAACAAACTTCGAAGTGTTTAGATATCCTGATGAAACACTCCTCCGAGTGTATGATATAGCATCAGAAAATCGGGGTAAAAGTTTGCTTAATTTATGTAATTTCTTCCTCCGATATCCAAACCACCGACGTGGTACTGATTTCCTTTGTGTTTTCCTCATGAATTATTAATGAGATTCTTGTATCCAGCACTGTTTCCAATTACTTGCGTCAAATTAACATCTAAATAGGAAAGCTCCTTTGAACACAACCTCGTTTTATTATTTTTTTAATCTTTGAGCTACGTCTTCAGTTTTTAAACAGCTAACAGACCTTGCTCGGTTCAATAAGCTTTACTTCTATACAGCTTCAACTCTAGTTTAAACTAAGGCTTAACACGCACGACTGGGACTTGCGAGACAAAACCTTATTAGATCTCCCAAAGGTAAAAAGTGCAATAGGGCAATCCATGTTCAAGTATGCAGCTGCAAAGGATTGGAACTCTTTGCCTTCGGAATTCAGAGAACTTACGTCTATCTCTAGTTTTAAACGTAGTATTTTCATGCACCTATTAGAAACTGACAGCAATACTCACATTTGTAGTTTATAAATTTCCTATAACTGTTATTTTTATTAATTTTGTTCACTTTGTATTAATGAGTAGTTATTAACTATAATTAAGCACTGTTCTCCTGTTAATACCAGCATTTATGCTGATAGGATCTTCAACAGTTTAAATAAAGATTTTATTATTATTATTATTATTATTATTATTATTATTATTATTATTAGTTTCTAGTGAAATGCAATTGCAGTGCTTATGACGTACTAAACTTCACCTAATAATTAATGTTTAGATTGTGAAGGCAATTGATTCTTTATCTATATCAACAACTGCTGTTTTAGAGTTTTTTCAAGGTACAGTGTTTGAAATATGATTTATTGAGATTATTCAATCTTTAATACTTATTATAAAGATTCACGTTAATACGGTAAAGTGAAGCTGGATATTTTTCATGGTTTATATTCAGGAGTCGCTCAAGTTTTATCTGAACTTCCTCAAGAACAAATCGAAGAAGGAATGAAACAAATGTGTGTGCAGCAAGTCCACTTATTGGCTCAGGTATTGATAATGTTTGCATTCTAGGACCTATTACTGCATAAACGTCTTTTTAAGCTGTGTTCTGTTATTTCTTATATGCTTTAGTTATTAGATGGACGGAATGGAGGGCACACAGATCCGACTATTTTCTTGGATAGAATTGCAACAATATTTCGGTAACTAAACCAGTCAATTAACGACTAGAATAGCGTGAGTTTATCTTTCGAAATATAGTAAGGTTAGATATACTGCCGAAACAGAGAACGTAGGAGTCTAACGTTTCGAGCGAAGGCCCTAACGTTTCTCTCTGACGAAGGGCCTTCGCTCGAAACGTTAGACTCCTACGTTCTCTGTTCCGGCAGTATATCTAACCTTACTATATTTCGTGTTCTAGGGATTTTTGGTGAAGGAAAATTCGAGTGTAGAATATATACATTTTAAGACCAAACCGGGACTGGTTGCGAAAAATGCAACTACACAGGTCTTCCGGCAGGAATTGAACCCACGACCTTGCGATTCTAGTGCAATGCTCTGACCACTGAGTCACGGAGGCCGTTGCCGAGAGCTTGATCGCGAGTTCTGTATATATTAAGGTGGTAATGCCAGGAGATAATTGGTTTTTTTTTATTAGAAGTAATATTGGGCATTTCACTCGATTACATAGCATGTTCTAGGGATTTTTGGTGAAGGAAAATTCGAGTGTAGAATATATACATTTTAGTCTTAAAATGTATATATTCTACACTCGAATTTTCCTTCACCAAAAATCCCTAGAACATGCTATGTAATCGAGTGAAATGCCCAATATTACTTACTATATTTCGATTGATGTTTCAACACTGCCTACTTTTATTACAGCAGCACGCTACTTTTATTACACTATTTGAGTTTACCTTTGATTTTTAAGTTCCATTTTTAACATTTTAATGTTTAAAGGTATACTGTTGTTGATGCTAAGAATAGTGCAAATCATCCTTGTTTTGCTGTCTTGCAAGAGGTAAGAAATACTACACTTGTAGAATGGAGTATGATACAGTAATAAGCCTATGGGATTCTGGTTGTGTATTTCCAGATCATTTGCACTTGGACTATATTGAGTAAATGAATCATATGCTTTCTTGTTTTCCTAGGTGTGGCCTGTGATTTCAATGACCTTTAGTAAATACAAGCATGATGTTAGAATAATGGAAAGATGTTGCAGGTAGGAATTAGAAATGCACTGTTAAAGTACTCTAATTAAACACCCCTTTCTCTAATTAAATATATCTCTATAATTAAACACCCTTTTCTAATTAAACACTTCTCTCTAATTAAACACCACTCTCTCTAATTAAACACCACTCTCTCTCTAATTAAACACCACTCTCTCTCTAATTAAACACCACTCTCTCTCTAATTAAACACCTCTCTCTCTAATTAAACACCACTCTCTCTCTCTAATTAAACACCACTCTCTCTAATTAAACACCACTCTCTCTAATTAAACACCACTCTCTCTCTAATTAAACACCACTCTCTCTCTAATTAAACACCACTCTCTCTCTAATTAAACACCACTCTCTCTCTAATTAAACACCACTCTCTCTCTCTCTAATTAAACACCACTCTCTCTCTAATTAAACACCTCTCTCTCTAATTAAACACCACTCTCTCTCTAATTAAACACCACTCTCTCTCTAATTAAACACCACTTTCTCTCTCTAATTAAACATTCTTCTCTCTAATTAAACACCCCTCTCTCTAATTAAACACTACTCTCTCTCTAATTAAACACCTCTCTCTCTAATTAAACACTACTCTCTCTCTAATTAAACACCACTCTCTCTCTAATTAAACACATCTCTCTAATTAAACACCACTCTCTTTGTAATTAAACACCACTCTCTCTCTAATTAAGCACCACTCTCTCTCAAATTAAACGCCACTCTCTCTAATTAAACACCACTCTCTCTCTAATTAAACACCACTCTCTCTAATTAAACACCACTCTCTCTCTAATTAAACACCTCTCTCTCTCTAATTAAACACCACTCTCTCTCTAATTAAACACCACTCTCTAATTAAACACTACTCTCTCTCTCATTAAACAGTCCTCTCTAACTAAACACCCCTCTCTCTAATTGAACACAGCTCTCTTATTAAACACCCCTCTCTAATTAAATACCCCTCTCTCTAATTAACACAGCTCTCTCTAATTAAACACTTCTCTCTCTAATTAAATACCCTTCTCTGTAATTAACACTCGTCTCTCTAATTAACACTCGCCTCTCTAATTAACAGCCGTCTCGCTAATCAAACACCACTCTTGCTTTCTTTCTTCTTAGATCTGTGAGGTTTATTATCCGCTGCTTGGGAACTTATTTCTGTCCATTACTTGGTCAGCTCGTCACACAAATGATGCAGGTCTACACAGAAAAACAACATTCGTGTTTCCTTTACCTTGGAAGTATTTTGGTTGATGAGTTTGGATCAGAGAAAAACTGTGTGCCAGGATTTATACAGATGGTTGAAGTAAGACCTTTATCTGGTTTCTCACAGTCTGAATATACACGTTGGAATTTAGTTTGTGAATATTTCTGCAGAAGTTTATCGAACGCGCGTTGAGCTAATCTAATAAGAACTGAGTTCATTATGAAAAGGGAAGCACGGGTGGCGTGTGCTGTTAGGGCGCTGCCTCTCACCGCTGAGTTTAGTTGGTCTCTCCTGTGCGTCGAGGGTTTTTCGCAGGGTTCTGCGGTTTTCCTCCCTCCGTGAAATCAACACTCAAGTCTTAGCTTGTGTCGTGCAAGATTTGGGCGACCACATCCTGTGTTTACGACGTTAAATAAATCATTACTCATTACTCAAAACACTTGTAATTTATAATGGACCACTTTTTAGTCTATTCAAATACATGTAGTTGGCAATAACTAATAGATTATCAAGTGATTTCTGTTTGTTTTCTTGGTTTTAATCATTGTGTTTTTTCTTCAGGGATTCTGCCCTCCAACATTTGCTTTCTTAAATAGCGCTGAGGCGTTTGTTGAGCATCCCGACACTGTTGACGATCTGTTCAGATTATGCACGAGGTTTGCTAGCCTTGAATTTGTTATGTTTAGTTATCTTGTTTATAGTGACGATGACGACGGCAAGTACAACAACAGCGCCATTAACAGTAGCAGCAGCAACAGCAACAACAACAACAACAGCAGAGCAACAGCAACAGCAGCAACAACAACAACAACAACAGTAGCAGCAGCAACAGCAACAACAGAAACAGCAACAACAACAGCAACAACAGCAGCAACAACAACAGAAACAACAACAACAGAGCAACAACAACAACAACAACAACAACAGTAGCAGCAGCAACAACAGAAACAGCAACAACAACAGCAACAACAACAACAGTGGCAGCAACAAAAACAACAACAACAGCAACAACAGCAAGCAATAACAGCAGCAGCAACAGCAACAAAAGCAACAACAACAACAGCAACAACAACAGCAGCAGCAACAACAGCAACAACAACAGTAACAACAACAGCAGCAGCAACAGCAACAAAAGCAACAACAACAACAGCAACAACAACAGTAACAACAACAGCAGCAGCAACAACAACAGCAACAACAACAGCAACAACAACAGCAACGACAACGATGACAAACAAACAACAACAACATTAATCACTATTTTTTTCTCCAGATGTGTTCAGATATGTCCCGTGGAGTTTCTTAAATGTTCAGTAGCTGACAGTCTTATCAAGTGTGCTGTGGCTGCTTCAACATTGTCTCACAGAGAAGCACATACTTCAGTCATGACCTTCCTTCGTGATCTCATTCATGGACCCAATGATCAGGTATGACGGCACAAAATATCGCACCAATAGTAAACAGCCTGGATACAAGCTTGTGACGTCACTAGACCAGTGGTTCTCTAGTCCGGTGGTGACGTAACGAGACTTTCTTTTCCCGAGAACAAGTTAATATTTCGTCGTGTGCGACGCCATTTTGATGATATTTCTGTGAGAAGTTTCTAGTTTGTTTTCTTTTGTTATAGTATACTGGGACAGATGCAGCAAATTTGCGTAATTTAATTGTACACGTTATGACTGTACATGGACAGAATATTACTATAGGTAAGACCAATGGAATTATAGGCACACAGACAGACAGACAGACAGACAGACAGACAGACAGACAGACAGACAGACAGACAGACAGACAGACAGACAGACAAACAAACAAACAAACAAACAAACAAACAAACAAACAAACAAACAAACAAACAAACAAACAAACAAACAAACAGACAGACAGACAGACAGACAGACAGATTCACACAGGAAGGCAGACAGACAGACAGATTGATTCACTTTTATTTATTGATTGATTCACTTTTATTTCAATACGGTAGTTTCATAAGTAGACACTTCTTTACATGAAAGCCGTATGACAATATGTACATATATATTAAATATTTTTACAAGTTTTATAAAATAAAAATATACAATAGATAAATATAAACAATTAAGATACACAATGACAATTTTTCAAATCAGACAATTTGTTTTTAAAAGTAGTCAGTGATTGCGGTATTTTAAAATCGTGTGGAAGAGAATTCCACATTTGCACACCTCTATACGAGAAGCTTCCCTTAAAACATTCAGTTTTGGGAGTTCGAGTTAATGCTAAATTTATTTCACTGTCCCTAAGTTTTGACCTGTAAGAAATATAATCTGAGCACTTAACAAAAAGGTCATTTAAATAACCAGGAACTTTATTATTTAGAGCTTTATAAACCATTAACAGACAGACAGACAGACAGACAGACAGACAGACAGACAGACAGACAGACAGACAGACAGACAGACAGACAGACACACACACAGATAGATACACACAGGAAGGCAGACAGACAGACAGACAGACAGACAGACAGACAGACAGACAGACAGACAGACAGACAGACAGACAGACAGATACACACAGGAAGGCAGACAGACAGACAGACAGACAGACAGACAGACAGACAGACAGACAGACAGACAGACAGACAGACAGACAGACAGACAGACAGACAGACAGACAGACAGACAGACAGACAGACAGATACACACAGGAAGGCAGACAGACAGACAGACAGACAGACAGACAGACAGACAGACAGACAGACAGACAGACAGACAGACAGACAGACAGATACACACAGGAAGGCAGACAGACAGACAGACAGACAGACAGACAGACAGACAGACAGACAGACAGACAGACAGATACACACACAGACAGACAGACAGACAGACAGACATACAGACAGACAGACAGACAGACAGACAGACAGACAGACAGACAGACAGACAGACAGACAGACAGACAGACAGACAGACAGACAGACAGACAACCTCGTACCCAGAGTCTTATCTCCGCTGCTCGGTAGCCGGGGAGCGGAGATAAGACCCTGGGTACGAGGTTGACAGACAGACAGACAGACAGACAGACAGACAGACAGACAGACAGACAGACAGACAGACAGACAGACAGACAGACAGACAGACAGACAGACAGACAGACAGACAACCTCGTACCCAGAGTCTTATCTCCGCTGCTCGGTAGCCGGGGAGCGGAGATAAGACCCTGGGTACGAGGTTGACAGACAGACAGACACAAACCCATGGACAGACAGACTTTATCGCTGGATGTTCGTCATACTTCAGTAGCTGCTGCTGTAATAGACAACACCCCACAGGAGCGAAAATGGGAAGGTCTTTGTATTTTAACTCTAAAGAAAATGTCGACAACATATTCTCTTTCCATTAGGTTTAGTTCAGGCTTGTGCTGGAAAGATTCCTTCATACATGGTACCGAACATTGGCGATGTATTTTGGGAAATGTTAAGATATAACAAACAGGTTTGTGACTTCTTTGACCAGTTTTAATCTACAAGATATTTTGTAAAAATGTCTGAACGATAGTCAGGTTAGTGCAGATGGTTTTGGAGCAATTATAGCCGAATGTTTAAATTGTATGTATTTGTTGTTTGTCATGAAGTTAACCAGGTAATTTTAAAGAACGAGGCAATTGCATATGATCAACTTTTCCCAATCTCAGACCTGATTCTAACATTAACATATTGTAATGATGAAAGTAGCGGCATGAAAGTTCTTGCATTCGTTAGGTTATTCTTATTTAAAGTGCATTCTTATTGGTTAATGTGGTATTTTGATGGTATTTCTTAGGAGGCCAGTGATTGGCTTGCTAAAGCTCTTGATTCACTGCCAACGCAGACGGTCAGCGGTAATACAATTGTTACTAAGCACCAACTTTCCGAGTTTCATCACGCAGTTACAAGGTGAGTAAAGTTTGGAAATGAAATGAACTGAGGAGGATGAGAGGATGGAGTATTTGGAGAAGACAAAAGAAACATAACATGGAGTGGAGTTGACGTGGAGTGGAGTTGGAGTGAAGTGAAGTGAAGTGAAGTGAAGTGAAGTGAAGTGAAGTGAAGTGAAGTGAAGTGAAGTGAAGTGAAGTGAAGTGAAGTGAAGTGAAGTGAAGTGAAGTGAAGTGAAGTGAAGTGAAGTGAAGTGAAGTGAAGTGAAGTGAAGTGAAGTGAAGTGAAGTGAAGTGAAGTGAAGTGAAGTGAAGTGAAGTGAAGTATAGTATAGTATAGTATAGTATAGTATAGTATAGTATAGTATAGTATAGTATAGTATAGTATAGTATAGTATAGTATAGTAAAGTGAAGTTAAGTGGAGTGAAGTGAAGAGGAGTGCACTGAGCAGGAATGAACCCCAGTTTGTACCAGTGAAATGCTAGTATGTTAACCTCTATACTACCAAAACTCATTTCAGTTACAGCTCTGTCTTAATTTTCCTCTAGTGCGGATGCATGCAAGGTGATTTCAAGAGCTGCGCGGACATTCTCCAAACTCTACGATTGAAAGAGATGACATATCTATTGACATACCGCAAGAATGATGCGTGATACGTGGATAGATAAAGCGTCGATCCCGCGTGGAACCCACGCGGATACCCGTTGATGCTGGATCCGAGATTTGGACCAAGTAAGCAAGGCGCAATATAACGTATAAAATGCAATACTTAGCATCAATGTCGGAGTTTAACGAGTGGCTTGAGTGTAGTGAACAATGCTGAACAGTAAAGCGAATGCTACGACTGGCTGAACAATTTTACAAACAGATTTTAGAGATTTAAATTTTAGCTGTATTTTTGGCGTTTTGTATAGTTGTTTGTTTTTCTTCTCCAAACGAATGAGTCGTTTTGAAAAATAAAAATGAAATTTATGAGTTTGTCGTGGTCAAGTAATCAGTAATGTCATCTTTGTCAATCAAATGTACTCTTTTATTCGGAATACCTACCATTTAAAATGTTTGTCATGTTCTGTAGTCATAAAGCATGCAGTCGGCACGCGGTGAAATGAAAAAACAAACCACTTGGTCCGATGGGGAGTGATTAAACAAAGATTAAAAGATAACTACTGCATAAACATTGGAGTTTTATTTTTTTAAGTAAAAATTTGTTTCTATAATTCGCCATTATTAACAACTACTACGAAACGACACACACGGAGGCACCGTTTAAACCGTACCGGACGAATTCAAGACCGGTATCGGATTCGTCCTATTTCGCCGTGTAAACAGGCGGAACCGTACTAATTCAAGACCGGTATCGAATTCGTCCTATTTCGCCGTGTAAACAGGCGGAACCGAACTAATTCAAGACCGGTATCGAATTCGTCCTATTTCGCCGTGTAAACAGGCGGAACCGCACTAATTCGAGACCGGTTCCGAATTCGTTCGGTACCATGCGAACGAGGTCTTAAGTCTCCGCCAAAAACAAGTTAATTTATTAAATCAAATGATAGTATGACATTTCATTTAGTTGACGTTATTGCTTATATCCACAACCGGAGTTGCTTTGAAATGTTATTAAAATTCTTTCATTTTATGAAACTTTAACGAGTTTTGCTATTAGTTCAAAAGACTTGCTTTCTCAGTTAGCAATCTAACTTACTGTGACCCAGTATTGCAATAGTTAAAGCGTGTAACCACAGCCATCAAATGGTTTTGATCTGATTCTCGCTTTCAAACGCCGAATGTTTTTCCACGTGAAATAACTCGGGGAACATCTCCGAACAATTGTAATGAGTTTGATATTAAGACAATAGATGTGACTGTTGTTGTGTATAGTGGTGATTAATTTCCTGGCTAATTGCTATTATTTAATCTACGATTTGATGAATTTCCTTCTTCAGAATAAATCTTGTAGTAAGTTGTGATTGAAAAACTCAGAACATGTCACTTCTCTCACGACACTTTCTGGAAGTCTTGTCAAAGTTTTGACAAGTTCACAGCCTCGCAATAATTCGCAGTAATTCCCTTTACTTAATGTATTTCGAAAGTAAATAGTCATTATGTAAATAGTTTACACTAATTACACCGCGTTTGGCGTCGTCATTTAAATATCGCTATGGTTACGTAGGATTATAATCAAATCGATATTGCACAGTTTGTCAAAGCAGATGTTTATAACACTGAGAGATGACAAGAAAGACAAGATGAATGGTTTAAGAAAGTTTACGACAGAAAAAGGAATGGAGAATAAACGTGTAAAGAACTTTAGAAAGGAAACGACACCCAAGAATGAAAGACGTCGTTTGGATGTATGTCTTAGTGTGGACTCCTCTCTAAAAGGCTGGACAGATAGTTGTCTTTTTCGTTATAAAACGGATTACTCTTCAGAAGAAAAGAGAAATATTATTCGTCCGGTGTATTGTGAAGTATTAAACAACGGGAATTGCAATGAATGTAGAAGAACGAAGCAGCGATTGTCGAGCATCAACGCTAGTTTATCAAATTATCCCGACTTAGAAACTGGTTCTTATCTATTGTTTCTTACTGTCAGTGAAAAACAACGAAAAACTACACCAAGTTCTAACACTTCCATCATGGCGACACCAATTCTACCGGACAGCGGATATACCACACAACAGTCATGGCGCAACTCGCCTGTAATGTCCGAGAGATCACGAAGTCGAGTCCGAGCGGCTTCCGCTGTAGCGTCGGAGTGTAATTGGTTTCCGAGTGATAACTCCGAGGGATCCGGATACACTTCTCCAGTTGCTTGGCGACCATCGACGTCAAAAAGTGTGCGGTTTGATACCAGCAGTCCTTCTGGACAGCGGGTTTTGACTTCGCGCACGAGCAAATCACGTACGCCGAACTCAATACGAAGAATATCACCATTGTCGCAAGAAGGTTGGTCCGTGAAGCAAATAGAGGCCTGGAGACTACTAGCTCCCACTCCTCCTCAGATTGAAGTCTCTCAAATGAATGTTAGTATTTTTACACCAAAAGAATTGCCAGGGATTAAGATTTTTGATGAGTCATTGTTTGTCATTTAAAATACATGATTAACCCTTCCACCCACATTGTAGTTGTGGAACAACTTTGTCGTTTTACTATTTTGACACCACACGGTTTTGAAGTCATTTTCCATTACGTCCACTTTGCCCGCGTGGGTACCCTGCAAGTCAGAGCCCCTTTCCGACCTACGCAGGCTTCGGGGGAAAGTGGGCTCTGCCAACAAACTCGATTTTCGCCCCAAGTTTGGGGCGAGTCAGTCAGGTTTTAAACTGGTCAAACAAGTTCTAGTTGATGAAGACGCGTAAGCAGGAAAATAGCAAGTTAGAGCCTTGGGTCCAAAATAGTATCTTGGCAACCGTTCACGCATGCTCAAAAAGAAATATCGAGTTTGTTGGCAGAGCCCACTTTCCCCCGAAGCCTGCGTTGGTCGGAAAGGGGCTCTGACTTGCAGGGTACCGCGTGGGGGGAGCGGACTTTGAAAGTTGGAAATTTTCAACTTCCAAAGCGAACTGAACAATGCACACTCCGCCCGCCCGCGCGGGTAAAGTGGACGTAATGGAAAACAGCCTTTACCCGTCAAGTTAAGACATCTAGGGAAGCCATACGTGAATTGCTTGTCACATGAAAATTAAAGTGCCTTTGAAGCGAAAATTATTATTGCCTTAAATGAAAGAACTCTCAAAACGACAAAGTAACATCTTTTGCAGATCTTCGTTTCCGTGCCTCGTTGTTGAGATATTTCAATTTTTTTGATATGCAAATTAAACACTTTGACGTCACACGTGTATAATGAGTTATCAGAGAAGGTTCGGTATCTTTGCTATTATCAAACGAAATCAATTAAAAATCTGTATGTCTAATGCTGTATGCGAAATAGACGTACAGGATCGGCTTCGAAGTGATTTCGTTT
>OZ036012.1:5164070-5219070 GCA_964035015.1 Corallium rubrum | reverse complement strand
TATGGATTAAAAAAGTCGAAATGGATGTTCAACGAGTCTTGGTGAAGCGTATTATTATAAATTATATATTTTCTTTATATATTATATATAGGGCGCAAACCTAGATCATGAATAGAAAAAACCTAACAAAAGTTATTCAGTCAAAATTGCTTTTTCCTGCTGCTATCTGCTTCTCCCCGCTTTCCCACGATAACACCATTAATTTACTATTCATCGTCCGTTTTTTTCTTGCCTTTCTCCGCTTTTTCCCGTTTCCCCCCGGGTTTTTCTTTCCCCCGCTTGTTTTCGCTCTTTTCTGCCTTCTCCCGCTTTTTGTTTACTTTTCCCCGCTTCTTTTCGCTTTCGCATATTCCGCTCTTTATGCTTTTCCCCGTTCTTTCTGCTTTTTCCCGCCTCCATTTCCCGCTTCTATTTTCGCGCTTCTTTTTTCCCGCTTCTTTTTCCCCTCTACTTTTTTCCCGCTTCTTTTTTCCCGCTTCTATTTTCGCGCTTCTTTTTTCTCGCCTCTTTTTTCCCGCTTTTCCTGGCAAATTTTATTCTCGGAACCAAACATGGCGGCCGAAATACAATAACATATAAATAAAGTTAATATATTTTTAACTCAATAAATCTAAAGCTTTGCGTAGGTTTTTCTTTAAGAACAGACGCATTAAGTTTTCTTTGACCTGTTTGGCTCAACTTAATGCGAATATAGTGGTTCCTAATAATGTAGTTTGAAAGAAATTTCGTTCATTTTGAATGGGAAATAATGGGTAGCAACTTACCTATTGGTTGTCCTCCGGCAGCGAAAGGAACTGCTTGAGCCATAAGTGGCGCTGGCACTCCTTGAACTCCTGGTAGAGCTGTCATTGGTGGATGAAGTAACTGCATGAAAGGATTAGCCATTGCAATTGGTGCAGCTGCTGCTGCTGGACCTAATGATGCTGGACCTAATGATGCTGGACCTAATGATGCTGGACCTAATGATGCTGGACCTAATGATGCTGCTGGGGCAAAGCCAGCAAAGACTGGAGTATGAACTGATGGAGCAGCAACACCAGCAAGGAAATGAGGAACTGGAGCCATCAAAGCTTGTCTCTTGGGACGACTGTTCTTGGGAATTTTAGCCTGAAAGGTGCGTTGTAGATTAATATATATATAGTATAGAATATGAAGGGGGGGGGGGGGGCAGATAAATGAATAATTGATTGTATATATTATATATATATATATATATGTGTGTGTGTGTGTGTGTGTGTGTGTATGTATATCGTATATACATACTTTGAATAAACATATATATATATATATATATATATATATATATACATATAAACGAGCACATGTGATTTTTTTCACAGAATGTTGGAAAGTGCTCAATACCATAAAGGTAGAGCAAATATAGTATAGTTTAAGTAGGCTTACCTCAAAATGTTGAGTGTTATATATATATATAATATACATATAAACGAGCACATGTGATTTTTTTCACAGAATGTTGGAAAGTGCTCAATACCATAAAGGTAGAGTGAATATAGTATAGCTTAAGTAGGCTTACCTCAAAATGTTGAGTGTTGCAACTGTCTGAGTTTCACACGGGGTGATCTTGCCTGAAGATCAGGTGCCCCGCATGAAACTGACAGTTGCAACACTCAACATTTTGAGTTTTTTGTGTTTTCTCAAAATGTCTAAAAGTGACTTAGGCAATAATGTTAGTAGGCTGTCGATATATATATTTAAAATTTAGTTGTATACTATTGCAAATGCTGTGTTCTGATTGGCTATGTACATTACTTGCTATTTATTTGTAGATAGATAGTGAGTAGTGGCAAATCACACAACAGATGTTGGTGAAAGATTGCAAGCACCTCAGGCCTAAGTCAAACGTCGCTCTTCTCATGCACCAAACCTAATGCAAATCAGCATAAACAAATGATTTAGCTCATTTTCATTAGGTTCGGTGCATGAAAAGAGCGACGTTTGACCTAGGCCTCAGTATTGTGAGCTATAGGGAGACTATATAGGGTATTGCAATGTATTGGTTTATCAATACACTTTAGCTAGGCTACTCAGCTTACTTTAATATCTAGTGTTGCCATAGCTTGACCAGGAAATCCTAAGGTTGAGAATCCTGGGTGAGTGATAGGATGTCCTCCTGGAATATGAGGATGACCACCCATAAATCCTGCTCCATGACCACCCAGAAGATCTGGTCCGTGACCACCCATAAATCCTGCTCCATGACCACCCAGAAGACCTGGAGCATGACCACCCAGAAGACCTGGAGCGTGACCACCCAAAAGACCGGGAGCATGACCACCAAGGAGTCCTGGGGCATGACCACCAAGGAGTCCATCAGGGTGACCAACATGTCCAGCCATATCTCCAAAGTTACCCCCCATGAAGGCACCATGGGCGTGTAACTGTCTCCTTGCACCAGCACTGCTTGCTGGTACTTGACCCTGCACAGGAAAGAAATTAAAATTAATTTTAAAATACTACATCTAATAAAAGAAATAATTTTGGAAACTAAATGCTTCATAAGGGGGACTCAGGATAGGAATACATTACAAGAACTGAAGGACCAACATATGCAGCAGCAAGAAAGAAGAAAAAACCTAGTATGTGTCTGCTGTGTAGGCAGTGTTTTGGATAGAGCAAAGTGAAAAGATGGTAAACTGCTGAGAGTTTAGTGATGAAGTTCTGATTGATGTTTCAAGAGTAGTCAGCCTCCATATTTTACTCTGATGAAGTCAGTATTTTGTTGCTAGAAATCTCAACAGTTCACCACCTCTATTTCACTTTAAAGTGCCTATCACCTCTACAGGGATTTAATATATTTATGATATTTGGAACATTCTGAGAAGAAATGTAATATATCTTCTCAGACAAAAACTTCATCTTCATGGACTTTTTCAGTGTTAAAGTTACCGGATATGACGTCAACCAGAACTTGCAAACTGGTTTTCTTTTGTTTCAATTTCACAAGTAGTCCTGGTTGACATCACATCCAGTAACTTTAACAGTGAAAGTCCATGAGGATGAAGTTTTTGTCTGAGAAGATATATTAGTATACATTTCTTCCAAATATCATAAATATATTAAATTCCTGTGGAGGTGATAGGCACTTTAATGAAAGAGAAGATGAACAGAAAGAAGAAATAAATGGAATGAGTTGATGTCAATTGAACCTGCTGTCTTGTAGAACATGATGTATATATTAAAAATATAATGTTCCGGCACTAATTGAGAAGAAGTTGATGGAGCTGTTTTCTCACCTTCTTTACATCTACTGTTGCAATGGCATGACCTGGGTAGGCCATGGTTGAGAAGCCTGGGTGTGTTACTGGATGACCACCAGGTGCTGGGTAGCTTGGACCAGCTCCGTGACCAAAATGACCATGCCCACCAGGGAAACCAATGAGTTGTCGTCGTGGGACACGTGATCGCCCAAATACATGCTGTGCATTAGGTCCACCAGGGCTTAGGCCAGGGTGTGATCCGGCGCCTGTTTGGAATGGATCTAGACCACCCATACCACCAAAGCCGAATCCTAATCTATAGTTATCACCACTGGCGTAACCGTACCCCAAGTGAATGGTTTGTTTTTTTGATTTCTTGGGAATATTTTCTCGTTTATCAGCATTTTGGTTTTGTGGGATATTAGACCTAGCCCAAGGGAAGGCTTTCATCCAGGGAAAACGTGGTGGATATGTTCCAAACCCAGACCCTGGGTACCCCCACTCAGCACTAGAAGGACCTTGGTAGCCACCCCAACCAAGTCCCATTCCCCCACCACACCCTCCAATCCCACATTTCTTAAAACTCTTGCCTTTTGCTACCTTTGACTTGCTGACAACACCAAAACTGTAAGGTCCTAAGCCAGGGTAAACTCCTGTGCCATAACCACCCCACCACGGTCCTTGGATGTATGGTCCAAAACCAGCGTTAAAGCGGTTACGTAATCCTGAGAATGGTGCATGCGTGATTGGACTGTCACAGACCATGTGTCTCTTTGGAGTCTTCTTTCCTTTTGATACTTCCGTTCTGTAGTAGCACCCCCCTGGGAAGTTATACCCTAGACCAGTACCATAAGGCATGCCTAGACCTCCATAAGGGTAGCCTATACCTCCAAAGTGTTTCTTTGAAGCCTTGTCACCGTCTTTGAGTTTGGGACAAGTATAAACCAGTTCACGTTTTCCTTTCCTACCATTCTTTTCAATCTTGTTACGATAATACCATCCACAACTACCAAGACCACCACCCCCACCATAACCACCACCCCATCCGTGACCACCACCCCATCCAAGACCACCACCCCATCCGTGACCACCACCCCATCCGTGGCCACCATCCCATCCGTGACCACCACCCCATCCGTGACCACCACCCCATCCCCAATGGTGAAGACCATCCCAGAATGCGTGGAGATCTGCAAAGCAGCCATGTTTTTTCGCAGCTTTTTTGTCACACTTGTAGACAAGACTACGTTTAGATCTTCCATTCTTTGCAATGGTCGATTTGTAGGCCCAACCACACCCACTGCAATCCACACCAACCCCATTGCCAGGACCAAATGAGAGTGCAGTACGTGCCAATGGAGCTGAACCATAATCATAGTGACCCTGATGTGAGAAACCACCATATGGCCAACCACCATAACCTCCCACAGCAAACGGACTCACAAAACGTTTGTTTGAATTCTCGTTTTTCGGGCAGCCAAAAACAACCTCGCGTTTTGTCTTTCCATCTTTGTCGATTTTTGATCTATAGTAGGTACCACACCCACCAAAGCCTCCAAACCCACCATGACCACCATAACCACCATAGCCGTGACCACCATAGCCCATTCCATAACCATGACCGAAACCACATCCTATACAACCATAGCCAAAGTATGGGTAGCCTACATCATAACCATGACTGGGAAAACCCCCACCATGACCATGACCACCTAAACCACCAAATATACCCCCGCCTCCAAAGCAACGTTTGGCATTCTTTTTATTTTTATCACAAGCATAGACAAGATCTCTCTTGGTCTTACCATCTTTACCAACCTTCGATTTGTAGGCCCATCCACAACCACCACATCCCAGACCACCATGGCCAAAACCACCACCATGGCCAAATCCACCATGACCAAAACCACCATGGCCAAAACCATCACCATACAACCCATGACCATAACCTCCAAACCCACCCCATCCTAAACCACCATGTCCACCCCAGCCTCCAAGGCCACCCCAACCACCAAAACCACCCCAACCCCCTAATCCTCCCCAGCCTCCTCCAAAGCATCGTTTAGCATTGTCTTTGTTCTTATCACAAGCATAAACCAATTCTCTCTTCGTCTTTCCATCTTTTCCTACTTTGGATTTGTAAGCCCATCCACAACCACCACATCCCAAACCACCATGGCCAAATCCACCATGACCAAATCCACCATGGCCAAATCCACCATGTCCAAATCCACCATAACCAAATCCATCACCATACAATCCATTACCATAACCTCCTAAGCCTCCCCATCCTCCAAATCCACCGAATCCTGCTCCTCCCCACCCAAGTGGGCCCCCATAACCACCCCATCCTCCAAAGCACCGTTTAGCATTGTCTTTGTTCTTGTCACAAGCATAAACCAATTCTTTCTTGGATTTACCATCTTTGCCAACCTTTGACTTGTAGGCCCATCCACAACCACCACATCCCAGACCACCATGTCCAAAACCACCATGGCCAACTCCACCATGGCCAAATCCACCATCACCATACAACCCATGACCTCCAAATCCACCCCATCCTAAACCACCATACCCACCCCAGCCTCCCAGGCCACCCCAACCACCAAATCCACCCCAACCACCTAATCCTCCCCAGCCACCTCCAAAGCATCGTTTAGCATTGTCTTTGTTCTTATCACAAGCATAAACCAATTCTCTCTTTGATTTACCATCTTTTCCTACTTTGGATTTGTAGGCCCATCCACAACCACCACATCCCAAACCACCATGACCAAATCCACCGTGGCCAAATCCACCATAGCCAAATCCACCATGGCCAAATCCACCATGGCCAAATCCATCACCATATAATCCATGACCATAACCTCCTAATCCTCCCCATCCTCCAAACCCACCGAATCCTGCTCCTCCCCACCCAAGTGGGCCCCCATAACCACCCCAGCCTCCAAAGCACCGTTTAGCATTGTCCTTATTTTTATCACAAGCATAAACCAATTCTCTCTTTGATTTACCATCTTTACCAACCTTTGACTTGTAGGCCCATCCACAACCACCACATCCCAGACCACCATGGCCAAATCCACCACCATGGCCAAATCCACCATGGCCAAAACCACCATGACCAAAACCACCATCACCGTACAACCCATGACCATAACCTCCAAACCCACCCCATCCTAAACCACCTAATCCACCATACCCACCCCACCCTCCTAAGCCACCCCAACCACCAAATCCTCCCCAACCTCCAAAGCATCGTTTAGCGTTGTCTTTGTTCTTATCACAAGCATAAACCAATTCTCTCTTTGATTTACCATCTTTTCCTACTTTGGATTTGTAGGCCCATCCACAACCACCACATCCCAAACCACCATGGCCAAATCCACCATGGCCAAATCCACCACCATGGCCAAATCCACCATGGCCAAATCCACCATGACCAAATCCACCATCACCATACAACCCGTGACCATAACCTCCAAATCCACCCCATCCTAAACCACCATACCCACCCCAGCCTCCCAGGCCACCCCAACCACCAAATCCTCCTAATCCTCCCCAGCCACCAAAGCATCGTTTGGCATTGTCTTTGTTCTTATCACAAGCATAAACCAATTCTCTTTTTGATTTACCATCTTTTCCTACTTTGGATTTGTAGGCCCATCCACAACCACCACATCCCAAACCACCATGACCAAATCCACCATGGCCATATCCACCATGGCCAAAACCACCATGGCCAAAACCACCATGTCCATGGCCACCAAAGGACGCGAAATCTGGGTAACCACCATGTGAGAAACCACCAAAACCATCATGTAGGTTATTGTATCCCCAGCCACCATAACCATGAGGTCCTCCGAATCCTCCAAGTCCTCCTATGCCCCCAAATCCTCCGTATCCTCCCCAGCCACCATAACCGCCCCACCCTCCGAAACATCTCTTCGCCTTTTTCCCATCCTGATCTTTCTTACACACGTACACAAGATTTCTCTTCGTTTCACCATTCTTACCAACCTTCGATTTATACGCCCAGCCACAACCACCACATCCCAGGCCTCCTGCCCAGTTCCCTAGACTGAGTGGAGCGTACGGACCTGCGCACTGACCATGCCAGCAACCACCCATACCATATCCCGTACCGATCCCCAAAAGTCCTGGATATCCGTAACCAAAACCTCCCAATCCAAAAGATCCCAAGAATCTTTTGCTGACATCAGCACGTTTCAACCCTGGGTTCATTGGCTGCATGGCTTGTCTAGACATGCCTAGGTCCCAGCTTTTTGTCGGAGTGCTGAACGGATAGCCTGGAAAGACGATTCCGAAGCCATGACCGTAACCAATCCCGACGGGAATGTACCATTTTTTGGCCGAGGAGCTTGGGATCTGGTTCCGAGTCCAGAATCCTCCCCAGCCTGGCCAGCCATTGGATGTACCGACCGCAAGATTTGTGGGTAACCACCCGGGATAAACCCCCGGAGCTTCATTGATTCCCATTCCCCACAGTGATCGTTTGTCAGCAGAGTCATGTTTCTTAGGTTTCCCCTTTTGGGGGACATTGTTCCGGTAGAACCATCTAGGGACATGTAACCCCCAACCAGAGTTCCAGGGTACCATACCGTATGGGTAGACAGGATGACCCCAACCGTAAGCTGGGTAACCGCCGTAACCTCGATAACCGCCATAACCTGACCAACGTTTTCCGTTGGCCTTACCGGGCATTTTACCCTTAGGAACATTGGACTTATAGAAGGGGAATCCGTACCCCATACCATAACCTAACCCCCATCCCATCCCCGGGAAACCATATCCCCACGGACTCCAACCCCCATACCCACCGAAATAAATACCGTGTTTGGCGCTGGCTTTTTCGCCTTTTTTACCCTTAGGTACATTGGACTTATAGAACGGATAATGTCCGCCACCCCAACCTAGACCGTATCCTGGGTAACCGAAACCGTACCAGGGACCTAAGCCGTAGCCATAGCCATGTCCATGTGCAAACGCTGGATCACCAAAGCCATGGCCCCAGCCGTACCATCTTTTGTTTGTATTTTTGGACTTTTTCACTTCACGTTTCTCACTTTCGGCGGTCTCTTCGGGAACCGCCGTCTCCGGTTCGTGAGCTGCCGTCTCTGGTTCGTGAGACGCCGTCTCGGGTTCGTCGGCTTTCTCATCTTTCACGACTTCAACCGTTACTCCATCTTCGTCATCTTCTCGTAATTCGCGTTTCTCTCGGCTTAAACTCGCTCCGTTGTCTAGCAAAGCCAAAGCGATACTCAAGCAAAGCACTAATACATAACGTTTCATTATTTGATGTCACCTTCGGCTGTTCTCCTCCAGCGAATATCTGTAAGAAAGAAAAATATCCAAGACCATTTTCATTCTATCTTTACTTTTGTTATTCAAGAAAAGGGAAGCTCTGGAGTCTGGACTATAAAGAGTTCCCATTCCAGATGAAAAGAAGGAAGGAAGGAAGGAAGGAAGGAAGGAAGGAAGGAAGGAAGGAAGGAAGGAAGGAAGGAAGGAAGGATTTGGAGGTTGCGTCGTTTTGTCGGCAATGAACAGAAAACCAAACATTTATTATTTTACACTAGACAGCTAACAGTCTGAAAAGTTTAAGACATTGCTCTAGTGTTACTACAGGAGGAAACTGGAGCAAACTAAACTAACTTTATTTATACTGGATAACTCTATCAGTCATATCTAAACTGTTCTCCCTAGAGGTCCAGTAAGGACCATCCCTCATTGATCCAGTGTTACTACAGGAGGAAACCAGAGTAAACTAAACTAACTTTATTTATACTGGATAACTCTATCAGTCATATCTAAACTGTTCTCCCAAGAGGTCCAGTAAGGACCATCCCTCATTGGTCTAGTGTTACTACAGGAGGAAACCGGAGGAAACTAAACTAACTTTATTTATACTGGATAACTCTATCAGTTATATCTAAACTGTTCTCCCTAGAGGTCCAGTAAGGACCATCCTTCATTGATCCAGTGTTACTACAGGAGGAAACCAGAGTAAACTAGACTAACTTTATTTATACTGGATAACTCTATCAGTCATATCTAAACTGTTATCTCTTGTGGTCCAGTAACGACCATCCCTCATTGATCCAGCGTTACTACAGAAGGAACCCAGACTACCCATGCAGGGATAACCTGTGGTGTTTGCTAGAGTCAAACTGGAAGCACTCTTCTCACATGCGGCCGATGTGGATCTTAATAAAAAACTAGTGCATCAAGCAAGCAATGAATCTTGGTCGCAGAGCTGAAAGACACTTGCCGCTAACCACAATCCTTCTTTAATATTTTAGACAAATGATTCGACAATATAAAAAGATATTAACAAAAATATATTTATTGTGAATATCTTTTTAACTTGTCAAACTGTTAGCTCCGGGCTGTCCATCCCCGGGGCTAACAGTTATTTTTATGTAGTTATGTAGTTTGGCGTTCAAACTCGGAGTAGTTTAGTTTTATTAAAGAGTGGATGCGACATTGCATGAAAAGTTATTTCACTCTGTATCCATGTCTAGAAAGAAATTAAGGTATCTCTTATGTTTATATAGGCATATTTTCAATACAACACAAGAAATAGTATTACTATGTTAAAATAACTCTCAGTTATACGGCAGTTAAAAGCTTTTTAACCAAACAAACGGAATAAAGGAGTTTCTTAACTTTAATATCTTTGATGTTGATTTTCGAATATAATTATATGATACCAGTATAGGTTCCTGATTTAAATATTTTGTTCTTTTCAAATTAACTTACTTTATATATTAATTATATTCCATTGAAACCACGTATCAATAACGGTTTTATTTGGTTATTTTTATATTAGTAAAATGTCTTACCTTTTCGGGAGAGAAAGCCTTATCTTTATTAATTTTTGTTTCTATTTTACAATTTTCCTTCTTGATCCTTTGGTCGTGAAACATTAATCATTTACCACCAGTATCAGTTGAATATTGCCACCTGAATTTTAGCACTTCTTCGCAACGTTGGTTTCTCCATTTTCTAGTGTAAACAATAACAGGTCATTGTTTCTAAACATTATACTAAGAAGATCCTCATGACCGTTATCAACTATTATAAAATACGGTGCCCTCTACGCACGTTCTGATTGGCTGGGCTCCGTGCATTTATTGATCATGAATGACGTAGAATGGCGTCAGCTGGCCGGAAAGGCCCGCCAAATTCCAAAACTACCTTCCTTTTTTTTAGTTTGATTTTTCCTCTACTTATTTTATAAAACAAATAAAACATATCGCTCCCATGTACTCTTATAAAGGCACGTTTGACGTGATTTGAACACGAAAGAAGTGGACTACTCAACTTCTTTCGTGTTCAAATGACGTCAAACGTGCCTTTATAAGAGTACATATGCACAGCTTTATGTTTTATTTGTTAAATCAAAACATCGTCTGTATTCTATTAATGTAATAGCAAACGAGAAATGTGCTGCGTAGGCAGTGTTTGAGATTGAGCAAAGTGAAAAGTTGGTAAACTGCTGAGAATAGTTTTGATAACGAAATACTGACGTTTCAAGCAGAGCACTTCATCAGAGTAAAAACTAGAGTGTTGTGTAGGCAGTGTTTTAGATGGAGTTTTTTGTGTAGGCAGTGTTTTAGATGGACTTTAATTTTTATATTTTTGGGCCCGCAGTAATTGGCCTTCACGCTGTTGCGGTGACCCTGCCATAGGTATACATGTATTTAGTCAAGTCTATGGCGAAGCTTATAAAATAAAAAAATAAAATAGAATAGTTTTGATAACGAAATACTGACGTTTCAAGCAGAGCACTTCATCAGAGTAAAATGTAGAGTGTTGTGTGGGCAGTGTTTTAGATAGAGCAAAGTGAAAAGATGGTAAACTGCTGAGAATAGTTTTAATAACGAAATACTGACGTTTCAAGCAGAGCCCTTCATCAGAGTAAAAACTAGAGTGCTGTGTAGGCAGTGTTTTAGATAGAGCAAAGTGAAAAGATGGTAAACTGCTGAGAATAGTTTTGATAACGGAATACTGATGTTTCAAGCAGAGCCCTTCATCAGAGTAAAAACTAGAGTGCTGTGTAGGCAGTGTTTTAGATAGAGCAAAGTGAAAAGATGGTAAACTGCCAGATGTTGCCAGATCTTTAGGGAAGCATGGGTGGCGTGTGCTGTTAGGGCGCAGCCTCTCACCGCTGTAGTTAAGCCCTGTTAGACGGGGTTAGTACTTGGATGGGTGACCGTCGGGGAATAGCTCCGTTCTCGAACTTGAATTTCATGTGAGTAGAGTTTAATTGGTCTCTCCTGTGCTTCGAGGGTTTTTCGCAGGGTTCTGCGGTTTTCCTCCCTCCGTAAAATCAACACTTAGGTCTTAGATTATGTCGTGCACTTTTAACATGAGCCTCTGGCTCGGATGATTGGGCGACCACATCCTGTGTTTACGACGTTAAATAAATCATTACTCATTACTCAAATACTGACGTTTCGAGTGGAGTGCTTCATCAGAGTAAAGGCTCAAAACGTCACACTGTTAATTCTAGGGAGTAATATTAACTCCACCGTAAGAGTTGAAATAACTCCCTTTTGGGGAGTACAAAAAATAGAGTATATTTCACTCCAAAACCAGAGTTAAACCTACTCCACTTCAGTTCATATTAAAACTTTTACTCTACGAAGAGTAAATATTACTCCACTGCAGGGATAAAATATACTCTAGCAAAGGAGTACAAATATTAGAGTACTTTTTACTCCTTTATTATTACTCCAGGAGTAACTTTAACCCCAATCTTACCACTCTGGGAGTCAATCCAACTCTCATAAAGGAGTAAAATGTACTCTTGAAAAGGAATAGACATATCGGAGTAATTATTGTATATTTACTCCTTTATTTTCACTCCAAAAAAGGAGTAAACATACCGGAGTAAGTAATGCATTTCTGGGAGTCAATACAACTCTCATAAAGGAGTAAAATGTACTTTCGAAAAGGGATAAACATAACGGAGTAATTAATGTATATTTACTCCTTAATTTTCACTCAAAAAAGGATGTAGGCCTATTTTGTATTTTGTAAGGATGTAAAGGAGGGTGTATTTTTTTTCTAAATTTTTACTCCACAAGTAAGTTTAACTTCAACAGAAACAAAGTTACTATCTTCACCATCCTGAAAATTTTACTTTAATACACATTGCATCTCACGTTATGTTTGATTGCAACCAACCCCCCTTTTGGTTTATTTTGGAAAAAAACCGACAAATTCCTCATTCTTTGCGAAAGGGATATAAAATGAATATGATTGAATTCATGCACAGCAGAGGTTGCAAAGTGTTGAACTTTGTTGAAGAACAGGGCTGCCCAGTGGGGTGGGGGTCAGAAGGGGCAATTGCCCTTTGTCGAACATATAATTTGGGGCACCAAATTGTTTTAATGATATCCATATAGTCTTCCAGAATAAAGAATGGGTTAAAAATAAATTCTGCAAACAAATCTTGGTTTCAATTAGCACATTCTCATTTCAAAATAAACTAGTTTTGTTATTTGGTCAATTAATTCCCATAAGGAATAAAATTTACTCCACCTTTGGTATATTTTTGACTCCAAAATGAGAGTAAAATTCTAAATTAGAGTAGTTTTCACCCCCATAAGGAATAAAATTTACTCCAGTTTTGGTATATTTTTTACTCCAAAATGAGAGTAAAATTAAATCAGAGTATTTTTAACCCCCATAGGAATAAAATTTACTCCACATTTGGGTTATTTTTTACTCCAAAATGAGAGTGAAGTTTTAAACTAGAGTATTTTTTACTCCTGCAAAGGTAAATATTACTCCATTAGTGAGGTAGAAAGTACTCTAAAAATGGAGTTAAAATGATAGAGTAAAATATACTCCCAAAACAGAGTCAACTGGTACCTTTTTTTTTTACTCCTTTTTTGGAGTAGTATCAACTCCTTAAAATTAACAGTGCAGTATTTCATTCCAAAAGATCTCAGTAGTTCACCACTTTTTGGCTTTCTTATTTAACCATTACTGGCCACACTTGCTTTTTGTCTACTTCTTAATTTTATTCTGGCTAACGTCAGACGATTTTACTCGTCAAGGAATGAGCTCCCGGAAACCTGGCCAATGAAGGGTTAACGTCAGATGTAGTACATGCACTGACCTCTATATAACTGGACTGGCCCAATTACACGCCATCAGGTCAGTGGCGGAGCCAGGGGGAGCTGTGAGAGCCGCGGCTCCCCCCCTTTAGATATAAAACAACAGACATGTAACTACAAAACTGATGCAATATGAATTATGTCAGGAATTAAACTGTAAACAGTGTATTCAATCTACTGACTGTATGCATTTTGAGTATCTATGTGACGTTTGCATGTTTTGAGTATTTTATATGACGTTTTTTAACCTTTAGAGTCTGTAAAATCTTCCTCCAAAAGCCAGGAAATGGCATTTCAGCGACTCTCGATTTCAAAATTTCCTGGGGGAGCATCCCCCCGGACCCCCCCTTTCAAAATCCTGGCTACGCCACTGCATCAGGTGCCATCTTGTTAGGTCTGAGCTGCGAAGTTGACCAATGACAGATGACCCTGACAGGACGCCATCTTGTTAGGTCTAAAATTAACCAATCAGCAAACCAGAAAATCAAGCGCCGTTCAATTGGGGATACTTCATGTAATACAAAAGTACCGGGGACCCGCAGTGGTACGTTTTCGAGCTTGGTGTAATGTGACATTTATACATGACTACACACCACTATATGTAATATAACCTCACTCTTACCATCGCTTTAACTATATCTCATATACAGACGCTATACTATTTAAGAAACACATATCATTGCATTTACAACCATAGCTCTTCGCACGTCCTTTCTTGTCCCCTGTTTTCTCTTATTATCCCTTCTTGTTTCTTATTATCCCTTCTTGTCTGTTTTTGTCCTTTTCTTGTCCTCTTTTCTCCCTTTTTGTCCTTTATCCTCTGTTTTCCTTTTTCTCCCTTTTTTCTTTCTTGTGTTTTCTTCTCCTTCTCTTTTTCACTCCATTCGTAGCTCTCTTACTTTATTCATGCTAAGAATATAATTATTATAAATACATAACACGCAGTTACACTAATTACAAAACTAAACTAAACTAAGCTAATCTTATTTATACTGGATATCTCTATCAGTTAAAAGCTAACTGTTCTCCCTAGAGGTCCAGTAAGGGCCATCCCTCATTGGTACTCCGGTTTCCTCCTGTAGAAACACTGGACCCGGAGGAAACCTGTGGTGTTTGGTAGAGTCAAACTGGAAGCACTCTTCTCACATGCGGCCAAAGTGAAATTTTAACCAGATAACTACTGAGAGCAGGAATTGAACCCGGGTCGCAGAGGTGAAAGGCACGTGCACTAACCACTGTTGCCACACACACCCCATAAGATAATTACTTTCTCGTGCAACCAGCCCGCTGTGTAAATCAGAAAAGAAAGTGATGTTTCATCAAAACATCAATGGAAATATAGTAAGGTTAGATATACTGCCGAAACAGAGAACGTAGGAGTCTAACGTTTCGAGTCAAGGTCCTCTCTCTGACGAAGGGCCTTCGCTCGAAACGTTAGACTCCTACGTTCTCTGTTTCGGCAGTATATCTAACCTTACTATATTTCCATTGCTGTTTATTCTGTTTTTCATTAAATACTTTTGTCTTTTCTTGTTTAGAAATATTCAACGAAGAAGACGAATAGATTACTACGTCCTCCTTGTGTCAAGAATCTCACTATTGCTGTGGGCATAATGGTGAAACGTGAAACTGGATTTACAGGTAAATCATGATTGATTTATAAGAAGTTAATAGTTGAGACCTTGATACCAAGAATTATTATAAGATTGCAGTTTGAGTGCAGTCGACTTGAGTTGAACTGAATGACTTTCAGGGTATTGCGTGCGCATCATTTTCCAAAGGAATTGGCGGGCGCTTGGCGAACTCCCCACAAAGTAAGCAATGGCAAACAGACTTGTTAGCGAGCCAACAACAGCAGAATAATAATGTTAAACGTCCAGAAACTGTGTATTTTGTTGATTTTAAACAGTATGTTCACTTTGAGTGGAGCTTGCCAGTTTTTTGAAAAATGATGCGCGCGCAACACCCTGAAACTCGTCTATTTGAATTGATTTGAAATAAATTGAAATGAATTGAATTTAGTTGAAATAAGTTGAGTTGAATTGAATTGAAGTTCAAAATGAATTAAATTAAAGTGGATCGGATCAATTGCATGAGATAATATAGATAATCGAAGAACGAAGTTCTTTACCAACGCCGTTCAATATTCTGTCTTTAGTGCAGTTTAGCGCGCGGACCTTTTGTCTCTGCAACTCGATTCCTGCTCTCAGCAGTTATCAGATTAAAATCTCACGTTGGTCGCATATGAGAAGAGTGCTTCCAGTTTGACTTTAGCAAATACCACAGGTTCCCCCTGGATACTCCGGTTTCCTCCTGTAGTAACACTGGAACTGAGAACAGTTTAGATATACTGATAGAGTTATCCAGTATAAATAAAGTTCATGGTTTCCTCCTGTAGTGACACTGGACCAATGAGGGATGGTCCTTACTGGACCTCTAGGGAGAACAGTTTAGATATGACTGATAGAGTTATCCAGTATAAATAAAGTTAGTTTAGTTTACTCTGGTTTCCTCCTGGATCAATGAGGGATGGTCCTTACTGGACCTCTAGGAAGAACAGTTTAGATATGACTGATAGAGTTATCCAGTATAAATAAAGTTAGTTTCGTTTGCTCCAGTTTCCTCCTGTAGCAACACTGGATCAATGAGGGATGTTCCCTGCTGGACCTCTAGAGAGAACTGTTTAGATATGACTAATAGGATTATCCAGTATAAATTGATTCTATTTTATTAATTTCATCGTAAATTGACTATAGTAAGTACGGACTATTAGGAAATAGACAAAAGCAACAACTATTTAGCTACAGAAACACAAACTTAATAAACCTATGACAGGGTTATTATTTCTTCCGCAAAGTTTACTTCCTTGGTATATAAGCATTAACAGATCTTTGTATTGCTACATATATATTTCCTAATTCATCTCAACCATTAAAACACAGTTTCTCGCATAACTTTTTCTTGTATAATTCTATCCAAACTCAATTGTTCAGATTTGTTCTTCTTCATCGAGTGACTATCTGGCTACAATCTATATTTTATTTTTGGTTCTTGTTTTTAAGCTTAATAACTTGGTCATCTTCTCACTTAACTTTCGCGTAGCATTAGATGCAGTGTTTCTTGGCAAAACAGGAAATACTTACTACGTGCATGTCGGGGGGGAGGGAGCGCCGGAGGCACGACAAACTTCTAGGGGAGTCCGAGTGCAAAACCCCCCCTTCGCCCCCCTCCCTAAAAGAAACCCTGATCAGATGTGTTCTTTGTCAAATCAGATTTGTCTACGCGCAAAATGCTATAGAGTTACGCCCGTCATTTCATCAGCGTTCTCAGCTTGTATCATTCTACTCCGCTCTAGCCGACCATGAGATGATTAGAGCATTGTCAATCATTCGAGTTTGTTCTAATCAACTATAAGAGCATTGTCAATTCTTTAAGTTTGTTCTAACGAACCATTAGAGCATTATCAATGCTTGAAGTTTGTTCTAACCATCCATTAGAGCATTACACGTTGTCAACATGTATCCGTAGTTTTCTCCTCCCATAATGTGTTGTTTGTGTAGCGACAAATGTTGAAAACTCGTACATATATACATCCAATGATTTCTCCTTATCATCTGTTCCTTCTTTAGCTCAATTCTTTGATTTTCTTTGAACTAAACTTGCTTAAAATGAATCCATAGTTTTGTGTTTTTTGATGGTCGTGTTGTTTGTATAGCAATGTTCAATGAACATTGTTATATTTCACCAACCCTACCAATCCAATGATTTTCTCGATGCCCTTCAAACAGGTGGTAGCGCTCAATGTTATAACGCTAATTTAAACTTGCCCTTTTTGAATGAACATTCCTCGCAACTGACATCATCTCAGAGCTAAGCGAGCATAAGAAACTAGAACCTTTCTCGTGTAATGGTCGTATTATACTGGTGAAGATTTCAGAGGGATTGTTATTTTTTTTGACTTTCTTTTTCAATGAACGATTGAAATCGAAAATGAAACGGCGTTCGACGCCTGCTTGGTATCTGCTTCTCGTGTTTATCTCTTTAATAACGGAGACACTGAGCGAGGCTGGTGGCCAAGATGGAAACCAATTACGTATGAAGAGAGAGATATTGGAAATAGAAGACAATTTAAATCGTCATGAAAACTTACTGGATAAGCGAAGTGCTTTGGAGGGATCATTAGATGAACGAGATAAGATAAATTCTGAGCGATCTAACTTGGATTATAATCAAGTCTCTTTACAAACTCAAGAAGATACTGATAGTCTTATCAAGAACAGGTACCATCAAAAACGATCTCTTGATAGTAATAATAATATCTTGACAAGCGCTTCAAAGATTAAACCTAATCCTATCCATGTCGAACGCAAGGAGATCCCAGGAGATTTATTCCCGGAGGCTGTTCTCCATAATTTGGAGCAGACTTCAGATAAGGTTAAATCTATGGATAAAAAATCAAAGATTCCCACGAGACCCACGCGGGACACACACGCAGACAAGGCTGTGTATGACTTAGGAGATGAAGTATCGGTGGAGGTCCCGTTAACGAGCAAAGTACACGAGAGAGAAGCACGCATTGAGACGATCACGAAACGAAACGTTGGAGGAGAACGTGAGGATAATATGGATAACGAGGAACAAGGAGGACTAAGACGGTTATTTATGTCAAAGAGTAAGATCACGAAACAAAGTGATCCCTTGAACAAAATAATCACGAACAAGAGAGAGAACTCGACAACGCGGCGTGACGAAGTACCATTTGCTGGAGCGAAATTCTTGAGCGGTAACCTTGACGACGCTGACTCAAGCGAGGATTTCCAAGTGAGGGATAAGTCCGCTGACCTAGAGATCCACGCGGACTCAACAGGTGTAAAGGTGAAAGCGAAACCAGCATCTTTACAAGTGGTGTCTAATCCACATGGTCTGTCCAAAACTCTACCTGGCGAGACTCATGTGCAAGGTGTGACTGCTGAGCGAAGAACATTTACTCCTGTAGTACCGGAATTAGAAAAGCGCAGAAAACACCGTCGACGTCATCATCGTGGTTTCTTTCATCGACAGGGCGCCAGTCCCTTTGTTGGTTTCCCATTCTTGAAGCGACATCATTTTCACCATCATTTTCGTCACCGTCATCATAGGTTGCCTTGGTTACGTCATCGCCAGCATATTAACTATCCGGATGTATTTGAGCGCATGCGCGATCAGAGCCCGCTACCGGAAGGTTCAAATTTCTTCAATCCATCTTCTAGCATGGGTTCTTCGTTCCCTATGAGTCCCCCAATGTCCTCTCCTATGATGAACATGCCCGGAATGGGTCCTGGGATGCCTCAGATGATGGGAGGGTCGAACATGAACGGTCCCATGATGCCACAGGTACTTCAACGTTCTCCCACAATGGAATCCAATCCAGCCAATCGTTTTGGAGTACCCGAAACCCCGATGGGAGATATGCCCCAAATGCCGTCCATGGGACAGGCGGGTAACATGGGATCGATGGGACAAATGGGACCCATGGGGTCAATGATGAACTCAGGAATGTCCTCGATGTTCCCTGGACGAGATCAAATGTCGCAGAAATCAAATGCTTTGGAATTCTGGGGCGTACCAAACCAAGATCAATTGAAAGCATTAGCACGTGGTGAGAACGTGCGGAAAGTCCTGGGATCGAACGAATATGGTGAGAACCTGATGGGTGGCATGATGGGTGGAATGAATGGTGAAACAAGGGGTATGGGTGGTCCTGGTTTTGGTATGGGTGGTGGTGGTATGGGTGGTGGTATGGGTGGTGGTGGTATGGGTGGTGGTGGTATGGGTGGTGGTGGTATGGGTGGTGGTATGAATGGTGGTATGGGTGGTGGTATGGGTGGTGGTGGTATGGGTGGTGGTGGTATGGGTGGTGGTGTTATGGGTGGTGGTATGGGTGATGGTGGTGGTATGGGTGGTGGTATGGGTGGTGGTGGTATGAATATACCAGGAACTATGAACTCTGGTATTGGTGGACCAAGCTTGAATGCGAATGGAATGGGGAACGGTGGCATGATGGGACAGTTTGGTACTTCCGGTGCTACTGGTGCGATGTTTAACGGGATGTCGAATGGTCAATCTGGAATGATGAATAACGGAATGAGAAGAACTGCTTTATTTAAAAAAGACGACATCAACAAAACTGAAGATTACAAAAAAGCAACAAAAAATAAAAAAGGAAAGTCACGTGACGATAAAGTGGTCAGCGGCAGCAAGAGAGTGACGCATGACAGCGAGACGTTTGGGGAGAAAATTTTGAATAAAGCCAAGAGTATAGTAGCAGGTGATAAACACGTGGCTAAGGACGAACATGCGCCATTACTTCGAGAACATCGAATTAGAAAGTCGTCGAAATCATCGCACGATGATGAGAAAAGGTAATTATTATATAGCATGCTATCGGATATGAGCTTTTGTGTAATCTGATTGGTTTCCTACTACCAGACTATCAGCTCTTATAACATAGCTTTGATATAGCAACGTTTTTAATTGGCTGTCGTGCGTGCTCCATAACTCGATGGAGCACAGCAAAAAAGCGCGATTTAAATTATGGCCTTTTATATTATCAAAAAAACACAACAGCCAAAACGATTCGCCGGCTTGTGAAAGGATGTAATTCTATGTTATAAAAGAAATGGCTCATGGTTTAGTGTGCTCCATCGAGTTATGGATGCAACTCTTACGATTTTTTCATGCTCTCCCAATTTCGCGCGTGCATCCATAACTCGATGGAGCACGCTAAACCATGAGCCATTTCTTAAATATCCTGCTGGTAGAGGAAAAACGAGATGGCGGCATGTTTTTTTAAACTGCCGAAAAGAGTTGAAATTGACGGATTTTTATACAGACAAACATCAACACCCTCAAACCAATGTATAAAAAAACAACATTGTGTAAAAATACATTAACAAATACACAATTTAGCATGTTAAATGGTATATGCAATGAAAAACAATGAAATTAATTTTTAAATTTAAAATGAAACACTCTATTGAGTGTATGATATAGCATCTCAAACAAATCAGTATTTTAAGAGAAAATCGAGATGAAAGTTTGCTTAATTTATGTAATTTCTTCCTCCGATATCCAAACCACAGACACGGTACTGATTTCCTTTGTGTTTTCCTCATGAATTATTAATTAGTTTAAGAACGTTATATATATGGTTGTTGTGTATGTATTGATAGTTTATAAGAGATTTTTGTTGCTATTGTTAGACTATTTTGTCTACCATTATGAAATAAATATATTATTTATGACAAGGAAGCGGTTGTGGCAACCTGTAAAATAGCTGGGTTATTTTGACCACGTTTAATAAAATTTTGTATTGTATTGTGTTGTGTTGTGTTGTGTTGTGTTGTGTTGTGTTGTGTTGTGTTGTGTTGTGTTGTGTTGTGTTGTGTTGTGTTGTGTTGTGTTGTGTTGTGTTGTGTTGTGTTGTGTTGTGTTGTGTTGTGTGGTGTGGTGTGGTGTGGTGTGGTGTGGTGTGGTGCGGTGCGGTGCGGTGCGCTGCGCTGCGCTGCGCTGCGCTGCGCTGCGCTGCGCTGCGCTGCGCTGCGTTGCGTTGCGTTGCGTTGCGTTGTGTTGTGTTGTGTTGTGTTGTGTTCATTATTTATGTATCATTTGTGTTTTTCTTAGATCTTTGCCTCAAGACAACCATTCCAAGAAAGATTCAGTGAAGATAACTAAACAGAAGACAAAGAATGTGAAAGGTTCCAAGAAAGATTCAGTGAAGAGAACTAAACAGAAGGCAAAGAATGTGAAAGGTTCCAAGAAAGATGTCGCAGTACAACGACCTCCAATCATCTACCATCCAGCACCTGAGATCTACCATCGACCAGATATTGTGGTACACCGGGCTCCGGTACTCTTTCAACGACCGCCTATAGTATACCACCAAGCACCAGTCGTGGTTCATCAGCCAGCCGTCGTCTACCGACAGGCTCCGATTGTCTTTCACCAACCCTCCCCAACTGTAAGTCAGCCTTACTACACTGCATGGGATAACTACATGGCTCATCCCGTCATGTCTCATGTTGGTTCCAATGTGGGTCAGTCTTACAACTATTTTGGAATGCCTCCTGAAGTGACAGGATACAGGAAGGGAATTGTTCCACAGAAACCTAAAAGTACCGCAAAGAAAACAATCAAGAATGAAAAGAAAGAGAAAAAATCGAAACGAGAGGTGATCTCAAGCGAAACAAAGAAAAACAAGAATAATATTGATAAGAGCACCAAGGTATGTATTGTCTTGAAATGCTTGAATGGCCAGGTCACGCACGAGCATTATCTCGTAAGATCTAAAAATAATTTAAAGTGTCTATGAAGTGAAAAATTCGTTGGCATTTTTGTTGTTTTATTGTACAGAGGAGCATGACAGGAGCACTCATTGAAAATTTCAAGAGAATCTGATGCGTAGTTTTCGCGCTATCAACTTTCAAAATTTGCCGTGGATAGTTCGTTTGGGGGAAATTTGGGCTTCTTGGTAACAATGCCTTATGACGTACGCAGATGGATCATTAATAGTGAAATCTATTGTTCTTATGCATAGTTGTCCATTTGCGTATGTCATAAGCATTGTTACCGAAAGCCTAATTTTTCTCCAAGAACGAACTAGCCATGGCAAACTTTGAGAGTTAATAGCGCGAAAACTACGCATCAGATTCTCTTGAAATTTTCAGTGAGTGCTCCTGCCATGCTCCTCTGTACAATAAAACAACAAAAATGCCAACGTATTTTTCACTTCATAGACACTTTAAAGGACATTGGCAATAAAAATTAAGTTTGTCAAATTTGGGGAGCACGGGTGGCGTGTGCTGTTAGGGCGCTGCCTCTCACCAATAGTTAAGCCCGGTCGGACGGGGTGAGTACTTGGATGAGTGACTGTTTGGGAATAACCCCGTACTCCGCCAGCTTGGGACTCATGTGAGTAGAGTTTAGTTGGTCTCTCCTGTTGTGCTCCGAGGGTTTTTCGCCGGGTTCTCCGGTTTTCCTCCCTCCATAAAATCAACTCTTAGTTGTCTACACATAGGAGTTTGGTGTCAATTGGGACGAAAGTTTTGTTCCTCTCTCCTGCCACACGTTAAGTGGAAATTTAATAAATTCAAATTCAAAGAACTCGTAAAATTGTAAAAGAAGATCTTTTACAATATCTTTCTTCGTTTTCAAGACATTCCAGTTTATTTGATATGTAAAATTAGATGATCTCTGACGTCAGGAGCAGAATACAGTATATTCACACCTTGCAAAATCAGTTATATCTCCATGGCCAAGTTTGTTTAACGACATAACTTAAAACTGTGCACATAAAAACGCCTTGTGACACTAAACAATTTATGTTGGGCAATCATAGAGGTGTAAGTGATTTTGCTAGGTGTGAAAATACCGTACTCTGCTCCTGACGTCAGAGATCATCTAATTTACATATCAAACAAACTGAAATATTTTAAAAACGAAGAAAGGTACAAATTCTTTCAAATTTGACAAACTTCATTTTTATTGCCAATTACAGGAATTAGGAAAGACCTAGGCCCCCATTACTATACATTCCTTCTCTTTCTTTTATGCTCTTGTGGTGAAAATTAAAATTAAATAACAAAGGTTTATTTGTTTTTAACCAGGTGCCTCAAAAGAAAAAGAAAGATGTAGTTGTCAACCGACCACCAATCATTTATCATCCACCTCCCGAAGTTTATCATCGGCCAGAGATCGTAGTTCATCGTGCGCCGTTGTTGATCCGACGACCACCGATTGTATATCATCAACCAGCGGTAATCGTACATAGACCTCCTGTGGTCTATCACCAGCCCCCTATTGTGTTCCACCAACCTGCGCCCACTGTCAATCAACCAATACTCTACTCACATGATAACTTCGTCGTTCATCCTTCATTCTTCGCAACGCATCACGGATCGATTGTAAGTGATGCTGGACAACTAATGGGCATTCCTAATACAGTCTCTGTACCAGATACCGCAGGATTGCCCTTCGAGCCCACCGGTGTTTATCCTGGGGGAATGGGTCCCGGAGGAATGGGTCCCGGAGGAATGGGTACCGGAGGAATGGGTACCGGAGGAATGGATCCCGGAGGAATGGCTCTCGGAGGAATGGGTCCCGGAGGAATGGGTCCCGGAGGAATGGATCTCGGAGGAATGGGTTTCGGAGGAATGGGTGCTGGGGGAATGGGTCCGATGGCACCGATGGGCCGCAGAAAGAGGTCTTTAAGAAACAAACGAAAGAAAGGAAAACACGAAAATGCGAAACGAAAAAACTCCGTCATGGTCAAACGTCCACCGATTGTCTACCACCCACCCCCCGAAGTCTATCATCGACCAGATATCGTGGTTCATCGTGCACCGATTGTGATCCACCGTGGACCAATCGTGTACCATCAACCTCCCGTCGTGGTTCATCGTCCTGCTGTGATGTACCATCAACCACCATTGTTGTTCCACCAACCACCTCCTATGGTTCATCAACCTGTGGTGGCTGCTCATGATTTCTATACTCCACACCATGGCATGCTGGGACTTGTGTCGTCAGCGACGCGTCACGTGCCTTCATATGCGGGCATGTCATTGGTCGCTACATCGAAATCTGCTTTACCAAAGAAGAAAGCCAATGCAGCCAAGGAAGGGATGGCTAGACCCGTTCGGAAATCTGAAGTGCCAACGACAGAGAAAAAGGACAGTATATTAGAACTAGTCAAGAGAGAGTTATCTGAGCATGACACCAAAAATCTTGCTCGTTTTTTATCTCATACTGACCTTGAAGATGTTTCTATTCGTCAGTTTGTAGCAATTATGAAGGATCGTAAAAATGATAAGAATTCCATCAAACCAATTGTCGACGACTCCAAGTTAAAAGAACTAACAATCAAACAATTAGCCCTCATTGAAAATTTCTTGAATCAAAAAGAAGTTGATAGTGAGAAACTGTTAGCATTGCTCTCAAAACCTTCCATTTTAAAGTTAGGAATAAAGAAAGTCGGCAAAACACTTTCTCATTTTGCACAAAACTTGAAGAAAAGTCCGACGCAAGAAACAACAGGATCTAAGAAAGAAGAAATTTCAAACTCTGATGACGACACGAAAGCTGAGAAGAAAAATGCAGTTCTTGTCAAACGACCACCCATTGTTTATCATCCACCTCCCGAAGTTTATCATCGGCCAGACATCGTGGTTCATCGGGCACCTCTCGTTATCCATCGTGCTCCTATCGTGTATCATCAACCTCCTGTCGTGGTTCATCGTCCTGCTGTCGTTTACCATCAACCTCCAGTACTGTTCCATCAACCACCACCAATGGTACGTCAACCAGTGTATACTTCAAATGATGTGTACCATCCAACGGCTACTCTATCACGTGCTGGTAGTACCATCACTACTCAAGGTACATACATTGGCGTACCATCAGAACTTGCTACTCAAAGTGCAGCCGCTTATGGCAAGTCCAAAGTTCCCACAGGAAAACACAGACAACACTCCAAAAACGACCGCCGTTCTGTCGTCAAAAAGGACAAAACGGAAAACGCGGCGAAGAAAAATGCTGTTCTTGTTAAGCGCCCACCAATCATCTATCATCCTCCTCCTGAAGTCTATCATCGTCCCGACATCGTGGTCCATCGGGCGCCGATCGTTATTCATCGCGCACCTCTCGTGTATCATCAACCCCCGGTGATAGTTCACCGACCGGCAGTTGTGTACCATCAACCGGCAGTTGTGTTTCATCAACCTCCTCCTGTCGTTCATCAACCTATGTTTGCATCTCACGATACGTTCACGTCACACGCTACTTTGACCCTCGGAGGATCGTCCACGCAAAAAGTCGGAGACTATATGGGTCTACCTTCCGAGACCTACGCCACTCGTAAGGAGAATGTTCCCCGGAATAAAGACGTGGTCGGAAGTCATCGGGACACCATCGAGAGAAAACCCAAAGTGAAGCGGCACTCGGAAAAAGACAAGAAACCCAACCCAAGTCGACGATCAAGACTTCGTAAACTAATTCTTTCACTGCAAAAAGCCCACAACGAAAGAAAATCAAATGGACTACAAGCTTTAATGAACCCTAACAATCCATTTGTGCTTCAAAGACCACCACTTTTCCTTCAACGTCCTCCATTAGTTACGAACCAGCCAATGGTAGCGCCTATGATACAACGTGTTCTGACACCAGTTCCAGTCGTTCAGCAAGTGATTCGACCAGTGCCAGTACCAGTTGTATATCATCACCATCACTGGCCACTTCATGTGCACCACCATGAAGTACAGCCGGTAGTGGTCCAACCACGCCCAGTACCAGTACCAGTACGTCATATACATTACACCAACTTCCACTACCAACCTTACGCCAACCACCATCCCTTCTACCACCCCTACGCTCAGTTTGGTGTGCAATACAATCCATACTTTGGAAAATCGTTTGTACCAAAGCGAGCGAAAACTAGCAAGCATTCAAAAAAACAAAAAATTGATGTTTACGACTATGGCGTACCAGCCAATAGTCACGTGGGTCATGTAAATGGTCACAGTCACGTGGTGAAACACCATGGTTACGTAACACAACATGCTGGTTGTTCGACGCACTGTGGTTCCTGTTATCCTCACTGTCCATCAGATTGTCACCCTCATTGCGTTTCTATAATCCACCATCAACACCACAGACCACAACATATCTTTATTGACCATCAACATCACCATCATCATGCACAGACTCATTTCCACCAACATAACTGGCCAGTTCATCATTTTGACGTTCATCATGGTCACCCACACGTGAACCATCGTCATCTTGGTTATTACGAAGAGAAGGATAAAAGGAGCATGGTACCACACTACAAAGTATACCAGCACGTCAAACACTGGCATCCACCATGTCATCACTATGACCAAGTATGTCACCATCATTACCATCCTCAGACAGTCTACCATGCTCACCAACATCCTGCTAAACTGTACCATCACCATCACTACCATCCTTATCCAGTGTACCATCACCATGAACACGTCAAACCAGTAATCTACCATCACTTGAAACCTTATCCAGTCCACCATCACCATGATCATTTTATCCGCGATACCTGGCACCATGATCACCATCATGATCATTACCATCCACCAGTACCATATCCTGTTCCAGTGGAAGTTCCTTTACCACCACAGCCATATCCTGTTCCGGTCCCTATCGATCATCCAGTCCCCGTTGAGCAGCCGTACCCAGTCCCTGTCGATCACCCAGTCCCCGTTGACCACCCGTACCCAGTCCCCGTCGATCATCCGTACCCAGTCCATCTCGATCACCCGTACCCAGGCCCCCTTGTTGGTAGATCCCATGTTCCAAAGGCAGCAAAACAAACCAAGAAATCGGAAACATCTCGGAAACCGTTGGAAAAGAAGAAAAAGAAAGACGTTGTTGTTAACAGACCACCAATTATTTATCACCCACCCCCGGAAGTTTACCACCGTCCAGAAATCGTAGTCCACCGGGCTCCGGTACTCATCCACCGTCCACCTATAGTTTATCACCAATCATCAGTGATTGTTCACCGACCGGCAGTTGTTTACCATCAACCACCGATTGTGTTCCACCAACCTGCGCCCACAGTGAACCAACCAGTGCTCTACTCTCATGATAACTTTGTTGTGCATCCAGCTATGTTCGCATCGCATGCTGGGACAACGGTTGAAAGTGCAGGACATTTCCTTGGTATGCCTAGTGGCCCGATTTCTAATTACCCACAAAACCCACTCTATGGGCCTGGAATGGGTGGTTTTAACGCGGGCGCGCAGGGTATGGCTCCGTATGCCACTCCATTAGGAAGACGACGACGAAGTACTAAGAGCAATAACAAGAAAGCTGACCGTAAGAACTCCATTGTTGTACACAGACCTCCTGTGGTATACCACCCACCTCCAGAGATATACCATCGTCCTTCAATGGTGGTTCATCGACCAGATGTCTTGATCCATCGTCCACCCATTGTGTACCATCAATCCCCAGTTGTACTCCACCGTCCTCCTGTGGTGTATCACCAGACTCCTATAGTCTTCCACCAACCACTCCCCATGGTCAATCAACCCGTGTTTCATTCCCATGATGCTTATGAACCTCACCCTGTGTTTACGCACTATGGCTCGGATATACACCACGTGGGATCATACCAGAGTATCCCGCACTATGACGAAGGTTACCATGGCTTCCATGGTGGATATGACGGGTTCCATGGTGGATCTGACGGGTTCGGTGGACTCCATGGTGGCTTCGGTGGATTCCATGGTGGTTATGGTGGACTCCATGGCGATTTCCATGGTGGATTTGGTGGTGGATATGGTGGAGGTTTTCATGGTGGATATGGTGGTGGTTTCCATGGTGGTTTTGGTGGAGGATTTGCTCCTGGGTTTGGCCGTTCGAAGGTCGAGAAATCTTCCCGCGAAAAGAAAACAGAAAATCAAAAAGAAAAGGAACATCGGGTTCGGCGAGAAGAGAAATCCAAAAGCGACAAGCACTCGAGAAGAAGTGAAAAGAAAAGAAAGATTGCAAGTACGAAGAAGAGAAACAAAAACGAAAGAGCACATCGTAAACACTCAGTGGTCGTTCACAGACCACCAATGGTATTTCATCCAGCACCAGAAGTTTACCACAGAGCACCATTTGTTGTAGAACAACCAGATATTGTTATTCATCGTCCGCCAGTTGTGTACCATCAACCTCCTGTGGTCGTTCACCATCCTCCCGTTGCGTACCACCAACCACCTGTGATGTTCCATCAACACCATCCTGTAGTTATTGCACCAAGCCACCATCATCACCAGTTCTTTGGTGGTTATGGCTGCATGCACGGTGATGGTGGCTGTTTTGGTGGTGGTTATGGTGGTGGTTTCCATGGTGGTCATGGTGGTGGTTATGGTTATGGCGGTTTCCACGGTGGTTTTGGTGGTGGTGGTTTCCATGATGCTTTCCATGGTGCTTTCCATGGTGGTTATCCATTCTTGTATGGTAAATCAGGTGTGTCGAAGCCCAAGCATACCAAGCATGCTCATAGCAAGAGCGCGAAAGCTTCTAAGAAGCACGATATTGTTATCCATCGCCCACCTCTGGTCTACCACCCTCCTCCTGAGATCTACCACCGACCAGATATCATTGTCCATCGACCTGACGTGCTCGTTCATCGTCCGTCTGTCGTCTACGATCAACCGTCAGTGGTACTTCACCGACCAGCGGTCGTCTATCGTGAGCCTCCTGTTGTGTTTCATCAACCACCTCCAATGTTGAATCTTCCAGTGTACCACGCAGAAGATGCGTACACACCACATCCAGTCTACACTCATGCTGGTTCTCATGTCGAGTACGACCATAACGTAGAGGGTGTACCAGAACACTATGCGCAAGCGTTTGGGAAATCAAAGATCGGGAAACATTCTGTGAAACACAACAAAGGTGTTAAGAAGACGATTAAGAAACATTCCAAGAAAAATAGCGGAACCAGAAATGCTCACAAGAAATATCATCTCATGGTACATAGGCCACCTATTTTATACCATCCACCTCCAACCGTCTACCATCGGCCCGACGTCGTGGTTCATCAACCTGACATCGTAATTCATCGTCCCAGTGTCGTGATGCATCCGTCATCTGTCGTAGTACACAAGCCTGCAGTGGTATACCATGAGCCTCCTGTGGTATTCCACCAACCTCCGCCCGCAATCCACCAATCGCTGTATCATTCACATGATGCGTACGCACCTCATCCGGTGTATACTCATGTTGGAAGCGAGATTGAGCATGAGGGAAGCTATATGGGTCACCCAGGTGACCATGACGATTATCATGGCGGTTACCATGGAGATTATCATGACGATTATCATGACGGTCACCATGGAGATTATCATGACGATTATCATGGGGGTTACCATGGAGACTACCATCATGACGTCGGTTTTGATGACGACAGTCACGCTCACTGGGGACCGGCGTTTTCAGGATTTGGGAAATCGAAAATTCAAAAATCTGAGAAAGACAAAACAACAATATCGAAGAAACACATGAAGGACAAGGACGATGAAGAGAAATCAGGAATAAAGAAACACATTAAGACTCGTGATGAGAAATCAGAAATGAAAGAACATCCAGAGAAAGATAAACGTGATACGTCGTCAATAAAAACTAAACGTGTTGAATTCCCTCGTACTCAAAAAGAAAAAACCGAGACTGGTACGAAAAAGAACGCGATCGTTGTCCGACGACCTCCGATTATCTATCATCCACCACCCGAGGTGTACCATCGACCCGACATCGTAGTTCACCGTGCTCCGATCGTGATTCAGCGTGCGCCATTAGTATACCATCAACCACCAGTGATAGTTCATCGTCCAGCAGTTGTATATCATCAACCTGCAGTAGTGTTTCATCAACCAGCACCAACTGTTCATCAACCAGTGTTTCACTCTGTCGATAGCTTTAATGTGCATCCTCATCTCAGGTTCACTCAGGCCGCGAGCAGAGTTCAGCAGGTTGGGAACTACATTGGTATCCCGGATGAAGTCATGCATCGGTCGAAAATTGAAAGAACTAATAGCGAGAAGCCAATTGCATCAAAACAACGACGAGATTTACTGGAAAAGAATATTACACCAGTTACGCCATTAAACTTCTTCCATCGAAGCCAAAGTAGCTTTGAACAACCTCGTTCAAGTATACCTTACCCCAGTCTTAACGCGTTTCATCCATATTCTCTCTCGTATGAATCTTTCCCCTGGGGTCTTTCCCCGAGGCACAAGAGATACCTTGAAGCTACCCCGGTTGAAGGCTCTGAACAAAATCTACCTTATATGCCGACCGGATCTTCTACCCCTCGGAACTTTGGATTGCCGTTCAACTACCCATACTCTCCTCCCGTTCCTTCCAGACCCCACGTCAATGTGAATGTTGAAACAATCAAGTCTAAAGTACCGGGGAAAGAACCCCGTCTACGACGCCAGACTCTCGGAGCTCTAGAACCATTCAGACAAACGGAGTTTTCCGATAACTCACCGATGCCTTCCGAAACACCGCAATATATAAATCCCGAAATGCATTATGATCAAATGTCGCAATATCCAGGGTTGAAAAGGCCACAAGTGAACGTTAATGTAGAGACCGTTAAATCAGCGGTTCCCTCACCGCAGGCTCGCTCGAGAAGACAAATACTGGCCGGGGTACCAAGTGAGGAGACTCAGCCGAGTTTAGCAACCGTGCCTGCTTTCTCTCAAACTTATTCTCCCGTACCGAGCGCTACTGTACCAGGAGGGGTCCCCTCAGTAGCAGGAGTGCCTTCAGGGGTCTCTGATGAACCAATGGGGGTATATAGGGATCTTCTAGGTGCTTTATATGGTACCTCTAGGAGATCCAGAAGACCCAAAGTCAACATTGTTGTCCAAACTGCTAAGTCCAATATTCCAGCAGCAAAGAAAGGTATGGAGCGTAAATCTGTAGTTCCCAGTGGCTTGAAGAAGGAGAATGTTGACGCGTTCAATACCATGCCGGAAGTGACGACAATTGAGCCTCCGTTACTTCGGGACGGCGTTCGCGTCAACATGGTTGATTTAGGTGATCCTATGGCCGCGGGCAATGGTGCTCCCCCGGCAAACTTTGCTCCCCCGGCAAACTATGCTCCCGGTTATCCTACTCCTGATGATGAACACTTTCGCCGGTTTGCGCACATGATGGGACCAGGGGGACAAGGAAACTTTGGAGTGGATAAATGGAGGAAGTCTGGGATCGAACGACAACACAAAGTTGAAAATCAAAGAAAATCAACTATCTCCGAACCAAGCCTAATATGGCGCGACGAAAATGCCGAGAAAAAATCGTCGGTTCCCGGCGAACACCGAACACGTGACGAGAAAAAGCGATACATGATTGATGGACAAGATAATACAGATCAATTCCCAGGCTATCAAGTTGTGCCTGAAACATCAAGCTCTGTTCCAACAGACAGACAGAACATGCAGGCACAGCCCGGATCTGTAAGCCAGGGGCAGCCTGAATCTGCGGCTTATGGTTATACAAATGCGTACAATGGCGGTTCTCAACCTGAACGAGGTCATATTAACGTGAATGTTGAGACGGTGAAAAATATTTTACCTAAAGTACCAAAGAGACAAAACATAAATATGATAAAGCCTCATAAGAGACAACTGATTGGAACTGTTCCTTTAGTGTCGTTAGTTCAACCTAATCCAAATAATGCCAGAGCATCACTGAAGAGTGCCGTGCCAATCCAACATACACAACAAACCAAGAATAACCCACGACCTGTTGCTAAGCGACAAGAAGTAATGGGCAGACTGCCTTTGATGCAGGTCATGACTCCGCAACTCAGACACGCAGTTTCCCTCGCGCATGTTTCACGCGCGAAACCCGCGAGAAGATATCCCTCGTTTGCGATTCAAGATGGTCAAGCATTTCGTGCACAACCAGTTCAATCAGCACTCCCGATTCATACCCAACTCGCACAGCAACTTCCACCTGCACAGCAACTTCCACCCGCACAGCAACTTCCACCCGCACAGCAACTTCCACCCGCACAGCAACTTCCACCCGCACAGCAACTTCCACCCGCACAACAACTTCCGCCTCAAATTGCGGATACTATTGATGGCCCGCGCACTGAATCTTTTATCCAACCATCGTTACCAGTCCCCGCTGAACTTCCACCACATGTGGTGACGCCATTGGCTTACCAGAATGCTCTTGGATCGCTTTATCCTTGGGGTGGTGGGCCTCGACCTCATGTTAATGTCAACGTAGAGACGATTAAGTCAAGGATACCAGTCAAGTCTAGCTCACAGAAGATCATCACCCCCCGGTTCAAGAGAGAGTATCCAGTACTTTATAATCTTATTAAAGCTAAAGCCGAAAACGAAAAAGAGAAACGAGAAGCGATCAAACGACGAGATAAACGACAGATTCCGTTCTACACCGATGGCAACTTTTTACAAAGTTTGATCCCGGATGCTAACGAGTTGGCTAAACGAGCGTTTTACGACAGCGTTCCGAGGTATCCCATGTACCCGAGTGATCTCTTCCCCAGGGCTATCCGTCATCCACGACCCGCAAGCGGCCCGCAGAAAGTGGGTTTAGGAGATATGGGTGGTATCGAGGTCGGGGGTGGTGCGGGCGGAGGCTCGTCACCAGGAAACGCGGCGAGTTTGATTAAGAATGAGTTTTCTCAGAACTTTAATGACATTGCAAAGATTCAAAGTCAAGAAGTCAACGCCATTAAAGGAATGAATACAGTGAACAACCAACAAGATGCAGTTCCTATGGGAGCTCTTCCCCAAGAAGCAGTCACATCTGGTTTCACGTCACCTGTGAATGTGCCCGCGAATGCTCCAGCGGCTGCAGCATTAGAAGAACAACCTCAACAAGCTCAACCTGTTGTTATCCCAGAAGCTGCTCAACAATCACCCAAGTCCTTCAATCCTGCTCCACAGATATTACGTACCGCTGAACAACCGATTCCGGCGCAGTTTGCTGCTCAACCGGTCCCAGACCCCTCTCCTGTTTTCGTGCGAACCAAGCCTGTGGAACAGCAATCAGCCGAACCTGCGCCTGAAGTAGTGAGTACAGCAGCTTCACCTTCAAAATATTCGTTTGCTGACGCTGCTCAACTTCCGGTCCAAGGTCCACTCCTTCCTCCTGGGTTCTCACCTCCGGGGTTGCAATTCCTACCAATTCCACCACCGGCAAATTTTCCCCTATTTCAATACCCTCCTAGACCATTTGGTGGCGCCATCCCTCACCCTGACAGCGCAGGAGACGAGGACAGACCATCAGTGAAGATTCAAGTTCAGACGTCAAAATCTAGAATACCAAAGTTAAATAAGAAAAAACTGAAAAAGAAACACCACTCGTAAAACACAGTAAGTGGGAGAAATATTATTACTCTTTATTGTTGGAGTTTGTAAAATTTTGTTACGTCTCATTGTTTAAGATTTTGGTAGTTGCTGTATAATATTCAGAAAAGCCCTTACGATGACGATAATGATGATGATTATGATGATACTAATGATGATGATGATTATAATGATGATGGTGATGATAATGATGATGATGATGATGAAGATAATAATGATGATAATGATGATGATAATGATGATGATAATGATGATGATGATGATAATGATGATGATGATGATGATGATGATAATAATGAGGATAATGATGATGATGATGATAATAATAATAATGATGATGATGATGATGATGATGATAATGATGATAATGATGATGATGATGATAATAATGATGATGATGATGATAATAATCATGATAATGATGATGATGATGATGATGATAATGATGATAATGATGATAATGATGATAGTGATGATAATGATGATAATGATGATAATGATGATAATGATGATGATAATGATGATCATGATGATAATGATGATGATGATAATAATGATGATGATGATGATGATGATGATGATGATGATGATGATGATGATAATGATAATGATGATAATGATGATGATGATGATGATGATGATGATGATGATAATGATGATAATGATGATAATGATGATAATGATGATAATGATGATGATGATGATGATGATGATAACGATGATGATGATGATGATGCTGATAATGATGATGATGATAATAATGATGATGATGATAATGACGATGATGATGATGATGATGATGGTGATGATCAATTAGTATTCTCTCCGGTGGCATTGAAGCCTTGGGGTCCGTAAAACTCGATGTTTCCCTCGGCGCCAGTCAACAAGTGTATATTAATTATTTCTTTTTTGTTTATTTCTGCAGGTGGTTTATTTTTTACTGAGAACTATATGCAAGTGAGTTTTCCATTCTCCAACATGGAACAAGCACTTTATCTCTAAATTTGGTAGAAAAATAAAAATAATGCATTGGTTTGAATGGAAAAACTGGATAATGAAGTTTTTTTACGCACAACTGACGAATGGAAATAATTATATATCTTAGCTTCTTATTTCTTACACACACAGTTAGTGGCTACTGTAAAATAACTAACATGAAAAATATGACGTTTTCTCACGTAATTAAGCCAGATACAGTGACGTAAATAATACGCTAAGATGCAGGATTGGTTTGCATTACTAGCACTGAGTCATTTCGTCAAGAAATGATGCTAAGAATATATAACTATTAAGTTCTGTGTATCTGTTATGGTACATGTGTTAATATTTAGGCATATTCTATATAAATATTGTCTTGTGAATAATTAGTAGTTATATGTGTAGAATTCTACACACGTCAAAACATACAGCATTGTTCCAGAGCTGTTCCATTAAGCTGATATTATTGTACCAAGCTTGGTGACTGCATCAGACTTGTTACAAGTTATTCTAACAAGTATATCACTTGTCAGCAAGCGTGTTACAGTAACTTGTATACTAATTGTCAGATGTTTGCTGTACAAGCTGTGTTAGTTAGTAATACTCAGAAAAACTCTGAGCTCTAAGCGGGACTCGAACCCACAACCTTCTGAATGCTAGCCAGACGCTCTAACCATTAAGCAACTAGAACTCAGATAGCGGAGCATCATCTAACATTAAGCTGCAATTAACATTACTAACATCAAGCTGCAATTTCTGAAACTAACTAACTTGTATACTGTTATTTGTGTACTTGTAACAGTATACTGTTTCGGTAACAAGTTGTTACAAGATTAGAATAACAAGCTTGTAACTACAGCTAAAAGCATCAGACTTGTTATTCAAGTATGTTTGGGTCTTTGGGACAGCTCTTTCTGACAAGCTGTGATACGTGTTAAGATCTTGGTGTCTTAGACCCCGTTTACACGATGCCGGTACAATTTGAAAACGGAACAAAATCATGCCGTTTAGGCCTTGCGTTTATACACGATATCGGCACAAAAATGACATGAAAACGGCACAAAATGAAGACTGGTTCCTTGACGGCATGAAATGAAACGCAACACTAACCGGTATCGTGTAAACGCCCGTGCCGTAACAGTTTGATGACGGTAATCACGATATATACGACCACAGTATTCGGGTCATCAGTATTCACAAAGTCTTGTCAATTCTCATTGGAAGAGAATAGTCACATGCTAATCCGTCATTATATTATACCGGCACCGTGTAAACGCAAGAGTTTTTGGCCTGTATTTACACACCGGCATGATTTTGTTCCGTTTTCAAATTGTACCGGCATCGTGTAAACGGGGTCTTGGTATGATGATGTCAGTGTTACGAGGACTAAATTAGTACAAACGTTATTGCAAGTGCTTCTGTTATGTCTGTTGAATATACACCTAGTCTTTGTGTAATTCCTTCTCTAAAGAAGATATACTAATGTAGTAATTAATATTCAATTTTTGTGGATAAATGAAATATTAACAAAATATAAAGGCGTTTGTGATGGTTATTTTGGGTAAATTATATAAGGCAGTCCTATCAGTCATATCTAAACTGTTCTCCCTAGGGGTCCAGCAAGGATTTCCCCTCATTGGTCCAGTGTTACTACAGGAGGAAACTGGAGTAAACTAAACTAACTTTATTTATACTGGATAACTCTATCAGTTATATCTAAACTGTTCTCCCTAGAGGTCCAGTAAGGACCATCCCTCATTGGTCCAGTGTTACTACAGGAGGAAATTAGAGTAAACTAAACTAACTTTATTTATACTAGATACCTCTATCAGTCATATCTAAACTGTTCTTCCTAGAGGTCCAGTAAGGACCATCCCTAGGAGGAAACCAGTGTAAACTAAACTAACTTTATTTATACTGGATAACCCTATCAGTCATATCTAAACTGTTCTCTCTAGAGGTCCAGTAAGGACCATCACTCATTGATCCAGTGTTACTACAGGAGGAAACCAGAGTAAACTAAACTAACTTTATTTATACTAGATAACTCTATCAGTTATATCTAAACTGTTCTCTCTAGAGGTCCAGTAAGGACCATCCCTCATTGGTCCAGTGTTACTACAGGCGGAAACTGGAGTAAACTAAACTAACTTTATTTATACTGGATAACTCTATCAGTCGTATCTAAACTGTTCTCCCTAGAGGTCCAGTAAGGACCATCCTTCATTGATCCAGGAGGAAACCAGAGTAAATTAAACTAACTTTATTTATACTAGATAACCCTATCAGTCATATCTAAACTGTTCTCTCTAGAGGTCCAGTAAGGACCATCACTCATTGATCTAGTGTTACTGCAGGAGGAAACCAGAGTAAACTAAAATAACTTTATTTATAGTGGATAACTCTATCAGTCATATCTAAACTGTTCTCTTTAGAGGTCCAGTAAGGCCAATCCCTCATTGATCCAGTGTTACTACAGGAGAAAACCAGAGTAAACTAAACTAACTTTATTTATACTGGATAACTCTATCAGTCATATCTAAACTGTTCTTCCTAGAAGTCCAGTAAGGACCATCACTCATTGATCCAGTGTTACTACAGGAGGAAACCAAAGTAAACTAAACTAACTTTATTTATACTGGATAACTCTATCAGTTATATCTAAACTGTTCTTCCTGTACTAATACCGGTATTTCAACAGAAAAAGTTTTAAATAAATGAAAAGAGCACAGAACATACTGATTGAATGAATAAAAAAAGTTCATTTAAAGATTTTAGTAATTAAATCATATGCAGGAAACGCTTAAGATCGCAATTTCCTCCGCTATTTCCCGATGATTTTAATAAGCAAATAAGTTATTTGTTGTTTTTTGTCATGTTTATCTTTTCGTTTAACTCCTCTGTATAAATCTCAACGAATTTTTTCCTGAGTTTTTGTTCTACGTCGTTCAGGACTTTCTCAGATCAAACAAATTACATAACTATCGTATAGTTGTTTCATCAGAAACATCAAAACTGTGAATTATTACTTCTCAAACTCATGAATTATTGTAGCCAATCCATGAACGTACACCACATCACATGCATGAGTTTTGATACCCAATGAATACCTGTATGAAACTTCCTAGTGAACTGGATCACATTTCTTAATCTGCATATTGAAATCAACGAAGAAAACACCGCAAATCGCGATGCGAATACTCGTTTGAGAAGCAAGATCAAACACTCGTTTATCGTGTTTCATCAGGGGACTCCAAACACTCGAAAACAAGAAAAGCCTCGGGCTACGTACGGCCTCGGTTTTCGGTCTTCGTTACAAGTAACTAGTTACATGTAATCGTTGCTTTTTTGAGTAACTTTACCGGTAACTAGTTACTTTTTTCAGAAGGTAACTGTAACTGTAATTAGTTACAAAAAGTAGGAATAAAAAGTAACGATAACTATAGTTACATCTGCCGTCGAAAACGCCATATAAAACGCGATATCCATAATACTTCCAACCTCGCCCAGTCGTCGTTCAACGTCGTATCCAGACTCGAATCTTCGTCGCATGCCGCTGAAATGCATTCTGGACAATCGTTATCACGTAGTAGCGCATCGGCACAGCCAGTATCTGGATCAAATCCATGGCCGCACTTGGAAACGATGTTCCAGTTCAAATCAGTAGCGGGACAAACCGTAAAGCTAACTTGTTTACTTTGTTCACCGAAAGTTAAAAAGTGCTCGGCTAGCCTATCATCATTGTCGAATTTGTGTAAATATGTCCAGGTTAGCCAGCTTTTCATTGAACTGAACACACCAGTGCCTGCAAATGCAGCACGTGAAAGGCTGTTCAGCTGCGCAGGATTAATTTTCAGACCATATCGTTGCTCAATGACTGACCGTAATTTTGAAAAGTCTCTTCTGGTCGAATTAAACAATAGTTTTGTCTAATGCACATGCTTTCTTGATTTTAGTAGCCGAACGAAAGAATAGGAGTAACTTTGTAATTGTAACTAGTTACAAAAATTTTAAAGTAACTTTAGCCGTGTTTACACGGCCAAAATTTAAGCACGCTTAAGTTAAGCGTGCTTAAAATGCGCCACCTTGGTGCGTTTACACGGTCATTTAATAATCCCTTACTAAAACACGTACACCACTATTCAATATGGCGGACGAGCTATATTTTTAGTTTTGGAAGCTTCGTATGGGTAGCGTGCGTCAAAGAACAACGGAAGACATCGGTACACGAGAAAGAGTAATAGCTAAAAGAAAGAAACAAACAAAGGAACAAAGAATAGCGAGATGGAAGCTTCTACAGCAGGGCAAAAAAATGCATTTTATCGCATTAATAACACCTTATTAATAGCAAGCATTTTTCAATCCCGTTGCGTTTACACGGCCAAGTTAAGCGCGATTAACTGACCGTGCTCAGTTTAATCCACCTCCTTGAGGTGCAAACTAATCGCGATTAATTTACGCTGATCTGTTTACACGGACATTTTAAGCCCGCTTAAAGTCAGATGTGGCTCAGATCCCGCTTACATTTTGACCGTGTAAACAGAGCTGTAATTGTAACTATAGTTACTTTTTTTCATTGTAACTTGTATCGGTAACCAGTTATTTTTCTGATGATGTAAATGTAAATAGTTACTTTTTTTTCAGTGTAACTTGCATCGGTAACTAGTTACTTTTCTGATGATGTAACTGTAACTGTAACTAGTTACAAAAATTATGTAACTATTACAGCCCTGGGTTTTCATTTGTTTTCCTCTCGTGTTTGGAACCCTTAATGAAACACTCAAACTCATCTTTGATGTATTACTTAAAAGAAGTCCAGTGTCTATTAACTAAAACCTTAACAAAGATTTTGTGATAAAATAGCAATTAAATAGCAGTTAAATTCAAACCGGCAACCACGACAAGCTCTCTGTGTGTAATCGCTGTGAAATTCCTGGTGTTTAACACAAGCAATTTGAAATCTCAGTCAGTGCTGATTAGGGTAAAAACGCTATCAAAACTTGCCGTAAAAACTCTCAAATGCACGCGTTAAGTCAACTATAAATGTGTACAAAATCTTCCCTGTTTCGTCTTCGTCGTTGTGGGTTATTGCTGTGTAACGAAGCTTAGCTATCTACCTGCTGGTCTTTTAGTTTGATTGTTTTAACGCACCAATAAACGTGTAGATCGTTGGTCAACAGGTATCATTGTTGCTACAACTACACCAATCATGTCCTATGAGCTAAACGCCGAGACCTTCAACCGTGAATCAAAATAGACAAGTTACCAAATGATTCGGAAATGATGTCAGCCAAGTTGTTTTTTTCGTTCAAAGTACTAACTTCGTTGTTACTAAATTTCGTTTAAAAGAAAGCGATATTTGGTCTTGAAACTGAACGTTAATCTTTGATTTGGAGTAGAAGAGGTTCACTGGAAGAATTACCTTGTAATGGCTAAACCCAACAGGGTTTTGGTAACGCAATTAATATGTGTATTCCTGTGTATATTTGCGCCTCATGGATTATCAGAGAAGGCTGAGAAAAAGGTTCACAACGACGACAACAAACCCGAAGTGGTGTCGGAATCATCAAAGACCGATCACGAAGAAAGTAAAGCTTCAAAGAATCAATTGATTCCTGGTTTTGGAAGTAATTTGGGGGTAGGTCATTTTGGAGGAGGCCATTTTGATGGAGGTCATTTTGGAGGAGGCCATTTTGGCGGAGGTTTCGATGGTGGCCATTTTGGAGGTCATGAACATTATTGGGGTCCTGATGGAGATCATACAGCTGAAATTGGTCCACACACCCCTCCTATTAACATTGGACCTCACGCTCCCCCCGTTCATATTGGGCCTCATGTTCCAGCCGTACATCTAGGTCCACGAGTTCCAACCATTCATGTTGGAACTCATGCACCGTTGTTACACGTTCGACCTCATGTGCCATTCGTTCATATGGCACCCCCCGTATCAATGGTGAACGCATTCTCTCCTGGTCATCCAGTCCATGTAATGTCACCATCAACTGTGTACCATCAACCACCAATAGTTTACCATCACCCTCATGTCGTTCCTCATGTTGACCATTTTGATGACCATCACGACGACATTGGAGCCCCTGCAGCTTATCCAATGGCCATGCCTTATCCAGCTTATGGTGGATTTGGTGGTGGTGGTTTTGGTGGATATGCTGGTGCTGGTGCTGGATTTGGTGGTCCTGGATTTGGTGGTGCTGGATTTGGTGGTGCTGGATTTGGTGGTGCTGGATTTGGTGGTCCAGGCTTTGGTTATCATAGATCAATGATACCATTCATGTCACTGGAGATGCCATTAGATGCTGAGGATGACGATGATGAAACCAGCGATAAAAAAGTCGCGAAAAAGGAAAAGAAATCGAAAAAAGAACGACGAGAGGCGACACACGAATTAGAAAAGCGTCAGTTTGGTGGTTGGCATCCATTTTCCCATATGGTCAATGTTGGTCCTCACACCCCACCTATCCACGTTGGTCCTCATTATCCTCCAGTTCATATTGGTCCTCATGTTCCCGCTGTCCATATAGGACCTCATGTTCCTGTCATTAACGTTCCATCGCACGTGCCAGCTATTCATGTTCGACCACGTGTACCAGCTGTTCATCTTGGTCCTCCAGTGCCGATCGTAAACGCCGGGAACCATTTCCCGGCCGTACATATTACCTCGCCACCAACGATCTACCATAGACCACCAATTGTGGTTCATCAACCTCATATTGTTCATGGACCTTCATCATTCCCAGCAGGTACGAAGTACTAAAAATAATCTTGTCTACCTAGTGTAACGTTATCTGAAACCGCAATGCATTATTGTCTATCCTGGGTCACAAGCCCAATAGTTATGAAGCCGTGTTTTCGCTGGTTCTAATCTTGATTTTATTATTTAGCTCCATCTCCAGGATTTGGTGGACCTGAACTCGGATTTATGCACCCGGAACATGGACCTCTTCCCGGAGCTGGTTTCTCTCTCCCAGCTCCAGTTCCATCTGGACCAATGGGCTTCTCTGGAGCTCCAGTATCTGGGCCACCTCCGGTACTACAAGGTCCTCCTGAGCCAGCCTTTGGTCCCAGTCCTGTTGGACCAGGATTTGGCCCTGGTCCATTAGCTGCAGGTCTAGGCCCATTAGCTGCAGGTCCAGGCCCATTAGCTGCAGGTCTAGGCCCATTATCTGCAGGTCCAGGCCCGTTAGCTGCAGGCCCAGGCCCCATTGCTGGGCCACCCACTCCTGGACTTGGTCCAATGGGCTTTGGATCCCCCATGGCCATGGCAAAGAGGTCACAGATAGAAACACATTCACCTGGTAAGATACGAGGTTTTGTTGGTCATAACTGACATGATGATAATTTATTAAAATGATAAGCTGTCTGTCTGTCTGTCTGTCTGTCTGTCTGTCTGTCTGTCTGTCTGTCTGTCTGTCTGTCTGTCTGTCTGTCTCTCCGTCTCTCCGTCTCTCCGTCTCTCCGTCTCTCCGTCTCTCCGTCTCTCCGTCTCTCCGTCTCTCCGTCTCTCCGTCTCTCCGTCTCTCCGTCTCTCCGTCTCTCCGTCTCTCCGTCTCTCCGTCTCTCCGTCTCTCCGTCTCTCCGTCTCTCCGTCTCTCCGTCTCTCCGTCTCTCCGTCTCTCCGTCTCTCCGTCTCTCCGTCTCTCCGTCTCTCCGTCTCTCCGTCTCTCCGTCTCTCCGTCTCTCCGTCTCTCCGTCTCTCCGTCTCTCCGTCTCTCCGTCTCTCCGTCTCTCCGTCTCTCCGTCTCTCCGTCTCTCCGTCTCTCCGTCTCTCCGTCTCTCCGTCTCTCCGTCTCTCCGTCTCTCCGTCTCTCCGTCTCTCCGTCTCTCCGTCTCTCCGTCTCTCCGTCTCTCCGTCTCTCCGTCTCTCCGTCTCTCCGTCTCTCCGTCTCTCCGTCTCTCCGTCTCTCCGTCTCTCCGTCTCTCCGTCTCTCCGTCTCTCCGTCTCTCCGTCTCTCCGTCTCTCCGTCTCTCCGTCTCTCCGTCTCTCCGTCTCTCCGTCTCTCCGTCTCTCCGTCTCTCCGTCTCTCCGTCTCTCCGTCTCTCCGTCTCTCCGTCTCTCCGTCTCTCCGTCTCTCCGTCTCTCCGTCTCTCCGTCTCTCCGTCTCTCCGTCTCTCCGTCTCTCCGTCTCTCTTTATTTAACTTCTATTTAGCAAGTCAGTTGATTTTCACAATTTATTAAATAACTCTGGCATTTGCAATTATTGTTTCTTGATAAAAGAGTTTTATTATATTTTCTAGCTAAATCATTTTCTCTTCGTACTTTGCTAAACTCAGTGCGTAGCAGACGCCAAGCAGCGGCTAACGGTGACTCTGTAATTTTTGTTCATCCTAATGGTCATGGCGGGAAATCATCGTCTCCTTCTGCGGCTGCGCCGAGCTTAGGACCTGCTGGAGGTCGTTCCAGTTCTCCTATGGATGGCTCGTCCAACCCAGAACTAGACAGCGTGAAGCCGCAAGCAACAGGAGCAGCGGCGTTTGGCGATCTCGGGGCTGGTATGGGAGGACCAGGTTTGGGTGGTGCTGGAGAAAGACGTTTCTCACCTTTTGGTGATGGACCCCCCGGATTAGGAGGAGGAGGAGGAGGAGGCCCAGGTAGGTGGGACGTTGTTTGAAGCACTGGCTGTATTCTGTATCTGACTACTCATGTACACGCGTAAAAACGCACAGTCTGATCAGCTCTGATATCAGATATGTTCAGAGAAATGTAGCGACCCTTGATACAGCCTGACAGCTACAGGATGTACCAGCGCTGATGTATAAACATTTAGTTAGAATTTCTAACAGACTGCGACAGTAGCGATTGTAGCAATTATACGGAAACAGCGACATGATTGTTGATCGTTGCTATCGCCGAGCTAATTTTTGGTCGATTGCGGCGATCGTGGCGATTGTAGCGATCATGTGACAAGATAAAATGTATGAATTGATTTTCTCTCTCTTTGTTTTTAGGACTTGAAAGTCCAGGTGGTGGTGGTGGTGGTGGTGGTGGTGGTGGTGGCCCTGGTGACGATATTGGTGGGTTAGGAGGTGCTTTACAAGGCGATATGCCAGGTGGTGGTGGTATGGGAGGTGGTATGGGTGATGGTCTGGGTGGTGGTCTGGGAGGTGGTTTGGGTGGTGGTCTGGGAGGTGGCATGGGAGGTGGTATGGCTGATGGAATGCCCGGTGGCCTTGGTGGTATGGGAGGTGGTATGGGAGGGGGTATGGGTGGTGGCCTTGGAGGTCTTGGTGGCATGGGTGGTGGGCCTGGTGGTATGGAAGGAGGACCAGGTGGTGCGGAGGGTGGTATGGGAGGTGGATTAGGAGGATTAGGAGGAATGGGTGGAGGAGAAGGAGGTCCTGGGGGTGGTCTTGGTGGTGGTCTTGGTGGTGGGCTTGGAGGTGGTCTTGGTGGTGGTTTAGGTGGTGCTTTGGGAGGTGGTATGGGTGGTGGTGGTATGGGTGGTGGTGATATGGGTGGTGCTATGGGGGGTGGTCTAGGGGGAGGATTAGGAGGTGGGCTAGGTGGTGGTATGGGCATGCGCTCTAAAGTTTCAAGACCGAGTCATCACAAGAGAATTGATGTCAGTAAACTGAAGCTGGACAAAGGAGATAAAAAGGACATTGTTAAGAAAAACGAAATTCCTTTGCCGACATTGTAAACAACGCCAAACATCTAGGACTTCAGCGGTCACTTGAAAACAAGTTCTGGGAAGACTTTCTCCTTTAATATAAATAAACGCAACAACTGGATTAAACAAGAGGACAACAATTTTCTCAGAAATACAACTTCAATTTTTTACACTGTGTAGAACTATTCCTAGAATGCCGTGGTCTTGAAGTCAGGAACATGCCAAGTCTGCTGCTGTTAGGATGACACAATTGTAATTTTGGATGTCCAAGTTTATTTATCTTTATCGCAAGAAATGTATAATTATTGACCAGGTAGAATAGGAGGTTGATGAATTATCTCTGTTTTAATTCAAAGTTGTTTTAGCTTTAGTGAAGTTGAAATAACCACAGGGCTAATGTATATTGTTTTTAGCTTTATCTACCATCTATGAATATAAATATTAAATTAGAAGTGATGGTTAGCCGTGATTCTGAGATATCTTTGGTGTTTCCCTGGTGGTGATACCATGACAACCGATGACGAAGACATGGTGATACCATGACAACTGATGACGAAGACATGGTGATACCATGACAACTGATGACGAAGACAATCATACACAATAACAGCAATAATATGAACAGCAGCAGCGACAACGACGTCAGTAATGGGAACGGCTACAACACCAACATTGACAATAACATTTAACAAACACTACGCGAAGGTGAAAAATACCAACAAATGCATCATGAAACGACGAGAAACAACAGGAACAACACTAACAATGCTAGTTATATTAATCGACTAGCAAAGCGAAAATCTGGTGAACTGCCGGGGTTTTTAGAAGAGAAATACTGACGTTTTGAGCGTAGCTCTTAAGGCTCTTTTACACAGGCGATTTTTGTTGCGATTTTTCTCCTTCTGACACATGCGATTGAATGGATTGACTTACGAAGGTATTGAACATTTGTGCAGAGCTATACGAGGTTCAATACTTTGGCGTGTCATTCATGCAATCGCATGCGTCAGGACGGGAAAAAATCGCAACAAAAATCACCTGTGTAAACAAGCCTTAACTCTGATGACGGACTTTGGCTCGAGACGTCAGTATTTCGACAATTTACCATCTTTTCACTTTGCTCTATCTAAAACTACGCAACACTCTACTTTTTTACTCTCTGAATAGTAATAATAATAATTCAAATTTCACCTTGGACGCATGTGAGAAGAGTGCTTCCAGTTTGACTCTACCAAACATCACAGGTTCCCCCCAGGTACTCCGGTTTCCTCCTGTAGAAACACTGGACCAATGGGGGTGGGCCCTTACTGGACCTCTGAGGATAACAGTTTAGATATATCTGATAGAGTTATCCAGTATAAATAAAGTTAGTTTAGTTTACTCCGGTTTCCTCCTGTAGAAACACTGGACCAATGAGGAGGGATGGCCCTTACTGGACCTCTGAGGATAACAGTTTAGATATATCTGATAGAGTTATCCAGTATAAATAAGGTTAGTTTAGTTTAGTTTAGCAGATAATTTTTAACACAGAACTAAAAATATACATTAAAAGACAACCATACATCTCTTTGTTTTTTCCTCAGTATTTATAATCCTACGGTTAACTGTGCTTTTGTTCTCGTCAAAAGACTACAGTTTTCACGTAATTGATCAAACACGAGCTTGAGTGTTTCATCAGGGGTTCCAAACACGAGAAAACAAATGAAAACCGAGGGTGTAACCCCGAGGTTTTTATTGTTTTCGAGTGTTTGGAGTCCCCTGATAAAACATGATAAACGAGTGTTTGATCTTGCTTCTCAAACGAGTATTCGCATCGCGATTTGCGGTGTTTTCTTCATTGATTTCAATATGCAGATTAAGAAATGTGATTCAGTTCACTAGGAAGTTTCCTACAGGTTTTCATTGGGTATCAAAACTCATGCATGTGATCATAGTCAATCGAGATACGGTCTGGAAACTCGGCAAACTTCAAAGCGCCTATAATGAGCTGTGATTTTATGTTGAACCGTACCTTACACCGTGCACATCCTTTGTTTTAGGTTTATTAATATTTAAATAGCACGGTTGAGTGATTGAACTGAAACGTTGCTATTGGACAATTCGTTCATTATAATAAAATACAATGTGTTCAGTGACCGTGCACAAAAATGCGTAAAGGCGAACAAAAAGATAGACCAAAGACTTTAGCTGAGTTTCCAGCTAGACCATATCTCGATTGACTATGATGTGATGTGGTATACGTTCATTGATTGGTTACGATAATTCATGATTAATGTCTTTTTTCTTCAGTTTTAATTTAGCTTATATTCTCAATGCAATCTTGAAAACAATGTCACTGATTTTCTAAAAGAAAATATTATTTTCTGCTAGCTTTTCTTTCTTCTCTGGAGAATATGGCCACAAACTCACTATAATCAATTACGCCATTTCTATTGTAATCTAAAATATTGATTATTTTATGTATTTGATTATTATCAAATATGTTCAACTTCCTCAGCCCAGTCTCAAATTCACTACACGGTATGGTTTCCCGGAATACACCGCGCGCGTTCTCGCCGAGCGACCGGAAAAACTGGAACGAGTGAAGCCGATGGGTGATTGCGTAATCCTTTAAGATATCACAAGGATTAGTATCCTTCGGAGCCATTGCTTCGTACGACTCTTCTTTTCTGTAACCATGGTGAATGATGACGTCAGCTCTTGTTTCCTTCAGTTCTGCTAAAAGACTCAGAGTATCTTTGGTCAGCGGTATTTGACCTATGTCAACTTTTTTTAAACAAATTCTTTTCTGGAGTAATAACTTAAAAAGTAACTCCACGGCTTCGTTGGAACCAAAGAATGGATTGCGAGAGACATTAAGACTGCATAGTTGACATTTCTCAAGAACTTTAACAATCTCCAATAATCCTTTATCAGAAATGTTATTACTGGATAACTGTATCTCCATGAGATCACTATTAGTCACCAGTCCCTTGGCGAAAGCAGTAGCGCCTACGTCATCAATGCCATTCCAGGAAAGATCTAGAATCTTGAGGTTTTCATTGGCTGTCATACCCTCTGCCATGGCAACGGCGCCATTGCTGCGTAGTAGATTCCAACTAAGATTGAGCTTCTGTAGTTTGCTATTCATTCTTAATGTTTGTCCTAAAGCCACGCCAGCTTGTTCACTTAGTTGATTATGACTTAAATCGAGTTCTTCTAAAACATCGTTATCTTTAAGAGCTTCAGCTAGAAGCGTACAATCTTTATCATCAAAGTTATTCCCTGATAAGTTCAATACAGTTAACCTCTTACTTCGCTGTAAAAGTTCAGCAAAAACCTCCGCACTTCGTCTTGTAAAATTGTTTCGCGCCAAAACCAGAACCTTGACGAGATCTTTTTCAACAACAGCGCTGACAATGTACATAGCTCCTTTATCTCCTATCATATTATTTGATAAATCAAGATTTGTAATGGTATTATTTACAACCAAAGCACTGGCCATTGCTTTACTTCCATTAACTCCAAGATTTCGATGACTTACTCTCACTTCGTTTCCTCTCAGTTCATCAAGGAATCGTTTGACAGGCACGACGCCTAAACTTTCACAAGCTCTTTGGTATAAAACTCTTCCCATATCTTGTTCAGTGCTGTCTGATGAAGCTTCTAAAGAATCATCTTCAATATCGAGTTCTGTTTCAAAGCCACTGCTAGCTACTGAATCACTCCGAGGACAAATCACCTCAGTATCTGAATCATCCAAGAATGAAAAATATTTAACAGCATCTCTCGAAGTCATTTTCTTTGAACAAAATTAAAACAATGGTAGTTGTCTAAGAATAATGATTATTTATTGAACAAACCAATAATGAACCTTTCTGTATATTGTGTACATTTGACGTCTTTTTGGAAACGTTAGGAGGAAACGTTACTGCCATTCAAAGATATGATTCATCCACAATATATTTTTATGACCTACAGTATCCTTGTTCTTGAAATTCTCGTCTTCAACTAGGTCAAAGTCTCAGTCAGACTTCAGTTGATCTTCCCTCAATGCTTTTCAAAGTGGTTCGTGGTTGTAAATCCTTTCTGTTGGTTTTAAGTTGTTTATTTATCTGGTTATGTTGTTGACATACATCTTGCTGTTCGCTCGTAATGGTCTTAAAGGAGATTCACTTCAACAAAAGATTGGAGTGGGTTTTTTCAAAATACATAATCTAAGATATTCTGTATAGCATCAGTTAGCAGGATAAGTGTACAAAGGTATTAGACGTGTATTCTTAATTGAAAGTGCTACACAGTCAGTGTTCTTATGGCTTTTTTTAAAAAAATGAGCTGTGGTACTGCTGAGATTTTAAAGAACGAAATACTGACGTTTAACTCGAAGTCTTTCATAACAGTAAATTGTGAAGGGATTGATAGTCTTATTCTAAGTCTTATTATTCAGTATTTCAACTGCTATATAGTTCTTCTGGTATTAAAACTCGGGTTTCAATCGCTTTTTTTAAATGTTTTTCAACTTTATTGGCGCGACTAATTCTAATAAACACATAATAATTTCTAAGAAAATATACTGTTGCATTTTTAACTTGAAATGGTCACTACAAGATAGGTGTTTAAAATGAAGAAGACAAGATTGTGAGTCAGTGATATTTTGACTGTTAATATAATTCAAGAGACTTAGATAAACAATTCAGGGTTTCTCTTTATTTTGGTTAATCTAACTGTTTGTGTTTTGTAAGCTTTTAAGCTCTGTGCTTTGATTAAATTAATTAGATATACATCACTGAAGTGAACCAAATTTGATGGACTGTTTAGTAGAGCCCTGTGTAGGCAATCTTGTAGATAGGGCAAAGTGAAAAGATGGGAAACTGCTGAGAATAGTTTTGATAACGAAATATTGACGTTTCAAGCAGAGTCCTTCGTCAGAGTAAAAACTAGAGTGTTGTGTAGGCAGTGTTTTAGATGGAGCAAAGTGAAAAGATGGTAAACTGCTGAGAATAGTTTTGATAACGAAACACTGACGTTTCAAGCAGAGTCCTTCATCAGAGTAAAAAGTAGAGTGTTGTGTGGGCAGTGTTTTAGATAGAGAAAAGTGAAAAGATGGTCAACTGCTGAGAATAGTTTTGATAACGAAATACTGACGTTTCAAGCAGAGCACTTCATCAGAGTAAAAAGTAGAGTGTTGTGTAGGCAGTGTTTTAGATAGAGTAAAGTGAAAAGATGGTAAACTGCTGAGAAGAGTTTTAATAACGAAATACTGACGTTTCAAGTAGAGTCCTTCATCAGAGTAAAAACTAGAGTGTTGTGTAGGCAGTGTTTTAGATAGAACAAAGTGAAAAGATGGTGAACTGCTGAGAATAGTTTTGATAACGAAATACTGACGTTTCAAGCAGAGTCCTTCATCAGAGTAAAAAGTAGAGTGTTGTGTGGGCAGTGTTTTAGATAGAGAAAAGTGAAAAGATGGTAAACTGCTGAGAATAGTTTTGATAACGAAATACTGACGTTTCAAGCAGAGCACTTCATCAGAGTAAAAAGTAGAGTGTTGTGTAGGCAGTGTTTTAGATAGAGCAAAGTGAAAAGATGGTAAACTGCTGAGAGTAGTTTTGATAACGAAATACTGACGTTTCAAGCAGAGCACTTCATAAGAGTAAAAAGTAGAGTGTTGTGTAGGCAGTGTTTTAGATAGAGCAAAGTGAAAAGATGGTAAACTGCTGAGAGTAGTTTTGATAACGAAATACTGACGTTTCAAGCAGAGCTCTTCATCAGAGTAAAAACTAGAGTGCTGTGTAGGCAGTGTTTTAGATAGAGCAAAGTGAAAAGATGGTAAACTGCTGAGAATAGTTTTAACGAAATACTGACGTTTCAAGCAGAGCTCTTCATCAGAGTAAAAACTAGAGTGCTGTGTAGGCAGTGTTTTAGATAGAGCAAAGTGAAAGATGGTAAACTGCTGAGAATAGTTTTGATAACGAAATACTGACGTTTCAAGCAGAGCACTTCATTCATCAGAGTAAAAACTAGAGTGTTGTGTAGGCAGTGTTTTAGATAGAGCAAAGTGAAAAGATGGTAAACTGCTGAGAGTAGTTTTGATAACGAAATACTGACGTTTCAAGCAGAGTCCTTCATCAGAGTAAAAAGTAGAGTGTTGTGTAGGCAGTGTTTTAGATAGAGCAACGTGAAAAGATGGTAAACTGCTGAGAATAGTTTTGATAACGAAATACTGACGTTTCAAGCAGAGCACTTCATCAGAGTAAAAAGTAGAGTGTTGTGTAGGCAGTGTTTTAGATAGAGCAAAGTGAAAAGATGGTAAATTGCTGGGAATAGTTTTAATAACGAAATACTGACGTTTCGAGAAGAGCCCTTTATCCGAGTGAATTTATTTCATCACATTTTACTCAAGAGCTCTGCTTGAAACGTCAGTATTCGTTAGTTTACCATCTTTTCACTTTGCTGTACGTTTTTTAATTTCTTTAGGTGCGGATTCCAATGATCTTTCATGTTTTTAAACCAACTCTTTTCTTGGACAAGCCAAGTTTTTAAAATGTTCTTTCTTCAGCTCCTCAAGGTCAGTAGAGATTCATTGCTGTAAGGCTTACTTAAAATGAATGGTATTTAACAAACAGATCTTATTTTGCCGTTGTTTGTTCAGTTTTAGATGCATCTATAGAACTGAACAGACAATAAAAAAATAAATCAATTTGTTTTATACAATAAAAAATGTAGTAGAACTGTTGCCGGATTTGGGTGGTATGGAAAAAGGCAAAACTTAATCAACTTAATCATCTGACGTGATCTTATGACGTGTCTTATGACGTGATCTAATGACGTGATCTTATGACGTGATCTTATGACGTGATCTTATGACGTGATCTTATGACGTGATCTTATGACGTGTCTTATGACGTGATCTTATGACGTGATCTTATGACGTGTCTTATGACGTGATCTTATGACGTGATCTTATGACGTGATCTTATGACGTGATCTTATGACATGTCTTATGACGTGATCTTATGACGTGATCTAATGACGTGATCTTATGACGTGATCTTATGACGTGTCTTATGACGTGATCTTATGACGTGATCTTATGACGTGTCTTATGACGTGATCTTATAACGTGATCTTATGACGTGATCTTATGACGTGATCTTATGACATGTCTTATGACGTGATCTTATGACGTGATCTAATGACGTGATCTTATGACGTGATCTTATGACGTGATCTTATGACGTGATCTTATGACGTGATCTTATGACGTGATCTTATGACGTGATCTTATGACGTGAGCTGATGACGTGATCTTATGACGTGTCTTATGACGTGATCTTATGACGTGATCTTATGACGTGATCTTATGACGTGTCTTATGACGTGATCTTATGACGTGATTTTATGACGTGTCTTATGACGGGATCTTATGACGCGTGATCGTACGTACGTAGATCTGACGTGATTTGTGCGTCTGTCCTTCAATACATCATGGTCAACAACCACTGAAAATACCCAAGGATAATACCAAATTATTTTAGAAGCTTAAATAGGTTTATCGTTCGATAGAAGCAACTATAATTATAGAGTGAATAGAAGCAACTTTTGCATTTTAGAGCTTTAGAGTTGTAAACGACAACGACAAGACATTATTAACAAACTAATTAATTAATTTGAATCAATCTTTACAAATAATCTATACATATTGTTTCTGTGTTCTGGCCAAGACCATGGGCATTTAAGTATTAACGTCAGGTTTTTTGTGTTCTCTAAAAAATATTTCAACATTCATTTCTGCTGTTAAATTTTTACAGGAAAATTTTTTGTTAAATTTTTTATGTTTTTCTAGTATTATTCCTTTTCTGCTAAGTTTCCACCAGTTCTTTTCAGAGTTATCCAAGATACCATTCACCATGTTGGTTAGTCTAACCAAGCTATACTTCGCTATACTATGTTCTTCATTTCTTGTCTTCTGGTTTCGGTATCCCCAGTCTTTTATCAAGAAAGTTGCGCTGTTCCATGGGACGTGGAATGTGTTTCCTCTTATCTGAATCCAAGTCCATATCTGTGACGTCATCTTGATTACGTAATGCTGTTTCAGCAGTATTGGCTTGGACTGTGATTGGTCCAAATCCCACGTGATCTTTCTTCAACACCGTTCGACCATCGGGTAGGAATCGTTCAGTGTACGATCCTTCGCCGTCGACTCTCTTGGGCTCGCTATATGAGCTCGGCTCGTAGTCGGAGTCATCCGGGTCCTCCCGATCCATGTCGTAGTATTTATTCCTAAGTCTTGGTGTTTCCCGTCGAGGTATTCTCGTGCGTCCTTGCAGCGCCATATCTCCGAACAAATGATCTTGAACTTGACTTGGGAGTTGGTCATTGTTATAAAGCATGGTCATGTGACGACTGTTTTGCACGATGGGTTGTCCTCGAATCCCCGCTAATTGGGTCAGCGGCATAATATCGGATCTTACTGGAGCTCGCATGACAATTCCTGATCTTTGCGTTCCCATGGCAACGCCGTTGTTTTGTTGATTACCCAGAATACCCGGATTAAGAAATGGTTTATACAGTGGGCTAACCAGGGGACCGGTGGGGTTAGTGGGGTACATTTGGGGACCTTGTGTGCGTGATGGTAAGTTTAAGACGAAGTTCCCAGCCGTCTTTGAAGGAAGATTGAGAACCCAGTTTCTCCTTGCTCCTATCACTGTGCTCATTGGTTGAAATCCAGTTGCTTGGGGACTGGTAACTACAGGCACATACATCACAACTTGTTGAGCCCGCGGTATCACTGGTCGTGTTAGAATGAACTGTCTCTTAGCAACTTTGTCATTTTTCCCGTTGTTATGGTAACTTTTATCACGTGGAGATTTCTTGCTTGCTCTCGGTTCCCTGCCAGATCTCTTTTCTTTTGATTTCTCCGGGTGATTTTTCTCCTGGTGGTTATTTCCCTGGGTCTTTTTCCCCGCATGAGGAATGGTTAGTCTCTTGCTCACTCTTCGCCATAGTCCTAAAATATTTTTTAATTTCTTGCGTAAATATTATTTCACTCGTATTATAAAGAGGGAAGGTATCAAGATTATATTGTTGTCGGTGAGTAGTCGCTTATTGCCGTTGAGGTTTCGTTGTTTATCGGACAGTCATCGGATTGTTGTCGTCATGTAATACCAAACAATATCTAGGTTTCGACGTTCGTATATTGTTTCGGAGATTAAAGTTCGTAAAGTAAGTTGTGTAGTTAGAAATGTTTAGGTTTTATTTTTAATGTTCTGGATGTACAAAAACAACTTCAGTGTTTTCAGTAAACATACCCATTGGTGTGTAACCAGAGTATCCCATCCCTCCAGGCATTGTGCTAGGTATAAATGTCCTAGGTATTGGCATGCCTTGGGTTCCAAAGCCGGGGACAAAATCTCGGCTGATGAGTGGATCGTAATATCCGTTATAAGGAGCGCTAATCATGCCGGGATTGAAGTAAGGAACAGTTTGATGGAACATTGGCATCATTCTTGAACTACTGTACATCATTCCACTGCTTGGAAACGATGGTAATACTGAGTGATAAACAGAGCTTCTTAATTGGCTAATGTCTTGTCCAATCAGCGATGGAGACATGTAAGGATACCGCTGGCCAACGGAATAGAATTGTTGCAGACTCGGTCGAATGGAAGACAGACGTGGAATGAAATGTCGCGACGCAGCTTGGGACAAAGCAGCCAATTGTTGCACCAGAGGATGGACGCGGACATTTGTCATTTGGGGGTATGGCATTAGCTGAGCTACTAATGGCAGTCGTTGTATCCATTGACGCTTCTTGTTGGTTTTCCTCGAAGATATTTTAGATTTCTTTGAAATTGTGTGTGTATTTAATGCCACGCTATCTTTCTTGTAGTTCCAGTTGCCCATACTCGGTTTCATGTCGAAGAAGTGATGTCGTCTTCGGACCGTACGACGATGTCCGATGATCATGGGCGAGGGATAGTATGGCGCTGTGAGATATGGTGCTGGCAACTGGGGTACAACAACCGCTGGATGTGCTACTGGTACTGAAGGCGCACCAGGTTTTGAGACGACTTGAAGTGACGCTGGTTTAGCATTGACCTTGACTCCCATAGCATTTGCATTGATTTCAAGTTCTGCTGCTTTATCATCAACTTGAAAATGAGTTGGTTCTCCTGACATCGTAACTTGATCATCCTTTGCTATAGGCCACGCAGTAGAACAATGAAAAAAGATTAAAACTCCAAGCAAATTAACAAAACGTGGATCCTTCATTGTCATAATGTGTTAGACCAACTGTGTCTTGTATTCCCTCGCACGAACTATCCTCTTATTTCATGAAGTACTTCCATCACGATGTTTTCTGAGATAGCGATACACACATTTTAAAACAATTTGTTGGACGCGTTATTTTTCGCTTTGTCTCTTAAACCAAACTATTGTTAGTTAACGGGTTATGGCTGGTTGATAAGTTTAAGTCGTTGTTGGTTTTTAATCTGTTTAAGGCTAACAGGTGGCTGAAATGTTTTTTAAGCGTGCTTCATTGAATCTTGACAACTTTCAAGACATGGTTTCTGTTTTTGGTGGATTATATAAATTGTTTTGATCGCTAGCTCTATTTAACTCAAGTGACATACTTCAAGGGAACCGCCTTGTTTGGGAAAATAATTTTGCGCAATTAATACCAATTGTTGAAAAAACAAAAACGTTATCCAAATACGATTGAGAAATTGAAATTCACTGAAACTACAATTTTATTTTATTCAAGTTGTTCAATTGACATATTTTAGAAAGGTTATGTTTGTGGAACAGTGGAAGAAATTTTGATTTGAATTAATGAAAAAATTAAACTAGCATCAAAATATGAATTGCGAGTTTTTTGTTATTTTTGGTTTTTTTAAACGTTTGTTTAAAATTGAAACAGTTTATCGTCTATTTAAATAATCAATGTCGCAGTTGCAAAGAACTGGGGCCAGTTGTTCAAAAGACCATGAGCTTCATTCTGGATTAGGGGGAGGGATGTTGAGCAAAATCCTGCTTAGAAAAAGCATCTGCTTAGAAAAATTTGGAATATTTATACGAGATGGCTAGTTTGACTACGCGCAGAGCTCGACAATAATGA
>OZ036012.1:5066570-5159070 GCA_964035015.1 Corallium rubrum | reverse complement strand
CTATGAAATGAAAAATTCGTTGGCATTTGAAGAGAATTTGATGCGTAGTTTTCGCGCTATAAACTCTCAAACTTTGCCATGGCTAGTGCGTTCTTGGAGAAAAATTGGGCTTTCGGTAACAATGCCTATGACGTACGCAAATGGACAACTATGCAAAAGAACAATAGATTCCACTATTAATGATCCATCTGCGTACGTCATAAGGCATTGTTACCAAAGAAGGCCAAATTTCACCAAAACAAACTATCCACGGCAAATTTTGAGAGTTGATAGCGCGAAAACTACGCATCAGATTCTCTTGAAATTTTCAGTGAGTGCTCCTGTCATGTTCCTCTGTACAATAAAACAACAAAAATGCCAACGAATTTTTCACTCATAGACACTTTAATAGTGATTATATAAATCTTATCAGTGAGCAGGTTGTAGACAAACGGGTCAATTGTCATATAGTTTTCGGACAAACAAATTGTCTTTATTTTACTAAATTTAGTAGGTGTCGTTATTTAAGAATTAGGCAAGAGTTAGCTGTAGTTTTTAACGATATTAAAACTAGATTATGATGTAAATAAATATTAGACAAAGATCGATTTTTAAAGATAAACAACCTTGCTTTTAGTTTTAGTTCTTTCTTGTGTAGAATAATTATTAAATTGTTTAAATCAACTACCTACCTTTTTTGCCGTGGGTGAAATCAACGGCTAGCAGAACTGCTAAAAAGAACGATACTTTTAAGACGTTCGTTGCCATCTTTAGTGTTGTGTGTCTAACGTTTTACCAGTTCACTTCTCTTTGTTTTGTGTGTGTTCATTTTCTTAAGTACCTGCAATGTTTTGCATGCTCGTTGCGTTTTCAACGCTCGATTAAGTCCTTGACGCCATTTAAGAAAACCCCATAAACTTAAAGAGCGTGATATACAGTAATAATAAGTGCGTTATCTAATTAACAACCGTTAGTTTAGCGCATTAGTAAATAACCATTCATACGCTCGGTCTGTTTAACCTTTTCAGTACGAGGAGGCTTTTCACTCGTATAGTAAGAAACTAAAATACTTTTATTACAATGAATTGGGTTAACGAAGTAACGAAACAAAATCTTTAAGAAACATTCTTAAGTTAGCATCATTATGCCATTTAGTTTTGCTTGCCCGCCATTACCCGTACTCTCTCTGCTGTGCTATATTGTGCTGTGCTGTACTGTGCTGTACTGTACTGTGTTGTGCTGTACTGTACTGTACTGTACTGTACCGTACCGTACCGTACCGTACCGTACCGTACCGTACCGTACCGCGCTGCGCTGTGCTGTGCTGGGCTGGACTGTTCTCTACTGTTCTGTGCTGTGCTGTGCTGTGCTCTGTTGTACTTGGCAGGCTGTGCATGAAAGAGTGAAGATGAAGCAAAACGCGTTTACGATGTAAAACCAGCAGGCTACATCCATCTTTCCAAAATGTCCCCAGTAAGAAAATCTAGTTCTTTAAGAAAGTTTAAAATTTGTTGTTATATATTATATTTTATATTAATACTATTTTTACATATTTCTTATTAGGTTAAACATTTCTTACATAAACGACAATAGTAAATAAGTGATCTTTGAACACATCAAAGATCACTTATTGTGCGATACTGTACATATCGTAGTTGCGCGTTTGTCAAGAAGTGATTTCTATTGTCTACCGTTTATAGTAACCATTATATGGCAGTTGACTGGGATATTGTGTATCTGGTTGTTCACTCGAATAATCTGCAAAGCCTGCATATGGCAGCTGATTGGAGTAGGCTGGATAAGAATATATTTGTTGCAGGTTTTGAATGCATTCTCTCTTGATGCTATTACCCTTTCCATTTTCTAAAATATGAATCATTTGAATTCAATTATTTGATTGTAAGTATGGAGAAGAAAGTAGTAATGTTATGGCAATTGACAGCTCGCTCTTTTCTCTTTTTGTGCCTCCCTTCACGTTCTTTTCTTTTCTTCTCTTTCCCTGTGCGTCACTCCATATCCCTGTTTGCTTTTTTTCACTTTATCAACCCATTCTCTCTTTTTTTCTTCTTCCTCTCATCATTTGTGTTCTTTTTATCTTATCTATCCTTCTCTATCCCTTCTGTCCTTCTTAATTCATTGTATCCCTCTTTATCTCATGTGTCCTTCTCTATCCTTTGTGTCTCGCTCTATCCTTTGTGTCTCTTTCTATCCTTTGCCTCCCTTTCTATCCCTTATTTTCCTCTTTATCCCATGTATTTCTTTTTATCCCTTGCTATCCCCTGTCTCCCTCTCTATCCCTTGTATCTCTCTTTATCCCTTGTTTCCCTCTCCATCCCTTGTCTCCCTCTCTATCCATTGTATCTCTCTCTATCCCTTCTCCCCCCTCTATTCCTTCTCTCCCTCTCTATTCCTTTGTGTCTCCCTCTATCCTTGGTGTCTCTTTCTATCCTTTGCCTTCCTTTCTATCCCTTATTTTCCTCTTTATCCCATGTCTTTCCTTTTATCCCTTGCTATCCCTTGTCACCCTCTCTATCTCTTGTATCTCTCTCTATCCCTTGTCTCCCTCTCTATCCGTTGTATCTCTCTATCCCTTCTCACCATCTCTATCCCTTGTATCCCCCCTATCCCTTGTCTCCCACTCTATCCTATATACCCCTCTCTATCCCTTGTCTCCCTCTCTATCACTAATGTCTAATGAGGTATAATTATTTATTTAACAAACCTAGACAGTTCCATGGCCAGTGATATTGTTTCATATCAGGACAAGCTGGTATATCAGGTAACTTGATATTAACCATGTTTCTTTTGAGTGTTTTATATTTTTGTTCTTTTATTAACTTTGTCAATGGATTGAAACTTTTCTGTTTCGTTGTTATTGGTTTCACAGAATGATGTGAGTTTGCAATCAGTGGAGTTAATTTAACTCCCGTCGTCACTTTATTTGTGTTAGTTGTGCTTGCAGTTGAGGTTTGTGATGGGTTTAATTTTGGGTTCTTAACAAAAATTGGGATACCTGTGGCTGAACCAGTTGCACTACCTGAACTGACAATCTTTGAACCAGGAGACTTTACTTTGTCGTTTGGTGACGTCACGTGTGATGGAAATAACGTCATGCCATTGGTTGAAAGAGATGACGTCTTGCCTGGATTCCCAGGTGGCGTCGGGGTCTGATCATCTTCGTCGTCGTTATTCTTTGCGTCATTTTTTGAGTTGCTAGGCGACATTGACGCCATTAAGTCTCCATCTTCGTTTGTATTCTGTGTTTGTAGCACCAGGGGGGTTGCTGCTTTACCGGGAAGTGTTGCTGCTTTACCGGGGGGTGTTGTGATCGGGCCATTCTTTTCCTTATGTTTAGCAGGGTTATCTGTTGTCATACTTCCAGTCATGTCATTAATTGGAGAAATCCTTTGCTGGTTTTTCGAATCACTCAGTCCTCCTTTTCCCTTATTTGCTGACGCAACTAGTTGCTGTTGTTCTTGGGTAATCTTACCCGGGGTTGCTTCTCCTTGGGTATTTGTACCCGGTGTTTGGTTTCCCAGTTGGTTTTGCATTTTATCCGCTTGATAAACTGGTGGGCGACCAACTGTTGCTGCAGGTGGAGACTTTGCCGGGGTTGTAGTAGCCGGTGGTGGTTTAGCTCCTGCTGCTGTTGCTGCAGGTGGAGACTTTGCCGGGGTTGTAGTAGCCGGTGGCGGTTTAGCTGCTGCTGCAGGTGGTTGTACAGCTGTGGCTGCGGTGACCTGGCTAACACCTCCGGCAGGAGACTTTGTCGGGTCGCACATATATGGCATTCCTGTTTTGGGGTCGAAAGCGTAGGAGTATATCCCCGGTGGGATACCGTATCCCCCGGTGAGTTGGATCTTAGAGTTGAGTCCATTTGTGTAGTCAAAGTTTTCAGTCGATGCAACACCCATCCCCAGTCCCCCGTAAAGAGCTGCCAGGAGTAACTTGTTGGTCTCTGGTGAAAGAAAAAGTTTTTATAGTTACTGGTGGTGGCTACAGGGGGGGGGGGGGGGTTGTTATTGTAATAGGAGTGGGGGGTTATGTAAGGTCACGGTGGCGACGTCTCTAGTAAGGACTAATAACCACCACTCTGAAGAACACCTTACCACAGAATAGCATTACGGTCGTTTGCATCTAAGTGGAAACACCGCCCCTCAAAACATGTTCAAAACATGTTTAAAAGTTAATCGTTTTGAAATTGACACTGTGAGATTGGCAAGACGTGATTGGCTAAGAGAACAAACATGTACATATCGAAGGGAAACATAATATATTTGACGTTGAAATAGAACATGTTTTAATGGGCGGTGTTTCCACTTAGAAGCAAACGATGGTATCATCCTGAGTTCAAACATTTCACATCATTTACCTGTGTTATCATTAGCATTCGTCCTTGGTTGAATGTTTGAAGGTGTATTTATTGTCTTCTTAGCACCAGTTCTTGAATGTTTGGTCGCTTTCTTTTCATGACGTATTCTCATAAAACGAAGAAAACCTAAGAATTGTAGTGTAGATAGTATCTTAATGTTTTAAATACCTTAGCTAATGAGATGAAAGGTTTACTGCCTATAAAAAGTTTAAGTAAATAAACAAAAAACAAGCAAACAAACAAATAAATAAACAACTATACAAATATACAAACAAATAAACAGATAAACAAACAAACAAACAAACAAACAAACAAACAAACAAACAAACAAACAAACAAACAAACAAACAAACAAACAAACAAACAAACAAACAAACAAACAAACAAACAAACAAACAAACAAACAAACAAACAAACAAACAAACAAACAAACAAACAAACAAACAAACAAACAAACAAACAAACAAACAAACAAGCAACAAACAAACAAACAAACAAACAAACAAACAAACAAACAAACAAACAAACAAACAAACAAACAAACAAACAAACAAACAAACAAACAAACAAACAAACAAACAAACAAACAAACAAACAAACAAACAAACAAACAAACAAACAAACAAACAAACAAACAAACAAACAAACAAACAAACAAACAAACAAACAAACAAACAAACAAACAAACAAACAAACAAAAAAACAAAAAATCAAGCAAGCAAACAAACAAACAAGCAAGCAAACAAACAAACAAACAAACAAACAAACAAACAAACAAACAAACAAACAAACAAGCAAATAAACAAACAAACAAACAAACAAACAAACAAACAAACAAACAAACAAACAAACAAACAAACAAACAAACAAACAAACAAACAAACAAACAAACAAACAAACAAACAAACAAACAAACAAACAAACAAACAAACAAACAAACAAACAAATAAAATACATAAGCGACTTAGAAAAACGGAAAGGTTGTGATTTGCAGATTTTTGCAGATTTTTAGGAACAAATTACTGACACGTTGAGCGGCACCCTTATTACTTTTCCTTATGGTTTCTATTTTTTAAGTGACTGAGAGACTGCTAATATTAGGAGAAGTAATTAATAAAGCAGAATCAAGCTTGTATTTGAAACATTTTTATTAGAAAATTTGTTTATTGTTAGAGCCAGGATCGTAGCTAGGATAACGGTGATAATTTTCTCTTTAATTTTCCCTGTTTACATAAGTACTTAGTATTTTATTTAACCATTTTATTCACCTCTGGGAAGCCCTCGGATAAGGATGAATTAATTATAAAGTATCTGGCTAACTCTTTCCCGCGTTGGAATTGATCTCTACTGGGTCAAACTCTGGACAGGAATGAGTTAACTGTATATATAACTGTATTTAAACAAAGTTCTGATTGATTGAATACCGATATTCCGTCTTAAAGTAAATGTTAGGTTTTTAGACGTTCTCTGGTTTAAAATATTTATTTAATTTACAAGCTTTCGACTGCAGTTTTCGACGGGTGAATTACAATGAAAAGAGTGATATGTCAGTGGTTTACAATTACATATAGAGACAAACAGATAGTATAGTGACATGCAAGTGACAGTTCCACCTACATAAGGTTAATGACTAAATTTAAATGTTTATGATATTTAGATTTTTTTAATAAGAAAGCGGTATTGTTCGGGCAAATGTTTAGAATTATTATCCGATTATTAACTTAAATAAATATTTTAAACCAGAGAACGTCTAAAAACCAAATATGAATAACCCTGGTTTCGAATTGTAGCTATTGATATACCAGGCAGAAAGCGTAGTCTAGTCAAGAAGATAATTGCCCAGCAAATAATTTTCAAAAAAGCCATAACGATAAGGTTTGGAAAAACATAATTTAATTTACTAACGTTTCGTCACTATTCAAGTAACATCTTCAGAGTGATAAATATTTACACGATTTCGACTAATATACTTAACTGATACAAAAATAGATGTGATGAAATAAGAGAAGAAAAAGGGAGTGGTAGAGAGGTGAAGAATCAGTGATAGAGATTAAAATAGTGTTAAAGGAAAGGAACGGATATTGTTATTGAGAGTAGGGTTGACTTGAGAGATGAATAAACTTTCTTTGATGAGAACATCAAGTTGGGAATTTCCCGAAGCTAAAATACTAAAATCTGAAAAAGATATGGGATGGTCATTATTCCTAGAGTGAGATAAAACGGCTGAAAGTTGAGAAATGGAGAGTGCTCTCTTCAAACATCTTTAAAGTAAATGGTTTGAACCTAGGATTAGTACAAGTTTGTGAAAATTGATCGTCTAGTATAGGTCAGTGTAGTCTTGAGAAAGACTATTGTTGTTAATGACTCACCTTTCGAAGGCCTCAACGGCGGAGAAATGTCAGTCACCAACACCACCAACAGTCTTTCTCAAGACTACACTAATCTAGACGATCAATTTTTACAAACAGATATTCCGTCTCTGATTTACGTTATATAGCACAATAATGATAGCACAATAATGATATTAAAGAAGGAAGGAGATTTCACTTCTTTTTAAGTTTATTTAATTTAACATTACAAGTGAACTTACTTTTCTTTCTTGAAAAAGCGTTTTGGTTTAAAAACAGAAGAAGTATTATTACAATTAAAATCTTGTAGACACTGGCCATTTTTGCCATCTTGTTTGACCATCACATTGTTTATTTTTACACGGTTCATTGAAACTCAATTTACCTGTTTCTAATATTTTAGGATTTCTTTGTCGGTCGTCGTCAGGTTGATGAAGATATAGGTAAATAAATATTTGAAGAAGAAATAAATGTTTATTGGCTCAACTTCTTGATAAAATGAATAAATACTGAACTAAGAATTTGATATATGAAATGTATAACGAAAAAATGTTTTATCTGGTGAGCTTTCATAATTAATATGACATTTCCACCCCCGTGTCGTTTCACGTCTGAATAATTAAGTGTATACCTCTGATTTTTTCTGGTTTGCGGGTGAACAAATTGCGCGTGAAAACGTTTCGATTTAACAATCACGAACACTTCGCTCACCCACTCACTCAATCAGTCACTCACCCACTCAATCAATCAATCCATCCGTCAATCAATCAATCAATCAACCAATCAATCAATCCATCTCACTCAATCCGTCCATCCATCAATCAAACAATCAGTCCATCAATCCATCCATCAATCAATCAGTCTATCCATTAATCAATCAATCAATCAATCCATCCATCAATCAATCCATCGCTCAATCAATCAATCAATCCATCTGTCAATCAATACATGAATCAATCAATCAATCAATCCACAATCAATCAATAACCAACCAACTAAGCAATATTGAGTCGCATTAAAATATACCATATCTAGGTAGTCAGAAGCACTCAATGTTTCACGAGCGAGAACATAAGCAAACAGAAATGTAATGATTTTACTTTCTTCTCTATATAGGTCAACGATAGAAACAATACTGATTCTGGATGATGGGATTCCCTCGTGGAGAGTTTCGCTGCAAAATGAAATGCCTGGGTGGAATACATTGTGAAAAGACCATGCCCTTATCTTGCGATCATTCTGGATCCCTAACCACGCAAATTACGACACATGGCGCAGTTTTAATCCTGTATTGACTACAAAGATGACGACGAACGCTAGAAACCTTCCAGTATTTTCCAAAAGACGTTATTTTAAAAAGAAACTTTTAAATTATGATTAACAACAGTATATACTTGTACAAAAGTACAATAATTTTGTGGTTGTTTTACTTTCGTGGAAAAGTTTAAATGTATATATAAATGAAATACAATTTTTTATCACTCAAACTGTTTAATTTGATTTGTGTCATGGGATGGGGTGGAGTACCTTGCTACCTTGGTTGTAAACCTTGTTTACTGCAAACATAAACGCAACAAAAGCGTGAGCACTAAGGACAAGGACATGAGGCCCGCACAAACGCTGTGTCTAGATTACTATAAACACCAACACAGCTAAAGACTCCAACACAGCTAAAGACACCAACACAGCCAAATACACCAACGCAGCTAAAGACACCAACACATGCAGCTATAGACATTGCAAGCAACTAAAACTGAGCGCGCACGTAAACACAAACACACCAAGTCTGAAAAACACTTGTAGAAAAATGCAAAAAGACTTATGTTCGCGTCTTACACAAGCTGCGGCATGTTTCAAATGTTGTATAATTGGTCAGCTCTCGTCTTGTCTAAGCAGTGTCTTATCAGCTCTTGTATAAACGACCCTATTGACGGACAACGACATAAACTACAAAACGCAAGCACAAGTCAAAGCAGTAGACATGGCTTCATGTCGTTCATGTCTCTACTTGATCAATTGGCGTACATGACGAAGCAATAAACACTAAAAAAGCAGGAAAGACATTTCTTGAAATGCTCAGTTCACGTGTGCCTTCACTATACCTTTCCAAACTACAACAGGGTTGTTGAAGACTAGTGGGGAAGACATTAGTGACTGAATGGTTTCCTTTGGGACCATGCGGACTTTGATATTTTACTTTGGCTGAAGACAGACGATCTTACTTGTCAAGGAGATATCTCTCAATGACCAAGGGCTTAATATAACTCTACATTTCTTTCTCACAATATCGTTGGCACCATCTAGTCATGCCAAGAGCAACAAGATGACTTTCACACAGAAACATCACCATGGAAGGTCGTTTAGATGGCCGTATACATGGATAAACTATTCTTAAATAAACAACAATCAAAGGTACAGTGATCATTGCTTTCTATAATATTTGTGCTCGCCATTAGTAAAACATATTAGTAGTAACTGCAAGACAGTCAGGCAAGATTTATAACAAGACAATAAACGGTTAGGAATGATAAGAGCGCAACAAAGACGGCTTCTGATTGTCTATTCACGTTCGAAGCACAACAAGCTTCTTATCGTTTGAGAGAAGGGTTTGGGTTGAAACAACGACATAAGCCACGAAGCACAAGCACAATAAAAGCAGTAGATTTGGCTTCGTGTCGTTCATGTCTTATAGGTAGAAGCTAATTGAGATAACCACATGAAGGATAAACTAGTCAGTTAGTTTATTGCATTGCTTAAAAATAATGTTGCGGTTCAACACCGAGCAGAAAATGCCATAAGCGCAATTAGAAATAATAGGCAAGGAAGACATGTTTCTCGAATGTTCCGTTCATGTGTGCCTCCGCCGCCATTCCAAACTACAACAAGGTTGTTGTTGACTTAGTGGGGAAGACATTACTTCGACATTTGTCTCCCACAATATTCTTGACATGAGGTGACTATGAAGAAAAATGTGTATTTCTGGTCAAGACAAACATCGAGTGATCAATGTCGTTTAGGACACCATTACTCACATACAGGTCGTATATATGCATTCAAGTGCTCTATTCTTAAACTAACGACGCAATAAGCTTGGCTTCGTCATGTGCGCGATCGCCATTGATAATTGTAGTGATAATTTATGCAAGACTGTCCCACAATAATTGGTGACGGACAACAGGTTAAATAGCGATGGCCAAACATCTAGCATTCACATTGCCAAATGACACTTCTGTCTGAGCTTCCAAAAGGAACTCCGTCGTGTTTTTGCAGAGAAAAGCTTTTCTTTTGAGAAATAGCTTTGACTGTTAATAGCTAGAAGCTTCTCTGTTTGAGAAATGTCTTCGACTGTTGATGGCAAGAAGCTTTTCTTTGAAAAAATGGCTTTGGCTGTGGGCAGAAAGGTCCTGAGAATAAAGAAGAGGAAAAGAGATTTTAAAAAATTGAGCTCGAAAGAAAAAACACGTTTTCCTTCCGTCCTTCACCTCTCCTCCTTTCCCTCTCTCTTTCATCTCTCTCTTCAACGGCACTTATCCCGCAGGAGAGCAACTGACTTTTGTGGTCGGACCACGCCCATAGGCAAGCACACAAGCGCGCTATACCACTGAGCCACTGAGGCGATTGTTGAAAGCTAACACATAATTGTGATACTGCTTCCTGTGAAGAATAAATGAATAAAGAAAAATTAACGGGAATGCTAAATAAAACTAATATTTAGAGGAAATAAACAGTTAGACGATAAGCGCAGACTAATTACATTGATTTTACGTGAAAACAATGGCCATAAGTGCTCAGGAAATGTCTTAAAACTATGTTTGAGTGCCAAACCATAGTATTAATAAATACGACTGAGTGAGCACGGCCAGTAGTAACAATTTATGCAAGACAGTCCCACAATAATAATGGTTGACTGACAACAGTTAAATGGCGATGGACAACTAGCTTATGCATTGCCAAACTACACTTCTGTCCGAGTTTTTCAACGAAAACGCCGCCGTTGTGTTCTTGAACAAAAAACTTTTCTTTTGAGTAAAACAGTTTGGAAGCAGTCAACATAGCTTCATGTCGTCCTTTAATCAACTAGCGTATATGAAAAAGGCACAACATTATTGAAACAAGGATATGTTTATTGAAATATTCTGCTGGCGCGAGCCCTCGTCGCCATTCGAAGGTACTACAGGGTTCTTGTTGACTTGTTGGGGAAAACATTACTTCGACATTTGTCTCCCACAATATTCGTGACACGAGGTGACAATGAAGAAAGGCGTGTGTTTCGGGTCCATGTATACAAGCAAACATGAATGTCGTTTAGGACATACCATGGTTTAATCGCAACAAGAAGGCGTTGCATAACCATTATCTTAATACAGGTTGTGTATGCACTAACAGAAGGACGCCATTATTAAACTAACGACTGCAATAAGCTCGACTTCGTTATGTGGGCGACCGCCACTGACAATAACTGTAGTAATAATTTATGCAAGACTGTCCCACAATAATGATGAACTGACCACAACTTATATGGCGATGGGCAAACAACTATCGCCTACACTGCCAAACTACACCTCTGTCTGAGCTTCTCACGGAAACTCCGCCGTGGTGTTCTTGAACACAAAGCTTTTCTTTTGAGAAAGAACTTTGACTGTTGATTGCAAGAAGCTTTTCGTTGTAGAAATGACTTCGGCAGTTGACGGGCAGATGCTTGACTCTTGAGCAATAGCTTTAGTTGTTGTTGGTCAGAGGCCTTTCTCTTGAGGAATGGCTTCGACTAATGGCAAGAAGGACCTGACCATGCAGGTTCTGTAATAAGAAAAGAGAAAAAGAGATTAAGTAATGGCGTACCAGAATCGAAAGGAAAAAAAAAATTTCTTTCCCTCCTCCCTCTTCCTTCTTCCCCCCTCTCCTACTACTCCTCCTACTACTACTCCTGTTCTTCTCCTCTCGTCCCCTTACCCTCTCAACGATCTTCACTGGACAACCACCTTCTCGGTGATACTGCCAGGATTCCGACCCCACCCAATGGCATGCACACAAGCGCGCTATACCACTGAGCCAACGAGGCGATCGTTGGAAGCTACCACATAATCACGATACTGCTTCCTGCAAAGAATAAATTAACGAAAAAAAAAAATTAACGGGAATCCTAAAGAAAACATTATTAGAGGAAATAAACAGTTAGACGATAAACTCAGACTAATTACATTGATTCTACGTGAAAATAATGACCACAAGTGCCCAGGAAATGACTTAAAACTATGTTTAAGTGCCAAACTAAAACCATAGTATGAATCAACATACCACGGCCAGGGGGGTAAACGGGGAGGAGAGGTCACCAAGCTAAAGGTTGCAAGAAGAAGGACGAAGGTACGCATGGTTGAAGCATGTCTTCGAGTACCGTAATGATGAGTTTAAAGGCAAGACAAGGGTATAAAACGAAAGGAAAATCTTAGAAATCCGTGAGCAAGACCGTGAAGACGTCCAGAATGCGACATTGACGTATGGAAAGTGTTTGGTAATGGCTTGAGAAGAAACCATGTGGTGGGCGAAGACAACATGGCGGAGCCTTCTTTCCCAATCCAAAAAGATGGAAGAAAATATTGTTTTAACGGCAATAGAGGACAACAATATAAGATTTTAAAAACCTGTAAGTAAAGTATTTATATTGTAAAGTTATCTAAACACTGTTTTAATTTTTTTCGAAGAATTTTCCAGTTTAACCAAATGGATTATCGTAATTAACTATTCATAAAAAATTTACTTCAACTAATATGACATGGCGTACGTTGAAATTATTTAAGATATTAACATTTGCTACTGTAATACCATTCCAAATTCTTACTTCCCTACAATAATTTATCAAATTTTAAAAAATAAATTACTTGTCCTAGTGTCCTCCTTATTTAGCTAATAGAACACACACACCCAGCTTTCCTAATATGTTGCATTTAATTTCCGTTTAACATCTTTAAAATATTTTTCATTTCTTATATTATTTTGTTTTACCCAATAAACCTAATAATTTTGATTTTACCTAATTTTTCTAATTTCGTGTTATAATTTGTTGACAGAATTTACTCCAGAAACACAAGTTGAATGACTAATGGCAAAAAAATTCCAACCTAACAGAAGCCCACCAAGATGACTATTGCTGTTCCAGATAATCACAGTCAAGGTAATATAAATATCAGTGCAAATAATAACATTTATGAAAATAATTCTAGCACTAATCTAGTATTTATTAAATTTCCACAAAATTCTAAACTTTTTCAACTCTTGTTTGCAGAGAATAAAGAGATTGAGAACACAGCCACACCCAAATTTGGACCAAAAATATTTTTCTAATGGACTTCACAAATGGTGAGTTGAGAAGAAATAATTTCAAAGATTACAACTGGCAAAATTGCTAGCCACTTCAATAATACTGAAAAGCAGCCATAGCAAGCAGATTAAAAGTGTGAAAACTCTATCTCCTAGTCACAATATTCAGTGCTCACTAATGCAATGTTTGTGGGTGTGTCACCCCACTTTCTTCTTGTGAAGAAAAGTTTAAAATAATTATAAAACAATCCAGGTTTTCTAAAAACTACCTGACACAAGCAATCTCTCAATACTAAATCTAGTATTTGTTAAATTTGTAAAAAATTATAAATATTTTTAACTTTTGTTTGCAGAGAATAAAGAGATTGAGAACACAGTCACACCCAAATTTGGACCAAAAACAATTTTCTAATGGACATCACAAATGGTGAGTTTATAAAGAAACAATTTCAAAGATTACAACTGCCAGAACTGCTAGTCACTTCAATAACAAGATTGGCCATAGCAAGCAGATTAAAAGTGTGAAAACTCTATCTGCTAGTCACTATATTCAGTGCTCAATAATGCAATGTTTGTGGGTGTGTCACACCACTTTCATCTTGCGAAGAAAAGTTTAAAATAATTCTAAAACAATCCAGGTTTTCTAAAAACTACCTGACACAAGCAATCTCTCAATACTAAATCTAGTATTTGTTAAATTTGTAAAATATTCTAAATATTTTTCAACTCTTGTTTGCAGAGAATAAAGAGATTGAGAACACAACCACACCCAAATTTGGACCAAAATATTTTTTGGACTTCAGAAATGGTGAGTTTAGATAAATAATTTCTATGACACTAAGATTACAACTGACAAAACTGCTAGCCACTTCAATAACAATACTGGAAAGCAGCCATAGCAAGCAGATTAAAAGTGTGAAAATTATTTCAATACACTTAGTGCTCACTAATGCAATGTTTGTGGGTGTGTCACCCCACTTTCTTCTTGTGTGTGAAGAAAAGTTTAAGATAATTCCAAAACAATCCAGGGTTTCTAAAAACTACCTGACACAAACCAGTTCCCATAAGTTAAATTGTTTAAAAAATATCAGAGTACAATTCAAGTATTATTCTTATTGGTATATACACCAATACTAATAATAACAATGCTTAAAGTGTATATGAAACCAAAATTAAGTTTGTCTTATTTGAAAGAACTCTTAAAATAATGGGGAATATCAATTTATAGCTTTTTCATATTTTACTTAGTTCTTGAGATATTTAGACTTATGTGATATTCAAATGAGATAATTTATGGTTCGTTTTTTTCTAATTAACATATTCGAAAATCTCGAATATTTTTAAGATTATTGAACAAAATCACTTGAAACTTTGCATATTGCTACAGTTCATGCAACTAAATATGAAAGACAAGCTACAAGTGATTTTGATTAATAATCTTAAAAATATTCACGATTTTCAAATATGTTAATTAGAAAAAAACGAACCATAAGTTATCTCATTTGAATATCACATAAGTCTAAATATCTCAAGAACTAAGTAAAATATGAAAAAACTGTAAATTGATATTCCCCATTATTTTAAGAGTTCGTTCAAATAAGACAAACTTAATTTTCGTTTCATATACACTTTAAAATATTGCTTAAAATAAAATGAGCACTTTCTGACTGTCCTGACAAGGAGTACAATAGCACAATGGTTGAATTAGGATTGGTGATAGCTTAAGATTAAAACTTAAACTAAGGATGTATTCAAGAACAATAAAAGATTCTGTACAGAAATAAACCTGCTCGGATTTATTAATTCAAAAGGACCAGTAATAAAACTACCACCACAGTCATCATCATCAACACAGACAACACGGTTGACATCTTCATCATTATCATTCTTGTTGTCCTCATCGACATCATCATCATCACCATCACTATAAACTTCATCATTATAATCACTATCATCACCATCATTGTCAATGTCGACTTCATCAAATAACGATTTACCCCATCATCATCATCAGCAACAACTTCATCATTTTCATCGTCATCATCATGATAATCATCATTGTCCTCGTTCATCATCCTCGTGCATTGCAATCATCATCATCACTATCATCATTGCCAACTTCATCACCAATATTATCATCATTGTTTCCATCATCACTATCATCATCATCACCAACTTCATCATCACTATCATTATTGTCATCTTCATTATCATCGCCACCACAATCATCATCATCAACTTCCATTATCATCATCATCATTGCTGTCATCATTATCATCACATCACCAACACTATCATTGTTAACTTCATCACCATTATCATCATCATCATCATTGTAATCATCACTATCATTGTCAACTTCATCTACATCACCACCACCACAACTGTCATCATCAATTTTATCATTATGACATCATCATCAACTTTATCATCATCATCATCATCATTGTTGTTATCATCAACATCATTGTTGTCAGCTTCATCATTATCATCATCATCATCACTGTCATCGTTGTAAACTTCATCTACATCATCACCACCTGGCACAACTGTTATCATCGACTTTATCATTATCATCATCACTATCATTGTTGTCAGCTTCATCTACATTATCACCACCACCACAACTGTCATTGTCAACTTTATCATCATCACCACCAACCCCACCACTACCACCACTATAATCACCATCACCTTCATTACCATCATCATTGTCAACTTCATTATCATCCTCATTATCATCGTAATTGTCTTCATCATCATCACCATATAGTGTATTAGTTATGTCTGTTGTATTTGTAAATATTGTAATATTGCGAGGGCCGTATGTTAGATAACCTTTACGGTTAAGACATCTTTTCCCTCGTAAAATAAAGTTTTATTCTAATCTATCCTTACTACCACCATCACCACCATCAACCAAAACCAACACAATTATAATAATTCTTTTTAAATGCCAAAAATCTTTATTATTATGCCTAGATTTACATCTGCCAAAACAGATCTTCTTAAAATAGGAAAAAGAGACTACGCATTTATATAAATAATATAATTAAATATAATATTCAAGGTTTCCTCTTGCAAAAGGCGAGAAAAAAATCCTGTGCATTCTGGACACCTAAGAATAATCGTTGCAAAGTTCTTAAATCATTTTTAAGCGCTTGCTATGGCTATGCACATTATTATACACTGTAACAACTACCAGTAGCACTAAGAAGACTTACAACACATCAACATTGACAACAACCTCATATTTCTTTTATAATCAACCACAACTATCTTTGACTTAGCCCACAAACAAAACAAACATGACGAATTATATCCATTACTCTAATAATTAAAGTCCAATAGCAATTCTCAATATTTTCTCATTTCATCTTTACAGACTCAAAATTTACACCTATGGAAGCTGTACCCCATTGAAGATGACCAGCACCCAGTGGACCATGACCCAGTGGACCAGGACCCAGTGGACCAGACACAGTGGACCAGGACCCTGTGGACCAGACCCAGTGGACCAGACACAGTGGACCATGACCCTGTGGACCAGACACAGTGGACCAGACACAGTGGACCAGACACAGTGGACCATGACCCAGTGGACCAGACACAGTGGACCATGACCCAGTGGACCAGACCCAGTGGACCAGATCCAATTGACCACAGTTGACCATGACACAATGGACCAGGACCCAGTGGACCAGACCCAGTGCAAATCAAGCCCGTGTCAAGCAAGAGCCCGTAGCAACAAAAGTGAGTTTCACAGTGTAATTTAGATCAGTAGGCGATACATTATACTATGATCAAAGAGGAAGCTTAACTTTATTTTTAAAGATAATTACTAAAGTAATATCATGTTTGCGGGAATTTCTTTTGTACGCACAGATCCATTAACAACTAATGTACCTCATTATATTCATTTTTACTAATCCTACCTCCGTTGACGTCAAACCAGGTCTGATTAGAACTAATCATACCCAGTTTGACGTGACAACAAACGAAATTCCTGCAAACATGATATTACAAAGGAATAGCATAAAAAAGGGCATTAGCAATTAAACGTCCCACACGATTTGGGTCATTTACTAGATGACGCTCGTCGAGTGGGACGTTTAATAGCTAATACACCTCTTTTTATGCTATTACTTATGAATAACTAAGCTACAAACAGCACAACTTATGTTGTAAAAAAGAAAAACAAAAAAAAATCATAAAACTTCAAAACAACGGTGCATTTCTAGATCATAATGCGCAGTTTGATGAAAACTATATATTTGTTTTAATAAAAAAGAATATTTGAAACTATCACAAATTTCATATAAAGGTTACGATAAGTTGTCCAATTTGCGCAATATGATCTAGAAATGGGCCGCTGTTTTGAAGTTTTAGGATTTTTTTACTTACTTATATATCTATATTGACATGCATACTGTACTTCCTCGATTAAGTGAACATACTCGGATACAATACTCTAATTTCACTTCGGCTAAAGATATTACAAGACAATTACCTATAAAATCGGTCAACAGCGAACTTAAAATTGCGTTCTTGCTTCCCAAGAAACTTAAAATATAGTTTTTTTGATGTCAAGTATAGGTTAAAAAATAATTTAGTAAGAGCCCCCCACAATTAAGCATTAGGCATCCTCCTTCAACTAAGTGCGCACTTTTTCACTCAACATATAACTTGACAAGCGCCTGGGTGCTTAGTTGAGGAAATATGGTATGTTTGTTGATACAGTACTTTCACATTAATCAAACACGCATACCTTTATAACTGCGATGAGCTTTTTCTGACAGATTGGCTTCATTTGGAAATCACTAAAATTAAATGAATGAAAATTTAAGCATTGTTACGAAGTTAGCTTCCTTATTTATACAAAAATGTCAAAATATTTTCCAATCATGTCATTACACTATAAGAAATTAGGGATGCACCAGAACTTAGTTCCAGCTGGAACACAGAGTTTTCTAAGATTCGGTTCGGACTAGAATTCATGAAAAATGTTTGGCTGGAATGGCGAAACTTTCTTTAGTCTAATTTCTGAAATAAACCTGACGTGGTGCGATGCATTTAAGATTTAATTATTGAAAGTTTTTCGACACCAATCAAAACAAAGCTCACCCAAACAGTTGTAAAATAGAAAGTTTAATGCACAAAAAGTGTTTTTAGAGTTCAAATAAGGAACTTTTTCAGTTTCGACCAGTTCCAGCCAGAACATTAAAACTTGGTTCTAGTACATCCCTAAAAGAAGTTAAGATAAAGTAAATAATATACAGCACAAGAATATTTGAAATAAAAGTAGTGTGCTGCGTAGGCAGTGTTGAAATACACATTGAAATAATGTAAGGTTTGAGTATTGCCGAAATTATTGAACGTAGTTTTCTAACGTTTCGAGCGAAGGCCCTTACGTGTCTCTCTGACGAAGGCCCTTACGTGTCTCTCTGACGAAGAGCCTTCGTTCAAAACGTTATTAAACTACGTTAAAAAACTCATTAATAATTCATGAGGAAAACACAAATAAAATCATAACCGTATCGTGGTTTTAGTACTGTATAATAAACGAGCAGGAGTGTTTTATCAGATATAGGGGCGAAGCCGAGTGTTTTTATATCTGATAAAACACTCCTGCTCGTTTATTACACGGCTTCAAAAACGAACCACTTGGTAAGTTGATTGGCGGAGTTAGTTTGAAAAATAACCTTGTCTAAGCCGAGAAGATCAAAGCTAAAGTTTATGTAAATCAGGAGAAATCTTTATCACATATAAAGATACGATACGGTCATGATTTTCTTTTGTGTTTTCCTCATGAATTATTAATGAGTTTTTGAATATGTGATAAAACATTCTCCTGATTTACATAAACTTTAGCTTTGATTTTCTCGCCTTAGACAACATTATTTTTCAAAATTACTACGCAAACGAACTTACCAAATGGTGATCGGTTTTAAAACCATTCACAACACTGGCAGAACGTGTTTATCAGATCTAAAACACTCGGCGCGAAGCCTCATGTTTTATATCTGATAAAACACTCCTGCTCGTGTTTTAAATATTACTTCAATAATTTCGGCAGTACTCAAAGCTTACATTATTTCGACAAGAATATTTGTATGTCTTCCATGTACAACATAAAATGCACATACAATACTTCACACCGACCATACTCGGCAACAAAATGTTCATTGGACTCAAATTTGGCACATTCAAGAAAGTACTATGTTTTACTTTTAATCAAAAGATCTAATATGTTGTACATGGTAGCCATCAAAATCTTGTCTCTCTATGTACAGTAAACTAATTATTTAGATTTTCAAGTCAACTCCCTTGTGGGACAAACTGGTAATTTGCCAGACATATTTTCATTTTTGCATGTATACTGCAAAAAACGACCACTAATCTCGGCATGGGGGTTGACTTTCTTAACATAAATCCTCTTTGATCTAGTAAATAATGTATCATAAGCGCGACCATCATACCATTTAAGGCGGTTCGGTAATACTCGGTTCATCAAAACTAACCCTGCCGGGCCACTGCATGCTGTAATTAAGGGGATTAAGTTAGCTAAATTATAATGTAATTTATTTTTGGGTTTTTTGTTTATACTGTAATTTTTAGCTAAAAGTGTGGTCTGTGCATGTTTGTTGAGTATTGTTGTGTGAGTGTAGGAGGGTTAAGATATTTTTATTTTTTCGGTTTATGGGAGGGGGTAGTTGGGAGGGGGGGGGGGGGGGGATGGTTAGGTGAGTTGTCTCTGTGGTTGTCTGATGGTGGTAGAAGTGAAAATTACGAGTGGTGTGCAGCTAGGTAGGACTCAGGCAGCTAGGCAGGACTTAGGCAGTTAAGGCAGGAGCTAGGGACCAGTTGGGCAGTGGGTCTTGCATGCTTTGTAGATTTGGCATATTTAATTTCGGTGGAGGGATTTCAAATTTGCATGTTTAGGCTACTAGCTGAGCTGTAAGTACTCGCTAAGTACATAGTGCTTAGTAAGTGCTTACGCTCATGCTACTAATGTTTTACGTTTGCAAGGTATGCGGCCGCTCTCAAGTGAATGCTAGCTTCACAATTGTTGAAGTTCGTGTTCGCTTTACTGCCCCGGCTGGCTCTCCAAGTGCTGCTCTTGCTTTGAGTTGGATTAGCAATTGCTACTCCAACTCAAAGTAAGAGCAGTACTTGGAGAGTCAGCCGGGGCAGTTTTACCTTTTATATAATAGTTAATTCCCATGGGAATTGAACATTTTAATAAGAGACACAGTATGAATATTTTGAGAATAATTTATTAAAGACTTGTAATATCATTACAACGTGAATAAAGAACTTTTACAAAGAACAGCTTGTGTATTGGTGTGAATCACGATAGAAGAGAACAGAAAATGGCTAAGTGAATATTGCTTTCGTCAACATTATGAGTGAACACAAGTGGACAAGAACCATATTCATAAGCTATCAATAAGAGCATTGTTTATCAAAGAACTTAGCACCAAGTCAGTAATTGAATGATTGGTGTTAAACCCAATGAAAAACAACAGCTTTTATCAACAACTAAACGGGACTAAGTCTTTCCTTATTGAACAAGCAAAAGCGTTACACTTGAAGAGATGAACAATTCCGAAATAACATGAAAGAATAAACCTGGAAAATTAGTCCACTTGGACATAGTAAACCAGAGTTCATGAACAAGTTATTTGCACAATTGAAGAAAAGATCACAGCTGCTCACTGATTTTTTTTATACGGCATTTTCAAATTCAAAGGCTCTTGAAAGTTCAGTGTACTAAAACAAGTGAAATGTCAAACAGCCATAGATCTTTTCCATTTTTAACCCGACAGACGGTAAATGAAAATCAACAAACTTTGTAAATACAATGCTAGAAGGTGATGAAATTACTTGGAAATAACAAACCGCCAGAAAAGGGTCTTAAATTTTTCAAGTACCACATAAAACATTTTCTTTTATAAGTAATTTGGTCAGTCTTGGTATGGAATACGAGATAAATCAGTATATTCACCAAATTCTTGAAATAGATAACTTGAAAGCTAAATGGTGCAATTCCCAACTATAATTTTAAGAAGTTAGAGCATTTTCTTTTAGGAAAAACCTCAAGGCCTTGCAAAAAAACATTAATGCATACAATCTTTTGAGGGAATATTTTCATCACCTTCATAGAACATATACAAAGTTTCTTTAACTTCCAACATACACATTAAAGTAGTGTATTATCCAAAGAATATGAAAACCGTAAAACAAAACGATTAACGGCAAGTTTTGGACTTTTTGAATCTAGAATACCATGTAAAAAACAGTGGTGTTTATGTTAAGCCAACTGAACCTTTCACGAGAGATTATTATAGACATATTTCTTTGGATAATACACTTTCAAGTCAGGTTAAAAAACTCTTTCAAGCACAATACTTACGATACTCGTTGAAAAGACAAAGTCCACAAAAGCCATCTCAAAGGAACCTGTTCTCTTATATTATGATCACCCTCATATTATTGTATATCAACAGAGAATGTACGATGACCAGATTTAGCAAAAACCAATCACTACTGTATTAAACAATAACAAACCTAGCCTACTTCAACCATCCTGGGGGCTTATTTAGAAGTGGGTGCTAATATTCAGAAGTGGAACTTATTTTGCTAAACTTCATTTTGGTTTAGTGCTAATTCAAAATGGTACTAGCTTATTCAAATTGTTATGGTATTTGTGTTAATTGTTTTGGTTTTGTTTTACTCAGCCACCAATGAGTACACATTGTTGAGCAATCACAAAGAGAAGCTTTCTCAGAAAAGGTGTAAAGTGTCAAGATTTTTGACGTTTCACGAAGAACCATTCATCAGAGTAAAATAACACATTTAGTCAACTCCATGTATATACTGGTAACAATACTTCCCTCCCCCTAGCTGTGTTTTCCGATGGCCTATAGTATTTAAGTGATTGGTTGGCAATTTTTTGAAGTCATTGTACAATCTCTCAATGCATGGTGGAACATAACTAAATAGAGTTAAACTGAAGTACTGGTAACCAGTTGATCTTAAACACTCTTTAATTCTTCGTAGCAAACGTCTTCAATGGCCAGGCAAGGATGTCGATTTCTGGAGTGGTGATTTCACCATCAGAAACATTGGTGGTTGGTGCATGGTTATTAGTGATCAGTGGTAAGTCCAAGGTGTCTTGGATCTGGGTGTTGGTTTCATGATTGTCGAATTGGTTCCTGGGACAGTGTTCCCATCATGGTGGTTGTCTGTGGTGCATGGGTAAAAGTCATGAATGGAAATAGGGCACCAGGGTAGTCAGACTGGGAAGTAAACTGGGTTCAAGTCATTGATTCAATGGTGTATTGGAAGAACATCTGTGGTGGTGGATGACAGGTCGTAGGTCTAGGGTCATTAGCATAGTGGTGGGACTGGATATGGCATCACAAGTCGAAGGTGGTGGGTCACTGGTCCAGGGTGGCGGGTCTGTGGCCTTGGTTCAGGCTGGTCAACCTTTGGTCTTTGGTGCAGGTGGTTCTGTAGTTATTGGTCTAGACTGGTCAATCTGTGGTCATTAGTCCAAGCTGGTAAACCAGACAGCTGAGATGTGCATGTAGGTCTTGAGCGATGACAGATCAGAGGTCAATTAAAGGTACAGTACCTTTAATATACTTCAGTTTAACTATATTGTCAAGTTCCACCATGCATTTTGATATACCCATAAATTAAAACAATTACAAGTTACAAGTCTGTACACTGAGAGTCTGCGAGTTTGTCAACATCTGAGAAGCAATTATAAAAGATTGAGTACTTAATATTCTCAAAGCAACACAAAGACATTTTGATATAGACCATGTGAATTAAGTATAATTTTCTCTTGGAAAGTAAATGTTCCAAAGCTCTTAGTGTTATGCATGGCACATATCAAGGCCTGGCCTATTCAGTTTAGAATTACTGGTACATAAAATAGATGATATCATTTGATTGAGATTACAACTTTACAGTACATAACTGGTGCAAGAAACTTTGCCGATTCGATTAGCTTTGGAAGTGGAAAAATTCTCGTGAATTTGATATGTCAATATTTTAATGGATTGCTCACTGCAAAAAAAGCAAGGAGTTGAAGGTAAACCAGACTATTGACAACAAGTAAAATGGCTTTTTGAGTGAAAATGTTTAAAAATGACTTTGAAAGTATTAAACAAAATCATTAAAATTGCAACTCACAAGTTGTAACTTGCAGACGTTGAACCTACAGACTTGCAATATAAACCACCCCCACCAACAATTACGTGTTTTGAAAATTGTACTGAGCATTGTGATTGATAAAAAAATAACGTTAAAATATGTCAAAGTATAACAAATAAATAACCAACGCAGCCATGTGGAGAATCAGATATAGTTTAAAGTGTCTATGAAGTGAAAAATTCGTTGGCATTTTTGTTGTTTTATTGTACAGAGGAGCATGACAGGAGCACTCACTGAAAATTTCAAGAGAATCTGATGCGTAGTTTTCGCGCTATTAACTCTCAAAGTTTGCCATGGCTAGTTCGTTCTTGGAGAAAAATTGGGCTTTCGGTAACAATGCTTATGACGTATGCAAATGGCCAACTATGCATATAAGAACAATAGATTTCACTATTAATGATCCATCTGCGTACGTCACAAGACATTGTTACCAAGAAGCCCAAATTTCCCCAAAACGAACTATCCACGGCAAATTTTGAGAGTTGATAGCGCGAAAACTACAGCACGCATCATTAAAAATACCCAGCTATTTACCAATCACTGCGATCAATACAATACTCAAAGCATGATAATTCATAAAAAATCACACACACACAAAAAAGTCACACTGAGACACGTTTTGGTATGGGGACAGACACTTACAGAAATGAACCCTTCAATTCCCATGGGAACTATTTGGAATTTTTTCAACTTTTGCTTAATTTAATGCTTAAGGGAAAACTCAGAAAGATGGGAATTAATGGGGTTAAGCAAACTTTTTCTTAAAATATTGATTCATTTGTGAAGCTAGCAGTGTCATATTAGCCCTGACTCAAACTCGAAACAAATAAAGCCTGGGAACAACTACAATATAATCTTTGATGAAGGGCCTTTGCTCGAAACGTTTAGTTCACATGCTCGAAACGTTTAGTTCACATGCTCGAAACGTTTAGTTCACATGCTCGAAACGTTTAGTTCACATGCTCGAAACGTTTAGTTCACAGGCTAGAAACGTTAGACTCACATGTTCTGTTTGAGCAGTAAATCAAACCTTACTATACTTCGATTATTTACAATACATATTTCCTTGTTCTTTTATCAATTTAATCCCAATCTTCCAACAAGAACAAGCAATCAATGTACTGTAGTAGTTGTTCACAGACCTTATCTATACCAAGTACAAGTCACGGCTGGGACACAGACCACTAGAGAGGGTATTTCATACACTCAAAATTAGTGTTTGATCCAACATATTTCTTGGTGTTTCAAATCAGATCAAACACTACTTCTTATGTATGATATATTATTATTATTTTAATATATTATATATACTGTACATGCATATATGTATATATGTATATATGTATATATGTATATATGTATATATGTATATATGTATATATGTATATATGTATATATGTATATATGTATATATGTATATATGTATATGTATATATGTATATATGTATATATGTATATATATATATATATATATATATATATATATATATATATATATATATATGTATATATATATTAGACTTTAAACCATTAGATAGATAAAACTTTCATCAATATACTACAATACTAAAAAACTAAAAAACTAAAAAACAGAGAACTAAAAATGTCGGTTACTCGAGTTTCACGCTCGGGGCGATCATCAGACTAAAAAGTATAAAATGCTATGGCGGTTTTATATTGGCAGCGTAAAATTTGTTTTCATGCCGGCACTTAGTTAACACTTCGGATCTTTTGTTTAATATGGATTTGTCTGCTTATAAAATGCAAAGTTTTTCGGCTAGGCATAAATTACATTGCTACAAAAGTGTGCCAATGCCTACAAATGTGGAGGGAAGCAATGTAATTTATGCCTAGCCGAAAAACTTTGCATTTTAAAAGCAGACATGCATTTCATGTTTCTCTCTAACGAAGGGCCATCACTCAAAACATTAGACACCTATGGTCTCTGGTTTAGCAGTATAATCTAACCTTACTATATTTCGATATTATATATATGATATTATTCCAAGTGATGAACCACACCGGGGACAAGTAGAAAAAACTCCGCTTGGCCCAGCTGACTTAAGGTTGTGGGTTCGAATCCCAGCTGGGCCAAGTGGGGTTTACTTGTCTGGTATGGTTCATCACTTGGAGTAACATCTAATTTCTTTTTGTTAGAGAGAGATGAATGGTTAATATAATTTAGCCACGGCGTCTTATAAAAAACACTTGCTTCAACCCTAAATCTCTGCATGTACACTGCACATAAAAAGGTCAATAATAATTGCACAAGTCTGAAGATAATGAAAGTAAAGTTTTTTATTCTTCTGCATGTCTTCTAAGAAATGGGTTAGTTCATTTAGCTTAGAAACTTATTAACTTGGTTGTCCAGTAGACATTGAAGTAAATTTGTTCGCAACTATTGTAGTCCTAATTTGATCAGTTAAAAATTTCATAGAGCTGTGCCCATCAGTCCATATTTGTAATCGATTAATCATTGACAACTATCAATTAATAATTGAATAATTGTATTAAAAAATCAATACGTGTTGCCATTGTTTGTCCCTCCAAATAAAGGGGTGCTTTTAAGCTTTTTACCACTTCCTTAGAGATAAGAATCAAAACAAGTCACGCTCGACATTTGATACGCAATATAGCTGTTTTTAACAGGGTGAATGTCACAATGTCATCTCATATTTCCAAAAACTCATTTTAGTATCATGCTGTTGACTTTTGATGATGATTCCATTGTTGTTAACGATTACTACTCAAATCAGTAGAGCGAGACATAGACGATTTTTTCATCGCTTCCTAGTCCAATTAAGTTTTATTAAGATCAATTTCAAAGCAATCATGAGGTGTATTCTTATGTACCACGTGATAGCTTGTTTACGCGTTAACAATGGTTAACAATTGGATGTTTATCACATGGTACATGAGAATACACCTCGTGATTGCTTTGAAATTGATCCGCAGTTAATAAAACTGACACTTAGGAAGCGATAAAAAAATCATCCATGTCTCGCTCTACTGATTTGAGTAGTAATTGATTGCTGAAAAAGAGTCGATTAATCAATTCATCGGACACAGCATAAAATTTAACTTCATCATACTCACAGTTTTCCCTTCACTACAGCTTTAATACACCTGAACTAAGATGTGATTCACTTTAAATGCAAAGTATTCTCAGAAATAAAAACAAAGCTGACCTTAGCACACTAAACATGATGACAGAGAGTTGAAGCACTTGTTTCAAGATCTAATCTGCTGTGCAGTTGTAATTTGTCCACTCTTCTACCTCAGAGAAAATAATATTGGTTGATTTCTGTCATTTAGCATCTTTGTTTCACATGAATAATGTCTCTTTCCAGAATTCACAAGGTAAGTTTTATCTGATTGGCAGACAATGATCGTATCAGAACAGAAATACACTTTTGAGTAAGCAGACATTTTTTCTTCAAGATATATTTGAGTAAAAAATTACATCTACACAGCAGGTCCTTGTTATCCTCCAAATTCACACTTAACTTACCATAACTTCTGGCACATGAACTGCATTTGGAAAATTTTGCCTCTGAAAATATGTGCGCTGACCGATAACTAGCACCAGAAGACAACCCATATTCCAACTAATGTCGAGGACTGCTTCCCACACAGCACTTTCTTTCAACAGTCAGGGCTATCATCAGGTTAAACACCATTCTTTTGTGTTGTTATGGTTTTGAAATGAGGGCACGGAAGTGGTAGGATGTTTGCCTCTTTCATTTATTTGGTGTGGACAATGGTGACTCTCTAAAGGATCTGCTGTTTACATATCAATGTTTCTTTAAAACAAATGCTTCTTCTGTTCAAATTCTTCTGTCATGGTCTTGTTTTTCATCTTTAGGATTCAGTTTTCTGAAGCAATAAAATTATTCTAGGTACCAACTTTTTGAAAGACTTTCCATTGCTAATACAACCCTTTACAAAAAAACCTCCCTCAAATAAGCCCCCCTCTCTAATCAGCCCCCTTTTTTAATAAGCCCCCTCTCTCCAATAAGCCCCCTCTCTCCAATAAGCCCCCTCTCTCCAATAAGCCCCCTCTCTAATAAGCCCCCCTCTCTAATAAGCCCCCCTCTCTAATAAACACCCCCCTATTAATAAACCCCACCTCTTTAACAACCCCATTCTCTAATAAGCCACCTCCTAATAAGTCTCTCTCTCTAATAAACCCACCTCTCTAATAAGCCCCCTTCTCTAAATAGCCCCACTCTCTCCAATAGAACCTCTCTAATCAGCCCACTCTCTAATCAGCCCCCACCCTCTAATCAGCCCCCTCTAATAAACCCACCTCTCTAATAAGCGCCCTCTAATAAGGCCCTCTAATAAACCCACCTCTCTAAGCCCCCCTCTAATAAGCCTCCCTCTCTAATAAACCTGCCACTCTAATCAGCCCCCACCCTCTTATCAGCCCCCTTTTCTAATAAACCTCCCTCTCTAATCAGCCCCCACCCTCTAATTATAGGCCCCCCTCTCTAATAAACCTCCCTCTCCAATCAGCCCCCACCATCTAACCAGCCCCCACCATCTAACCAGCCCCCACCCTCTAATAAGCCCCCCTCTAATAAGCTCCCCTTCTAATAAACCTCGCTCTCTAATAAGCCCCCTCTCTGGGGGCTATTTAGAGGGTGGGGGCTGATTACCCCCTCTCTAATAAACTCCATTCTCTAATAAGCCCCCTCTCTAATAAGCCCCCTTTTAATTAGAGACACAGTATTTTACTTACAAGAAATGCAGAAAGTAATTGGTATTAATCAATGCAGTTGTCAACATCATTTTAGATTTCTAAATGCAAGTTCTTTATTTCCATTGTTCTGCCTTAGTAGCTAGAAAAAAACCCAACAAAAAACAACAGTCAATTACAATATTCAATGACAGTATGGAACTATTGCTGTAAATTTCAGACCAAAATTACACTATTACTATGTATATAGCCACATTACTTGGCCACCACCACCAATTTTCAAAACTAAATGGATAATTGTAATCTGGATAATCGTATGTCATGCATACCTATTTATTGCATTGTAATTCAAACCAAACTGGACAGTTTAAAGGTGTAGCACGTGTGTGTGTGTGTGTGTGTGTGTGCGTGCGTGTGCGTGTGTGGGAGGGGGGGGGGGGGAATTGCCTCCCATAAGATTTGAAAAAGGAAAATTCAGAATGTCAGGCAATTTTGACATGTATTGCTGTGAAATATTTAAAAAAAATTCATAGGTTAAGCTAAGACTGAAAAATACAACTTAAAAACCACTTAAAAACCCTAAATTTTTTGGGCCGAGCGTACAAATAATCTTAAATTTTTGTACACTCGGCAGCCAGGTGCCGATCGTACAAAAAATCTGAAATTTTTGTACGCTCGGCAGACAGGTGCCGAGCGTACAAATAATCTGAAATTTTTGTACGCTTGGCAGCCAGGTGCCAATCGTACAAAAAATCTGAAATTTTTGTACGCTCAGCAGCCAGGTGCCAAGCGTACAAAAAATCTGAAATTTTTGTACACTCGGCAGCCAGGTGCCGATCGTACAAAAAATCTGAAATTTTTGTACGCTCAGCTCGGCAGCCAGGTGCCGAGTGTACAAAAAATCTGAAATTTTTGTACGCTCGGCAGTCAGGTGCCAAGCGTACAAATAATCTGAAATTTTTGTACGCTCGGCAGCCAGGTGCCGATCGTACAAAAAATCTGAAATTTTTGTACGCTCAGCTCGGCAGCCAGGTGCCGAGTGTACAAAAAATCTGAAATATTTGTACGCTCGGCAGCCAGGTGCCGAGTGTACAAAAAATCTGAATTTTTGTACGCTCGGCAGCCAGGTGCCGATCGTACAAAGAATCTGAAATTTTTGTACGCTCGGCAGTCAGGTGCCGATCGTACAAAAAATCTGAAATTTTTGTACGCTCGGCAGTCAGGTGCCGATCGTACAAAAAATCTGAAATTTTTGTACGCTCGGCAGCCAGGTGCCGATCGTACAAAAAATCTGAAATTTTTGTACACTCGGTAGTCAGGTGCCGAGCGTACAAAAAATCTGAAATTTTTGTATGCTCGGCAGCCAGGTGCCGATCGTACAAAAAATCTGAAATTTTTGTACGCTCAGGAGCCAGGTGCCGAGCGTACAAAAAATCTGAAATTTTTGTACGCTCGGCAGCCAGGTGCCGATCGTACAAAAAATCTGAAATTTTTGTACGCTCGGCAGCCAGGTGCCGATCATACAAAAAATCTGAAATTTTTGTATACTCGGCAGTCAGGTGCCGAGCGTACAAAAAATCTGATATTTTGTACGCTCGGCAGCCAGGTGCCGAGCGCACAGAAAATCTGAAATTTTTGTACGCTCGGCAGTCAGGTGCCAAGCGTACAAATAATCTGAAATTTTTGTACGCTCGGCAGCCAGGTGCCGATCGTACAAAAAATCTGAAATTTTTGTACGCTCAGCTCGGCAGCCAGGTGCCGAGTGTACAAAAAACTGAAATATTTGTACGCTCGGCAGCCAGGTGCCGAGTGTACAAAAAATCTGAAATTTTTGTACGCTCGGCAGCCAGGTGCCGATCGTACAAAGAATCTGAAATTTTTGTACGCTCGGCAGTCAGGTGCCGAACGTACAAAAAATCTGAAATTTTTGTACGCTCGGCAGTCAGGTGCCGATCGTACAAAAAATCTGAAATTTTTGTACGCTCGGCAGCCAGGTGCCGATCGTACAAAAAATCTGAAATTTTTGTACACTCGGTAGTCAGGTGCCGAGCGTACAAAAAATCTGAAATTTTTGTATGCTCGGCAGCCAGGTGCCGATCGTACAAAAAATCTGAAATTTTTGTACGCTCAGGAGCCAGGTGCCGAGCGTACAAAAAATCTGAAATTTTTGTACGCTCGGCAGCCAGGTGCCGATCGTACAAAAAATCTGAAATTTTTGTACGCTCGGCAGCCAGGTGCCGATCATACAAAAAATCTGAAATTTTTGTACGCTCGGCAGCCAGGTGCCGAGTGTACAAAAAATCTGAAATTTTTGTATACTCGGCAGTCAGGTGCCGAGCGTACAAAAAATCTGATATTTTGTACGCTCGGCAGCCAGGTGCCGAGCGCACAAAAAATCTGAAATTTTTGTACGCTCGGCAGCCAGGTGCCGAGCGTACAAAAAACTGAAATTTTTGTACGCTCGGCAGTCAGGTGCCGAGCGTACAAATAATCTGAAATTTTTGTACGCTCGGCAGTCAGGTGCAGAGCGTACAAAAAATCTGAAATTTTTGTACGCACGGCAGCCAGGTGCCGAGCGTACAAAAAATCTGAAATATTTGTACACTCAGCAGCCAGGTGCCGATCGTACAAAAATCTGAAATTTTTGTATACTCAGCAGCCAGGTGCTGAGTGTACAAAAAATCTGAAATTTTTGTACACTAGGCAGCCAGGTGCCGATCGTACAAAAAATCTGAAATTTTTGTACACTCAGGAGCCAGGTGCCGAGCGTACAAAAAATCTGAAATATTTGTACACTCAGCAGCCAGGTGCCGATCGTACAAAAATCTGAAATTTTTGTATACTCAGCAGCCAGGTGCTGAGTGTACAAAAAATCTGAAATTTTTGTACACTAGGCAGCCAGGTGCCGATCGTACAAAAAATCTGAAATTTTTGTACACTCAGGAGCCAGGTGCCGAGCGTACAAAAAATCTGAAATTTTTGTACGCTGAGCTCGGCAGCCAGGTGCCGAGTGTACAAAAAATCTGAAATTTTTGTACACTCGGCAGTCAGGTGCCGATCGTACAAAAAATCTGAAATTTTTGTACGCTCGGCAGCCAGGTGCCGATCGTACAAAAAATCTGAAATTTTTGTACACTCGGTAGTCAGGTGCCGAGCGTACAAAAAATCTGAAATTTTTGTACGCTCGGCAGCCAGGTGCCGAGCGTACAAAAAACTGAAATTTTTGTACGCTCGGCAGTCAGGTGCCGAGCGTACAAATAATCTGAAATTTTTGTACGCTCGGCAGTCAGGTGCAGAGCGTACAAAAAATCTGAAATTTTTGTACGCACGGCAGCCAGGTGCCGAGCGTACAAAAAATCTGAAATATTTGTACACTCAGCAGCCAGGTGCCGATCGTACAAAAATCTGAAATTTTTGTATACTCAGCAGCCAGGTGCTGAGTGTACAAAAATCTGAAATTTTTGTACACTAGGCAGCCAGGTGCCGATCGTACAAAAAATCTGAAATTTTTGTACACTCAGGAGCCAGGTGCCGAGCGTACAAAAAATCTGAAATATTTGTACACTCAGCAGCCAGGTGCCGATCGTACAAAAATCTGAAATTTTTGTATACTCAGCAGCCAGGTGCTGAGTGTACAAAAAATCTGAAATTTTTGTACACTAGGCAGCCAGGTGCCGATCGTACAAAAAATCTGAAATTTTTGTACACTCAGGAGCCAGGTGCCGAGCGTACAAAAAATCTGAAATTTTTGTACGCTGAGCTCGGCAGCCAGGTGCCGAGTGTACAAAAAATCTGAAATTTTTGTACGCTCGGCAGTCAGGTGCCGATCGTACAAAAAATCTGAAATTTTTGTACGCTCGGCAGCCAGGTGCCGATCGTACAAAAAATCTGAAATTTTTGTACACTCGGTAGTCAGGTGCCGAGCGTACAAAAAATCTGAAATTTTTGTATGCTCGGCAGCCAGGTGCCGATCGTACAAAAAATCTGAAATTTTTGTACGCTCGGCAGCCAGGTGCCGAGCGTACAAAAAACTGAAATTTTTGTACGCTCGGCAGTCAGGTGCCGAGCGTACAAATAATCTGAAATTTTTGTACGCTCGGCAGTCAGGTGCAGAGCGTACAAAAAATCTGAAATTTTTGTACGCACGGCAGCCAGGTGCCGAGCGTACAAAAAATCTGAAATATTTGTACACTCAGCAGCCAGGTGCCGATCGTACAAAAATCTGAAATTTTTGTATACTCAGCAGCCAGGTGCTGAGTGTACAAAAATCTGAAATTTTTGTACACTAGGCAGCCAGGTGCCGATCGTACAAAAAATCTGAAATTTTTGTACACTCAGGAGCCAGGTGCCGAGCGTACAAAAAATCTGAAATATTTGTACACTCAGCAGCCAGGTGCCGATCGTACAAAAATCTGAAATTTTTGTATACTCAGCAGCCAGGTGCTGAGTGTACAAAAATCTGAAATTTTTGTACACTAGGCAGCCAGGTGCCGATCGTACAAAAAATCTGAAATTTTTGTACACTCAGGAGCCAGGTGCCGAGCGTACAAAAAATCTGAAATTTTTGTACGCTGAGCTCGGCAGCCAGGTGCCGAGTGTACAAAAAATCTGAAATTTTTGTACACTCGGCAGTCAGGTGCCGATCGTACAAAAAATCTGAAATTTTTGTACGCTCGGCAGCCAGGTGCCGATCGTACAAAAAATCTGAAATTTTTGTACACTCGGTAGTCAGGTGCCGAGCGTACAAAAAATCTGAAATTTTTGTACGCTCGGCAGCCAGGTGCCGAGCGTACAAAAAACTGAAATTTTTGTACGCTCGGCAGTCAGGTGCCGAGCGTACAAATAATCTGAAATTTTTGTACGCTCGGCAGTCAGGTGCAGAGCGTACAAAAAATCTGAAATTTTTGTACGCACGGCAGCCAGGTGCCGAGCGTACAAAAAATCTGAAATATTTGTACACTCAGCAGCCAGGTGCCGATCGTACAAAAATCTGAAATTTTTGTATACTCAGCAGCCAGGTGCTGAGTGTACAAAAAATCTGAAATTTTTGTACACTAGGCAGCCAGGTGCCGATCGTACAAAAAATCTGAAATTTTTGTACACTCAGGAGCCAGGTGCCGAGCGTACAAAAAATCTGAAATATTTGTACACTCAGCAGCCAGGTGCCGATCGTACAAAAATCTGAAATTTTTGTATACTCAGCAGCCAGGTGCTGAGTGTACAAAAAATCTGAAATTTTTGTACACTAGGCAGCCAGGTGCCGATCGTACAAAAAATCTGAAATTTTTGTACACTCAGGAGCCAGGTGCCGAGCGTACAAAAAATCTGAAATTTTTGTACGCTGAGCTCGGCAGCCAGGTGCCGAGTGTACAAAAAATCTGAAATTTTTGTACGCTCGGCAGTCAGGTGCCGATCGTACAAAAAATCTGAAATTTTTGTACGCTCGGCAGCCAGGTGCCGATCGTACAAAAAATCTGAAATTTTTGTACACTCGGTAGTCAGGTGCCGAGCGTACAAAAAATCTGAAATTTTTGTATGCTCGGCAGCCAGGTGCCGATCGTACAAAAAATCTGAAATTTTTGTACGCTCAGGAGCCAGGTGCCGAGCGTACAAAAAATGTGAAATTTTTGTACGCTCGGCAGCCAGGTGCCGATCGTACAAATAATCTGAAATTTTTGTACGCTCGGCAGTCAGGTGCAGAGCGTACAAAAAATCTGAAATTTTTGTACGCACGGCAGCCAGGTGCCGAGCGTACAAAAAATCTGAAATATTTGTACGCTCAGCAGCCAGGTGCCGATCGTACAAAAATCTGAAATTTTTGTATACTCAGCAGCCAGGTGCTGAGTGTACAAAAAATCTGAAATTTTTGTACGCAAAAAATCTGAAATTTTTGTATCCTCAGGAGCCAGGTGCCGAGCGTACCAAAAATCTGAAATTTTTGTACACTCGGCAGCCAGGTGCCGATCGTACAAAAAATCTGAAATTTTTGTACACTCAGGAGCCAGGTGCCGAGCGTACAAAAAATCTGAAATTTTTGTACGCTCGGCAGCCAGGTGCCGATCGTACAAAAAATCTGAAATTTTTGTACTCAGGAGCCAGGTGCCGATCGTACAAAAAATTTGAAATTTTTGTACGCTCGGCAGCCAGGTGCCGATCGTACAAAAAATCTGAAATTTTTGTACGCTCAGGAGCCAGGTGCCGAGCGTACAAAAAATCTGAAATTTTTGTACGCTCGGCAGCCAGGTGCCGATCGTACAAAAAATCTGAAATTTTTGTACGCTCGGCAGCCAGGCTCATCGTACAAAAAATCTGAAATTTTTGTACGCTCGGCAGCCAGGTGCCGAGTGTACAAAAAATCTGAAATTTTTGTACACTCGGCAGCCAGGTGCCGAGCGTACAAAAAATCTGAAATTTTTGTACGCTCGGCAGCCAGGTGCCGAGTATACAAAAAATGTGAAATTTTTGAAAGTAGCAAAATGAGGTATTTAAACGTCTTGAAGAAGTCGGAACTAATTTTCTGGAAATACGACTTGAAATTTGAACTACATCGTGAGTTAATGATTAACTTAAACGAAATCAATTCTTCTTCGAGAAAGTTAAGTTCAGCTAAAGTAACCCTGGAAGAACGGGAAGGTTCTTTCCGAAGAGAAAAGCCGGGAAGCCTTCCAACGTCCCGTGAACATTTATCTGGTTTCAAATTATTGGAATTGTTCTCTTTTACGCAAACAAAACGCAAGGAAAAGCACCTAAACGCGAATTTTACATCTTAAGCCTTTTAAAACACAATATAAGCAAGTAAATTAAGACATATTCACCTTTAAAATACGGCAGCATTTCAAATGACCCTCCATCTTCTTCTTCGTGAAAGATGAAAGTCACGAGGGAATTTTTCCAAACGAAGTTTGCCGAAGAGTGGCCGAGCATTTCCGCCCTATCTCGACTTCTCAACAAGGATCTGCAAAATTTGACCAAAAGCCATTATATTTATACCAACCGCAGCCAACATATTTAAAAAATAAAGAAGATAGTTTTCAAAAGTAGGATATCTGGTAAACTCAAAATTTGAACAAAGAAAGACAATATTAAAGTTTATTAAAGCTCGGAGACTGTCGACCACTTCTCGTCTGACGTCATCATCTTTCTCAAAATTATTCGTGTTTGTTTGAAAGCACATGGAGGAAATGGCGGGGGCTTTTGAAATGCTGCTGTGTTTAAAAGGTAAATAGATCTTACTTAACTTGCTTATAGTGTTTTTTAAAACGATTAAGATATATAATTTACGTTCATGTGTTGTTTCTAGCAGTTGTTTTACAAAAACAGGGTATTTAAATGAAGAAAATGTTCACATGCCTTCGGCCCTTCGGAAGGCCTCCCACTCTGGCCTTTACGAGTTTTCTAAAGAACGAACTAATTCTATGTTCTGTCAACTGTTGTGGGGTTAAACTGAGGCTAGTCTTGAACTTAATATCGAATAACTCGAGCTGTATTTCAATTTGCGTTCGAGAATTCTTTTCAACTATATTTACGTTGTTTAAAGCCCAGTTTAAAGACCATATTTTGCTACTTTTCAAAATGGCGGCGAAGAAGAAGGAAGCCATTAGATGCAGTTACTAGAAATACGTTAACGCAACAACCTCTCGCGCTCATTTACGTTTTTATTTTAAAAATAAAACGTGCTTTTTGCTGCCTTCGTACTCTTTAATTTAGAAAATAATAAACTCAATTTATGATTTCACTTCGCAGCACATGGGAAGAATGCTTCCAGTTTATATAAGCTCAAATACTTAGGGAAGAAGTTCGTGGGGTTACCATTTGGGATTTTAAGTCTTTAAACTAAAAGTTGACAAACATCTTTGTCTAATTAGCTTGGTTCTTGCTCATGGAATTTGTCAGCCATTTTGATTTTCATCGCAGACTTATTGGGGGGGGGGGGGGGGGGGGGGGGGGGAGGGATGGGATTATTTGAGAGAGGGGCTTATTAAAGAGGAGAATTATTGGAGACATTATCAAAAGGGGGCTTATTAGAGGGGGATGCATTAGAGAGAGAAGACTTATTAGAGAGAGGGGACTTATTAGAGGGGAGGGGAATGCATTAGAGAGAGGGGGCTTATTAGAGTATTAGAGAGGGGGGCTCGTTAGAGAGGGCTTATTAGAGGGGGATGCATTAGAGAGGGGGCTTATTAGAGGGGGGGGGGGGCTTATTAGAGAGAGGGGGCTTATTAGAGAGAGGGGGCTTATTAGAGAGAAGGCTTATTAGAGAGAAGGGGCTTATTAGAGAGAGGGGCTTATTAGAGAGAGGGGGCTTATTAGAGAGAAGGCTTATTAGAGAGAAGGGGCTTATTAGAGAGAGGGGCTTATTAGAGAGAGGGGGCTTATTAGAGAGAGAAGGCTTATTAGAGAGAGGGGGCTTATTAGAGAGAAGGCTTATTAGAGAGAGGGGCTTATTAGAGAGAGGGGCTTATTAGAGAGAAGGGGCTTATTTGTGAGGGAGTTTATTAGGGGGGAGTTATCAGGGGGAGGAGGTTTATTAGAGAGACAGGGCTTATTAGGGAGAGGAGGCTTACTAGTGAGGGAGATTATTAGAGAAAGGGGGCTTATTATAGAGATGGGGCTTCTTACAATAGATTGATGGGCTTATTAGAGAGGAGGGGCTTATTAGAGAGAGAGGAAGTTTATTAGAGGGGGGGGGGGGGGTTATTTTTCAGGGAGTTTACTAGAAAAAAGGAAACAAAATCTTGACACCATGTAGGCCAGCCAAAGCAATGAGTATTGTTGCTGTATGTTTTTCAAAGAAAATGGTGTCCAGAATGGTTTTCTTTGTTTCAGAAAACTGAATCCTGAAGATGAAGAAATAATTAAGAACCAGTGACAGGAGAATTTGAACAGAAGAAATGCTTGTTTAAAAAAAAACATTGACATGTAAACTACAGATCATTTAAAGACCATTTTCCTCACCAAAAATGTGAAAGAAGCAAACATCCTACCATTTCCATGGTCAGATCTCACTTGAAAACCACAATAAGAGTAAGAGGAATGGTGCTTCACGACAGTGTTGACTGCTGAAATGATGTGCAGTGGGGGAAGTAGTCTTGGTCTCAAGTTGGGTTATCTTCTGGTGCAGGAAAGCTGTCAGCATACATGTTCTTGGTGAAAAAGTTTTCCAAGTGCAGTTCATGTTTTAGAAGTTATGGTAAGTTAAGTGTGAATTTGGTGGAACAAGTACAGTAGACTGACCTTTTATTATCAAAACCGATGATCCGTGGCATGGCCCAAAAAAAACATGTCATGATTTCCACCCAAAACATCAACGAATCTGTCTGCATTCCTAAACCGTTTTGGCTGGTAATTCAAAGTCGCAAATGGACCAATCATATTTCAGTGATCTCATGTCTATTTCAAAGGCTAAGGAATACAGACAGATTTTTGTTAATGTTTTGGTGGAAAACAATGACATGTTTATTTGAGGCCATGCTGTTGTGGATCATTGGTTTTGGTAATACTGTACGTGGATGTATTTTTTTATCAAAGGAATATTGGATATGTGATTGGTAATGAATGTAATAATGTGCTATTGAAAAACACCTGGTCAGCAGACATTTTTTTCTTTGAGGTAGAAGAGTGACTAAAATACAACTGCATAGCAAGTTTGATAACAAATGCTTCAACTCCATTATTTTCATCTTGTTCACTGTATAATTATATTTGTTTTGAATTTCTGAGAATATTTGGCCTTTACAGTCATTATGGTGTGGTAGGGTTAAAGTTATAGTGAAAGGAAAACTGCGAGTGTGATGAAGTTATATTTTAACATCTGATCAGGATTGGTGTGAAAAAAATTCACTTTGTCTACTGCAAAACAATTTTGAGAAGTTACCAAGTTAATTCAAATGAACTATTAACCTAGTTCATATCTGCATTTCCATACTGAAAGTAATTACATCTCCTTGCATTTTGCCCAACAGCCACTGACAGAATTTTAGGCTATCTATGTATTGCAGGCATGATGTTTTCTTTGTGGCAATGGGAGTAGAGATAGTATAGAAAATATCTTGGATATTAAGTTGAATTGCTTTCTATAGTAGATTTGGGGTTTGCTGTTCCTTTTCCTGTCCTTACCAATCCTTAGTCCTTGCTGTAATCATTGTTCTCTTGAGGGCAATGGGTCCTTATTCCTATACCCACTACCTATAAATTACCTAGTTCCCCAGGTGCTTACCTCATGTCTACTGTAGAAAGCAATACAACTTCCTACCCAAGAAGTTTTCCCTGCTATTCTCTATTTGCACCTCTGCACTGACAAAATCACAGCCACAAATAATGTGAGCTATATGGTTCTATTTACTTTGTGGTTGCTGAGCTTAAATGCAGTAGAGCATTCCAAACTTATGAATCCATTATGGAAGTGTACTGTATTGGTCCAAAAACTGGTGATAAAAATTGTGCTCAAAGGTAATTATAGAAGACATGTGAAAAAAAAAGAACCGAAAACTTTTATTTTCTTTCTGTGATCTTTTGTGTGCAGTGTACATGTAGAAATTTGGGGTTGAAGCAAGTGTTTTTTAGTAAGATATCTTGGCTGAATACATTAAAAGAGGAGTGCTCTTTGAGTAGTGTGGTACGAAGTATAGAATATCTTAAAGTAGTTACCTGTAACTGTAGAAGTTTCAGAGGATAAAATATTGTTGTGAGCAATTTGAGCTCTTTGGTTAGTTGTCTGTATTTTGCTCTCTGATATTTTGGCGGTTCACTATACTGTTAAGATTTTCTAACAAATATACTGTATATATATATATATATATATATATATATATATATATATATATATATATATATATATATATATATATATATATATAAATATATTATATACATAATATATTATATATATACATATATATATATATATATATAGCGTGCTGCGTAGGCAGTGTAGAAACAACAATTGAAATATAGTAAGGTTAGATATACTGCTGAAACAGAGAACATAGGAGTCTAACGTTTCGAGCAAAGGCCCTTCGTCAGAGAGAAACGTGGGGCCTTTGCTCGAAACATTAGACTCCCATGTTCTCTGTTTCAGCAGTATATCTAGCCTTACTATATTTTGATAAAATATATATATACATGTATATATATATATCTATATATATATTGTACATGGTTTAGTTTTGTGGAATGTTAAAAGCAATTTTAATTTTCTTTTTCAAATTGACTATTACCAAAGTTTTGTATTTTCCACAAAGCTAAGCTTTCAGCGTATAACTTTTCAGGGGACTGACACATGTACAGTACATATTTTAAATAAGTAATAGTCGGTATATCATACATAAGAAGTAGTGTTTTGATCTGATATGAAACACTAACTAAGAAATGTGTTAGATCAAACACTAATTTTGAGTGTATGATATAGCTCTCTAGTGGTGTGTATCCCAGCCCTGACTCAAACTTGGTGTAGATAAGGTCTGTGAACAACCACAGTACATTGATTGCTTGTTTTTTGTTGGAAGATTGGGATTAAATTGATAAAAGAACAAGGAAATATGTAATGTAGTTGTCCCCAGGCTTTATTTATTCTGAGTTTGAGTCAGGGCTAATATGACACAGCTAGCTTCACAAATGAATCAATATTTTAAGAAAACCATTTGGCATAACGCCATTAATTCTAATCTTTCTGAATCTTCGTAAAATAGTTTGGCATTAAGAAAAAGTTGAAAAATGCCAAATAGTTCCCATGGGAATGGAAGGGTTCATTTCTCTAATTGCCTGTCCCCATACCAAAATGTGTCTCAGTGTGACTTTTCTTTGTGTGTGTGAATTTATTTTTTTTAATTATTATAATTATGCTTTGAATATTGTATTGAACACAGTCATTGGTAATAGCTTAGTATCCCAAGGCCAAGTAATATTTTAAAACGTGAACAGCATTGTTTTAGATCTGATAAAACACATACTGTGAATGTTTTGAATAGCTTCAAGAATGAACGATTTCGTGAATTTACTGCATGGCATATAGTACTTTTGAAAAACAACGTTGTCTATTTAAAGCTGAGAAAATCAAAGCACAGTTAATAGAAAATAAACATGGTTTGGAAGCTCACAAAAGTCATTGTTCTATGTTTTTGTTCAGGTTTATGGAAATTTGTGCACTTTCACGGTTACTCAACATATTGTGTTTTCTGTATAATGAAGCAATCATCCGATAGCAACGTTTGGGTTCAATCACTCAACCGTACTGTTTAAATATTAATAAACCTAAAACAAAGGATTTGGCACCTTTCAAGATGAATCATAGCTTGATCGTTAACCGCTGTGAAGTTTGCTGGGTTTCCAAACCATGTATATTTTCTATTAACTATGATCAAAGCTTCGCTGTAAGGTTTATGTATCAGGAGGATTTTTTTATCAAACCATGGACATGGTTCTGATTTCCTTTGTGTTTTCCTCATGAATTATTAATGAGTTTTTAAAGGAATTTGAAAAGAAAACTGCATAAATTATGTATACAATCATCACAATATATATGCTACTTTGGCATATTTTAACATTATTTTTTATCAATCACAATGCTCAGTACAATTTTCAAAGCACGTAATTGTTGGTGAGGGTGGTTTATATTGTAAGTCTGTGGGTTGAACGTCTGCAAGTTACAACTTGTGAGTTGCAATTTTAATGATTTTGTACACAAAATTTAAACATTTTCACTCAAAAAACCATTTTACTTGTTGTCAATAGTCTGGTTTACCTGCAACAATTTCTAACTCTTTTTTTACAATGGGCAACATTAAAATATTGACACATCATTTTCACTTACGAAGCCAATCGAATCGGCAAAGTTTCTTGCATCAGTTATGTAAAGATGTAATCTCAATCAAATGATATCTATTTTATGTACCAGTAATTCTAAACTGAATAGGCCAGGCCATGCACAACACTAAGAGCTTTGGAACAAACATTTACTTTCCAAGAGAAAATTATGCTTAACTCACACATGGTCTACTGTATAAAGTACTCGATCTTTGATAATTGTTTCTCAAATGTTGACAAACTCGCAGACTCTCAATGTACAGACTTGTAATTGTTATAATTTATGGGTATATCAAAATGCATGGTGGAACTTGACAATACAGTTAAACTGAAGTATATAAGGTACATGTACCTTTAATTGACCTCTGATCCGTCATCGCTCAAGACCTACATGCACCTCTCAGCTGTCTTGTTTACCAGCTTGGATCAATGACTACAGACCCACCTGGACCAAAGACCAAAGGTTGCCCAGCCTGGACCACAGACCGACCACCAAAGACCACAGGTCCACCAGCCTGAACCAAGACCACAGACTCGCCACCCTGGACCAGTGACCCACCACCTTCGACTTGTGATGCCATATCCAGTCCAACCACTGAGCTAATGACCCTAGACCTACCACCTGTCATCCACCACCACCACCAGATGTTCTTCCAATACACCATTGAATCAATGACTTGAACCCAGTTTACCTCCCAGTCTGACTACCCTGGTACCCTATTTCCACAACTCTGGGCCCAGTTTCATGATTTGTACCCACCACAGACAACCACCATGATGGAAACACTGTCCCAGGAACCACTTTCGCCAATCATGAAACCAACACCCAGATCCATGACACCTTGGACCTAGCACTGATCACTCATAACCGTGAACCAACCACAAGTGATGGTGAAACAACCACTCCAGGAATCGACATCCTTGCCTGGCCATTTGAAGACGTTTGCTACGAAGATGTAAAGAATGTTTAAGATCAACTGGTTACCAGTACTTCAGTTTAACTCTATTTAGTTATGTTTCACCATGCATTGAGAGATAATGTACAATGACTCGAGAAAATTGCAAACCAATCACTAAAGTACCGTAAGGCATCGGAAAACACAGCTAGGGTAGAGAAGTATTGTTACCAGTATATACATGGAGTTGACTAAATGTGTTATTTCCCTCTAATGAATGGTTCTTCTGTTCACACCTTTTCTGAGAAAGCTTGTGTTTGTGATTGTTCAACAATGTGCACTCATTGGTGGCTGAGTAAAAAAAAACAAAAAAACAATTAACACAAATACCATAACAATTTGAATAAGTGCCTTCATTTTGAATTAGCACTAAACCAAAATGAAGTTTAGCAAAATAAGTTCCACTTCTGAATATTAGCACCCACTTCTAAATAAGCCCCCAGGATGGTTAAAGTACGTTTGTTGTTTAATACAGTAGTGAATGGGTTTTTGCTAAATCAGGTCATTGTACATTCTCTGTTGATATACAATAATATGAGGGTGGTCATAATATAAGAGAACAGCTTCCTTTGAGATGGCTTTTGTGGACTTTGTCTTTTCAACGAGTATCGTAAGTACTGTGCTTGAAAGAGTTTTTTAACCTGACTTGAAAGTGTATTATCCAAAGAAATATGTCTATAATAATCTCTCGTGAAAGGTTCAGTTGGCCTATCGTAAACACCACTGTTTTTTTACATGGTATTCTAGATTCAAAAAGTCCAAAACTCGCCGTTAATCGTTTTGTTTTATGGTTTTCATATTCTTTGGATAATACACTATTTTAATGTGTATGTTGGAAGTTGAAGAAACTTTGTATATATCCTCATGTTCTATATGAAGGTGATGAAAATATTCCCTCAAAAAGATTGTATGCATTAATGTTTTTCTGCAAGGCCTTGAGGTTTTTCCTAAGAGAAAATCATCTAACTTCTTAAAATTATAGTTGGAAATTTGTTCACCACTTAGCTTTCAAGTTATCTATTTCAAGAATTTGGTGAATATACTGATTTATCTCGTATTCATACCAAGACTGGCCAAATTACTTATAAAAGAAGATGTTTTATGTGGTACTTTTAGAAAAATTTAAGACCTTTTCTGGCTGTTTGTTATTTCCCAAGTAATTTCATCACCTTCTAGCATTGATATTTACAAAGTTTGTTGATTTTCATTTACCGTCTGTCGGGTTAAAAATGGAAAAGATCTATGGCTGTTTGACATTTCACTTGTTTTAGTACACTGAACTTTCAAGAGCCTTTGAATTTGAAAATGCCGTATAAAAAATCAATGAGCAGCTGTGATCTTTTCTTCAATTGTGCAAATAACTTGTTCATAAACTCTGGTTTACTATGTCGAAGTGGACTAATTTTCCAGGTTTATTCTTTCATGTTATTTCGTAATTGTTCATCTCTTCAAGTATAATGCTTTTGCTTGTTCAATAAGGAAAGACTTCGTTCCGCGTAGTTGTTGATAAAAGCTGTTGTTTTTCATTGGGTTTAACACCAATCATTCAGTTACTGACTTGGTGCTTAAAGTTCTTTGATAAACAATGCTCTTATTGATAGCTTATGAATATGGTTCTTGTCCACTTGTGTTCTCTCACAATATTGACGAAAGCAATATTCACTTAGCCATTTTCTGTTCTCTTCTATCGTGATTCACACCAATACACAAGCTGTTCTTTGTAAAAGTTCTTTATTCACGTTCTAATGATATTACAAGTCTTTAATAAAATTGTTTACAAATTATTCATACTATGTCTCTTATTAAAATATTCAATTCCCATGGGAATTAACTATTATATAAACGGTAAAACTGCCCCGGCTGACTCCCCAAGTGCCGCTCTTACTTTGAGTTGGAGTATAGCAAATGCTGATCCAACTCAAAGCAAGAGCAGCACTTGGAGAGCCAGCCGGGGCAGTAAAGCGAACACGAACTTCAACAATTGTGAAGCTAGCATTCACTTGAGAGCGGCCGCATACCTTGCAAACGCAAAAATTAGTAACTAAACACAGCATGAGCGTACGCACTTACTAAGCACTGTGTACTTAGCGAGTACTTACAGCTCAGCTAGTAACCTAAACATGCAAATTTGAAATCCCTCCACCGAAATTAATTATGCCAAATCTACAAAGCATGCAAGACCCCTGCCCAACTAGTCCCTAGCCCCTGCCTTAACTGCCTAAGTCCTGCCTAACTGCCTAAGTCCTGCCTAGCTGCACACCACTCGTAATTTTCACTTCTACCACCATCAGACAACCACAGAGACAACTCACCTAACCATCCCCCCTACCAACTACCCCCTCCCATAAACCGAAAAAATAAAAATATCTTAACCCTCCTACACTCACACAACAATACTCAACAAACATGCACAGACCACACTTTTAGCTAAAAATTACAGTATAAACAAAAAACCCGAAAAATAAATTACATTATAATTTAGCTAACTTAATCCCCTTAATTACAGCATGCAGTGGCCCGGCAGGGTTAATTTTGGTGAGCCGAGTATTACCGAACCGCCTTAAATGGTATGATGGTCGCGCTTATGATACATTATTTACTAGATCAAAGAGGATTTATGTTAAGAAAGTCAACCCCCGTGTAGAGATTAATTGTCATTTTTTACAGTATACATGCAAAAATGACAATATGTTTGGCAAATTACCAATTTGTCCCACAAGGGAGTTGACTTGAAAATCTAAATAATTAGTTTACTGTACATAGAGTGACAAGATTTTGATGGCTACCATGTACAACATATTAGATCTTTTGATTGTAAGTAAAACATAGTACTTTCTTGAATGTGCCAAATTTGATTCCAATAGATCGTTTTCACTCACGTGATCGGTGGCCCCATTGGGGTGGTGAAACAATACGAAATATTTGAATAAGAAAGAGCTAATTCCCATACCGTACACCAATATGGCCGCCATTTCATTGTTTTGGTACACCAATATGGCCGCCGTGACGTCAGATGAAAACGATCCATAAACATTTTGTTGCCGAGTATGGTCGGTGTGAAGTATTGTATGTGCATTTTATGTTGTACATGGAAGGCATACAAATATTCTTGTCGAAATAATGTAAGCTTTGAGTACTGCCGAAATTATTGAAGTAATATTTAAAACACGAGCAGGAGTGTTTTATCAGATATAAAGACACGAGGCGAAGCCGAGTTTTAGATCTGATAAAACACGTTCTGCGAGTGTTTTGAATGGCTTTAAAAGCGATCAACATTTGGTAAGTTCGTTGGCGTGTGATTTTGAAAAATAACGTTGTCTAAGGCGAGAAAAGCAAAGCTAAAGTTTATGTAAATCAGGAGAATGTTTTATCACATATTGTGAAAATCATTACTAATTCATGAGTTTTGCAGCCAATCCAATTTCAGAAATTACGTCACATGTATACCCCTGTAAACCCCATACAAACTAAAACCAGTGATGCTAATTAGTTACAACCACTAGTGGATGTATACTCTTCTGATACAACCACTAGTGCTTGTAACTAATTAGCATCTCAATATCCCAACGAGATTTTTACTATTCATTCATTTCACAAGTTGTTTACAACACTCGCGTCCTTGTTGTATTGAATATACAATCACTCGCCTTCGGCTCGTGATTGTATATTCAATACAACACGGCCGCTCGTGTTGTAAACATTACTAAAACCACGATACGGTTGTGATTTTCTTTGTGGTTTCCTCATGAATTATGAATGAGTTTTTTAACGTAGTTTTCTAACGTTTCGAACGAAGGCCTTCGTCAGAGAGACACCGTAAGGGCCTTCCCTTGAAACGTTAGAAAACTACGTTCCACTTCAATAATTTCGGCAGTACTCAAACCTTACATTATTTCAATGTGTATTTCAACACTGCCTACGCAGCACACTACTTTTATTTCAAATATTCTTGTGCTGTATATTATTTACTTTATCTTAACTTCTTTTAGGGATGTACCAGAACCAAGTTTTAATGTTCTGGCTGGAACTGGTCGAAACTGAAAAAGTTCCTTATTTGAACTCTAAAAGCACTTTTTGTGCATTAAACTCTTAATTTTACAACTGTTTGGGTGAGCTTTGTTTTGATTAGTGTCGAAAAACTTTCAATAATAAAATCTTAAATGCATCGCACCACGTCAAGTTTATTTCAGAAATTAGACTAAAGAAAGTTTCGCCATTCCGGCAAAACATTTTTCATGAATTATAGTCCGAACTGAATGTTAGAAAACTTTGTGTTCCAACTGGAACTAAGTTCTGGTGCATCCCTAATTTCTTATAGTGTAATGACATGATTGGAAAATATTTTGACATTTTTGTATAAAAAAGAGAGCTAACTTAGTAACGATGCTTAATTTTCATTCATTTAATTTTAGTGATTTCCGAATGAAGCCAATCTGTCAGAAAAAGCTCATCGCAGTTATAAAGGTATGTGTGTTTGTTTAATGTGAAAGTACTGTATCAACAAACATACCATATTTCCTCAACTAAGCACCCAGGCGCTTGTCAGTTCAGATTTTGAGTGAAAAAGTGCGCACTTATTTGAAGGAGGATGCTTAATGCTTAATTGTGGGGGCTCTTATTAAATTATTTTTTAACCTACTTGACATCTAAAAACTATGTTTTTAAGTTTCTTGGGAAGCAAGAACGCAATTTTAAGTTCGCTGTTGACCAGTTTTATTGGTAATTGTCTTGTAATATCTTTAGCCGAAGTGAAATTAGAGTATTGTATCCGAGTATGTTCACTTAATCGAGGAAGTACAGTATGCATGTCAATATAGATATATAAGTAAGTAAAAAAATCCTAAAACTTCAAAACAGCGGCCCAATTCTAGATCATAATGCGCAAATTGGACAGCTTATCGTAACCTTTATATTATGAAATTTGTGATAGTTTCAAATATTCTTTTTTATTAAAACAAATGTATAGTTTTCATCAAACTGCGCATTATGATCTAGAAATGCGCCGTTGTTTTGAAGTTTTATGATTTTTTTTTTGTTTTTCTTTTTTACAACATAAGTTGTGCTGTTTGTAGCTTAGTTATTCATAAGTAATAGCATAAAAAGAGGTGTATTAGCTATTAAACGTCCCGCTCGATGAGTGTCATCTAGTAAATGTCCCAAATCTAGCGGGACGTTTAATTGCTAATGCCCTTTTTTATGCTATTCTTTTGTAATATCATGTTTGCGGGAATTTCTTTTGTTGTCACGTCCGTTGACGTCAAACCGGGTATGATTAGTTCTAATCAGACCTTGTTTGACGTCAACGGAGGTAGGATTAGTAAAAATGAATATAATGAGGTGCATTAGTTGTTAATGGACCTGTGAGAACAAAAGAAATTCCCACAAACATTGATATTGCTTATAATAATTATCTTTAAAAAGAAAGTTAAGGTTCCTCTTTGATCATAGTATAATGTATCGCCTACTGATCTAAATTACATTGTGAAACTCACATTTGTTGCTACGGGCTCTTGCTTGACACGGGCTTGATTTGCTGATCTGGTCCACTGGGTCATGGTCCACTGGGTCTGGTCCACTGCGTCCTGGTCCATTGGGTCTGGTCCACTGCATCCTTGGTCCACTGGGTCATGGTCCACTGGGTCATGGTCCACTGGGTCATGGTCCACTGGGTCATGGTCCACTGGGTCATGGTCCACTGGGTCTGGTCCACTGGGTCATGGTCATCTTCAATGGGGTACAGCTTCCATAGGTGTAAATTTTGAGTCTGGAAAGATGAATTGAGAAAATATTGAGAATTGCTATTGGACTTTAATTATTAGAGTAATGGATATAATTCGTCATGTTTGTTTTGTTTGTGGGCTAAGTCAAAGATAGTTGTGGTTGATTATAAAAGAAATATGAGCTTGTTGTTAATGTTGATGTGTTGTAAGTCTTAGTGCTGCTGGTAGTTGTTACAGTGTATAAAAATGTGCATAGCCATATCAAGCGCATAAAAATGATTTAAGAACTTTGCAGTGATTATTCTAAGGTGTCTCATTTTCCAGAATGTGCAGGATTTTTTTGCTTTTTGGGGGAAACCTTGAGTATTATATTTAATTATATGATTTATATAAGTGCATGTTGTGGCAGATGTTAATCTAGTCAGAATAATAAAGATTTTTGGTATTTAAAAGTAATTATTTTGATTGTGTTGGTGGTGGTAAGGATGACAAGAACAATGATGATGAGAACGATGATGATAAGAAGGTGATGGTGGTGGTAGTGGTAGTGGTAGGGTTGTTGGTGGTGGTGATGAAGAAGGATGATAATGAAGTTGACAATGAAAATGATTATGAAGGTGATTATAGTGATGGTGGTGATAGTGATGAAGAAGGATGGTAATGAAGTTGACAATGAAAATCATTGATGATGATGATTATAGTGGTGGTGGAGGTGATGACAACAAAGTTGATCATGACACTGTTGGCAATGATGACAAAATCAACAATGACAACAATGATGATGATTGTGATTATAATAATGAAGTTGAAAAAATGATTGATAAATAAAAATGATAAGGATGATGACGATGAAGTTTATGATGATGATAATGATAAAGTTGACAAGTGGTGGTGATGTCAGATGACAATGACAATGATGATGATAATGATAAAGTTGATGATGACGGTTGTGGTGGTGGTGATGATGTAGATGAAGTTGACAACAATGATAGATTACAATGGTGGTGGTGATGATGATGATAAAGTTCATGATGATGATAATGATAAAGTTGACAATGGTGTTGGTGATGTGATGATAATGACGACAACAATAATGATGATAATGGTGAAGACGATGATGATGATGATGATGAAGACAGTGATGGTGAAGTTGATTGTTAAGTTGACCATGACGATGATGATAATAATAAAGTTGATAATAATAATGATGATGAAGTTGACAACAATGATAGTGATGATGCACAAGGGTGATGATGAAGATGAAAGTGATGAAGTTGTTGATGATGATCGATGATCATGAAGACAATGATGATGACAATGATGGGGATAAATCATTATTTGATGATCATTGGTGATGATTATGATGATGATGACAACATTGACAGTGATGATGATGATGAGGACAACTAGGATGATAATGAAGTTGACAATGAAAGTGATGATGATTATAATGGTGGTGGTAGTGGTAGGGTTGGTGATGGTGGTGAAGACAACAAAGTTGTTGATGACAATGTTGGCGATGATGACAAAGTCGAGAATGACAACAATGATGATTGTGATTATAATAATGAAGTTGAAAAAATGATAAATAAAAATGACAATGATGATGACAACATAGTGGTGATTATGAATGGTAGTGACAATGATGAAGACAAGTAGGATGATGATGAAGTCAATGGAAATAATGATGATGGTGGTGATTATGAATGGTAGTGACAATGATGAAGACAACTAGGATGATGATGAAGTCAATGGAAATAATGATGATGGTGGTGATTATGAATGGTAGTGACAATGATGAAGACAACTAGGATGATGATGAAGTCAATGGAAATAATGATGATGGTGGTGATTATGAATGGTAGTGACAATGATGAAGACAACTAGGATGATGATGAAGTCAATGGAAATAATGATGGTGGTGGTGATTATGAATGGTAGTGACAATGATGAAGACAACTAGGATGATGATGAAGTCAATGGAAATAATGATGATGGTGGTGATTATGAATGGTAGTGACAATGATGAAGACAACTAGGATGATGATGAAGTCAATGGAAATAATGATGATGGTGGTGATTATGAATGGTAGTGACAATGATGAAGACAACTAGGATGACGATGAAGTCAATGGAAATAATGATGATGGTGGTGATTATGAATGGTAGTGACAATGATGAAGATAACTAGGATGACGATGAAGTCAATGGAAATAATGATGGTGGTGGTGATTATGAATGGTAGTGACAATGATGAAGACAAGTAGGATGATGATGAAGTCAATGGAAATAATGATGGTGGTGGTGATTATGAATGGTAGTGACAATGATGAAGACAACTAGGATGACGATGAAGTCAATGGAAATAATGATGATGGTGGTGATTATGAATGGTAGTGACAATGATGAAGACAACTAGGATGACGATGAAGTCAATGGAAATAATGATGATGGTGGTGATGATGATGCATGATTATAATGATGATGAAGATGATAAAGTTGTTGATGATGGTGACAACAATGACAATGATGATGATGAAGTTGATGATGCTGATGATGGATGAAAATAATGATGATGACAACAATTATGATGATGATGATAAAGTTCATGATGATAATGATAAAGTTGACAATGGTGTTGGTGATGTGGTGACAATGATGACAACAATGATGATAATGGTGAAGTTGATGATGATTGTGGTGATGATATGGCAATGCACGAGGATGATGAATGAGGATGAGGATGATTATAATGATGATGATGAAAGTGATGAAGTTGTTGATGATGATCATGAAGACAATGATGGGGATAAATCATTATTTGATGATAGTGATTATAATGATAAAGTTGATAGTGATGATGATGATAACAATAACAACAAGGATAATGAGAATGGTGGTGAAGATGTCAACAATGTTGTTGATGATGACTGTAGTGGTAGTTTTATTACTGGACTTTTGAATCTTGAATTAATAGTTCTAAGCAGGTTTATTTCTGTACAGCATCTTTTAATTGTTCTTGAATAAATCCTTAGTTTAAATTTTAATCTTAAGCTATCACCAATCCTAATCTATAACCATTGAGCTATTGTAACTCCTTGTCAGGACAGTCAGAAAGTGCTCATTTTATTTTAAGCAATATTTTAAGCATTGTTATTATTAGTATTGGTATTATTCTTATTGGTATATACACCATGCAGTGTACTCTGATATTTTTTAAACAATTTAACTTATGGGAACTGGTTTGTGTCAGGTAGTTTTTAGAAACCCTGAATTGTTTGGGAATTATCTTAAACTCTTCCTCACAAGAAGAAACTGGGGTGACACACCCACAAACATTGCATTAGTGAGCACTAAATGTATTAAAATAATTTTCACACTTTTAATCTGCTTGCTATGGCTGCTTGGAAGTCTTGTTATTGAAGTAGGTTGCAGTTTTGTCAGTTGTAATCTTAATGTCATAGAAATTATTTCTTCTAAACTCACCGTTTCTGAAGTCCAAAAATATTTTGGGCCAAATTTGGGTGTGGCTGTTTCCATTCTCTTTATTTTCTGCAAACAAGAGTTGACAAATGTTTAGAATTTTTTAGAAATTTACCAAATCCTATATTTAGTATTGAGAGGTTGCTTGGGTCAGATAGTTCTTTGAAAAACCTGGATTGTTTTAGAATTACTTTAAACTTTTCTTCACAAGAAGAAAGTGGGGTGACACACCCACAAGCATTGCATTAGTGAGCACTGAATATAGTGACTAGGAGATAGAGTTTTCACACTTTTAATCTGCTTGCTATGGCTGCTTTTCAGTATTATTGAAGTGGCTAGCCGTTTTGCCAGTTGTAATCTTTGAAATTATTTCTTCTCAACTCACCATTTGTGAAGTCCATTAGAAAAATATTTTTGGTCCAAACTTGGGTGTGGCTGTTTTCTCAATCTCTTTATTCTCTGCAAACAAGAGTTGAAAAAGTTTAGAATTTTGTGGAAATTTCACAAATACTAGATTAGTGCTAGAATTATTTTAATAAATATTGTTTGCACTGATATTTAGATTACCTTGATTGTGACTATTTGGAACAGCAATAGTCATTTTGGTCGGCTTCTGTTAGGTTTCCATTTGTCTTCAACTTGTGTTTCTGGAGTAAAATTCTGTCAAGAAATTATAACCAAAAAATTAGAATAAAAATTAGGTAAAAGCAAAATTATTAGGTTATTGGGTAAAACAAAATAATATAAAAAATGAAAAATATTTTAAAGAAGTTAAAGGGAAATTAAATGCAACATATTAGGAAAGCTGGGTGTGTGTGTGTTCTATTAGTTAAATAAGGAGGACACTATGACAGTAATTTATTTTTTAAAATTTGATAAATTATTGTGCGGAATTAAGAATTTGGAATAGTATTACAGTAGCAAATGTTAATATCTTAAATAATTTCAGCGTACGCCATAGCATATTAGTTGAAGTAAAATTTTTATGAATAGTTAATTACGATAGTCCATTTGGTTAAACTGGAAAATTCTTCGAAAAAAATTAAAGCAATGTCTAGATAACTTTACAACATAAATACTTTACTTACAGGTTTTTAAGATCTTATATTGTTGTCCTCTATTGCCGTTAAAACAATGTTTTCTTCCATCATTTTGATTTGGGAAAGAAGGGTCCGCCATGTTGTCTTCGCCCACCACATGGTTTCTTCTCAAGCCATTACCAAACACTTTCCATACGTCAATTTCGCATTCTGGACGCCTTCACGGTCTTGCTGACGGATTTTTAAGATTTTCCTTTCCTTTTATACCCTTGTCTTGCCTCTAAACTCATCATTACGGTACTCGAAGACATGCTTCAACCATGCGTACCTTCGTCCTTCTTCTTGCAACCTTTAGCTTGGCGACCTCTCCTCTCCGTTTACCCCCCTGGCCGTGGTATGTTGATTCATACTATGGTTTTAGTTTGGCACTTAAACATAGTTTTAAGTCATTTCCTGGGCACTTGTGGCCATTATTTTCACGTAGAATCAATGTAAATAGTCTGAGTTTATCGTCTAACTGTTTATTTCCTCTAAATAATGTTTTCTTTAGGATTCCCGTTAATTTTTTTTTTCATTAATTTATTCTTTGCATGAAGCAGTATCGCGATTATGTGGTAGCTTTCAACGATCGCCTCGTTGGCTCAGTGGTATAGCGCGCTTGTGTGCATGCCATTGGGTGGGGTCGGAGTCCTGGCAGTATCACCGAGAAGGTGGTTGTCCAGTAAAGATCGTTGAGAGGGTAAGGGGACGAGAGAAGAGGAGGAGGAGGAGGAGGAGGAGGTGGTGGAGGAGAGAGAGGGGGGAAGAAGGAGGAGGGAGGGAGGAAAGAATCTTTTTTTTCCCTTTCGATTCTGGTACGCCATTACTTAATCTCTTTTTCTCTTTTCTTATTACAGAACCTGGTCAGGTCCTTCTTGCCATTAGTCGAAGCCATTCCTCGAGAGAAAGGCCTCTGACCAAGAACAACTAAAGCTATTCCTCAAGAGTCAAGCTTCTGCCCGTCAACTGCCGAAGTCATTTCTAAAACGAAAAGCTTTTTGCAATCAACAGTCAAAGTTCTTTCTCAAAAGAAAAGCTTTGTGTTCAAAAACACCACGGCGGAGTTTCCGTGAGAAGCTCAGACAGAAGTGTAGTTTGGCAGTGTAGGGGATAGGTGTTTGGCCATCGCCATATAAGTTGTGGTCAGTTCATCATTATTGTGGGACAGTCTTGCATAAATTATTACTACAGTTATTGTCAATGGCGGTCGCCCACGTAACGAAGTCGAGCTTATTGCAGTCGTTAGTTTAATAATGGCGTCCTTCTGTTAGTGCATACGCAACCTGTATTAAGATAATGGTTAGGCAACGCCTTCTTGTTGCGATTAAACCATGGTATGTCCTAAACGACATTCATGTTTGCTTGTATATATGGACCCAAGACACGCCTTTCTTCATTGTCACCTCGTGTCACGAATATTGTGGGAGACAAATGTCGAAGTAATGTCTTCCCCAACAAGTCAACAAGAACCATGTAGTAGCTTCGAATGCCGACGAAGGCTCGCGCGAGCAAAATATTTCAATAAACATGTCCTTGTTTCAATAATGTTGTGCCTTCTTCGTATACGCTAATTGATTAAAGGACGACATGAAGCTATGTTGACTGCTTCTATTGTGCTTGCCCTTGTAGCTGATGTCGCTGCTGTCCTCAATGTGGTTAGGCTCGAAGGCATATCCCAAAAGAAGAGCTTCTTGTCCAAACTTGAAGCCGTGTCTAAAAATAAACGTTTCTTGTCAACAGTCAATTGCGTATCTCAATACAAACGTTTCTTGCATGTCAGTAGTCGAAGAACATTTCATGAAACATGGCTTCCTTGCCTTACCTACTTTTATTTCTAACTATAATGATGATGGCATTTTCTGCTATCGAACCTGAACATTTTAAGTAATGTACTAATGGTGGTTATGTTAGTTAGCTTGTACCTATAACAAAGTTTTAGTTCTACCATATAATGTTCTGTAAGCATAAATAAAAATGTCGTCTTCGTCGTGACGCTATTTGATCAAGTGAAGACATGAACGACACGAAGCCAGGTCTACTGCCTTTATTGTGCTTGTGCTTCGTGGCTTATGTCGTTGTTTCAACCCAAACCCTTCTCTCAAACGATAAGCTTCTTGTTGTGCTTCGAACGTGAATAGATAATCAGAAGGTGTCTTTGTTGCGCTCTTATCATTCCTAACCGTTTCTTGTCTTGTTATAAACCATGCCTGACTGTCTTGCATGAATTAGTACTAATATGTTTTACTAATGGCGAGCGTATATATTATAGAAAGCAATGATCACTGTACCTTTGATTGTTGTTAATTTAAGAATAGTTTATCCATGTATACGACCATCTAAACGACCTTCCATGGTGATGTTTCTGTGTGAAAGTCATCTTGTTGCTCTTGGCATGACTAGATGGTGCCAACGATATTGTGAGAAAGAAATGTAGAGTTATAATAACCCCTTGGTCATTGAGAGATCTCTTATTGGTAAGTAGGATCCCTCTCTTCAGCAAAAGTAAAATAGAAGTCCACATGGTTGAAAAAGGAACCATTTATTCACGGTTGAAAACGGAACCACACTATTTTACTCTATCGAACACCAGACTATTTTACTCTGTCTTACACCAGACTATTTTACCATGTTACACCACGCTATTTTACTCTATCGAACACCAGACTATTTTACTCTGTCTTACACCAGACCATTTTATGTTATCTGGGAAAATAAAAAACCGCAAAGACTATCCCGTAACCGAGTTTCTGTCCTGACATTCAAAAATAATTTAACACAAGCCCAGTGCAATTTTTAATCTGAGATAAAAGGTTGAAGAAGAGATCTTTCGTTTCTTATTGTATTAATACTTTAAACATTGTATTAACCATTTCACTCTCATTGTTTGATGTGGGACAACTTTATCTTTTTACTCCAACTCCAAACTATTTTACTCAAAAGAAAAGTTTTTTGTTCAAGAACACAACAGCGGAGTTTTCGTTGAAAAACTTGGACAGAAGTGTAGTTTGGCAATGCATAAGCTAGTTGTTGTCCATCGCCATTTAACTGTTATCAGTCAACCATTATTATTGTGGGACTGTCTTGCATAAATTGTTACTACTGGCCGTGCTCACTCAGTCGTATTTATTCATACTATGGTTTGGCACTCAAACATAGTTTTAAGGCATTTCCTGAGCACTTATGGCCATTGTGTTCACGTAAAATCAATGTAATTAGTCTGCGCTTATCGTCTAACTGTTTATTTCCTCTGAATAACAGTTTTATTTAGGATTCCGGTTAATATTGTTTTATTCATTTATTCTTCGCAAGAAGCAGTATCACAATTATGTGTTAGCTTTCAACAATCACCTCAGTAGCTCAGTGGTATAGCGCGCTTGTGTGCTTGCCTATGGGCGTGGTCCGACCACGAAAGTCAGTTTCTCTCCTGCGGGATAAGTGCCGTTGAAGAGAGAGATGAAAGAGAGAGGGAATGGAGGGGAAGGGAGGAAGGAAAAAGTGTTTTTTCTTTCGAGCTCAATTTTTTTAAAACTCCCTTTCCTCTCCTTTATCCTCAGGACCTTTCTGCCCACAGCCAAAGCCATTTCTCGGAAGAAACGCTTCTTTCCATCAACAGTCGAAGACATTTCTCAAACAGAAAAGCTTTCTGTGCAAAAACACGACGGCGGAGTTCCTTTTGGAAGCTCAGACAGAAGTGTCATTTGGCAATGTGAATGCTAGATGTTTGGCCATCGCTATTTAACCTCTTGTCCGTCACCAATTATTGTGGGACAGTCTTGCATAAATTATCACTACAATTATTGTCAATGGCGATCGCCCACATGACGAAGTCGAGCTTCTGCAGTGCATTCAAGTGCTCTATTCTTAAATTAACAATATATACGATCTGTATATGTGAATAATGGTGTCCTAAACGACATTGATCACTCGATGTTTGTCTTGACCAAAAATACACATTTTTCTTCATAGTCACCTCATGTCAAGAATATTGTGGGAGACATGTCGAAGTAATGTCTTCCCCACTAAGTCAACAACAACCCTGTTGTAGTTTGGAATGGCGGCGAAGGCACACATGAACGGAACATTCGAGAAACATGTCTTCCTTGCCTATTATTTCTAATTGCGGTTATGGCATTTTCTGCTCAGTGTTGAACTGCAACATTATTTTTAAGTAATGCAATAAACTAACTGACTAGTTTATCCTTCATGTGGTTATGTCAGTTAGCTTCTACCTATAACAAAGTTGTATTTTGAGCATATAATGTTCTGTAAGAATGAATAACAATGTCGTGTCTTGTCTTGTACCTTCGTCAAGACGGTATTTGATCAAGTGAAGACATGAACGACACGAAGCCAAGTCTACTGCTTCTATTGTGCTTGTGCTTCGTGGCTTATGTTGTTGTTTCAACCCAAACCCTTCTCTCAAACGATAAGCTTCTTGTTGTGCTTCGAACATGAATAGATAATCAGAAGCCGTCTTTGTGCGCTCTTATCATTGCTAAACGTTTATTGTCTTGTTATAAATCTCGCCTGACTGTCTTGCATGAATTACTACTAATATGTTTTACTAATGGCGAGCGCAAATATTATAGAAAGCAATGATCACTGTACCTTTGATTGTTGTTCATTTAAGAATAGTTTATCCATGTATCATTTAAGAATAGTTTATCCATGTATACGACCATCTAAACGACCTTTCATGGTGATGTTTCTGTGTGAAAGTCATCTTGTTGCTCTTGGGATGACAAGATGGTGCCAACAATGTTGTGAGAAAGAAATGTAGAGTTATATTAACCCCTTGGTCATTGAGAGATATCTCCTTGACAAGTAAGATCGTCTGTCTTCAGGCAAAGTAAAATATTAAAGTCCGCATGGTCCCAAAAGAAACCATTCTGTCACTAATGTCTTCCCCACTAAGTCAACAACAACCCTGTTGTAGTTTGGAAAGGTATAGTGAAGGCACACGTGAACTGAGCATTTCAAGAAATGTCTTTCCTGCTTTTTTAGTGTTTATTCCTTCGTCATGTACGCCAATTGATCAAGTAGAGACGTGAACGACATGAAGCCATGTCTACTGCTTTGACTTGTGCTTGCGTTTTGTAGTTTATGTCGTTGTCCGTCAATAGGGTCGTTTATACAAGAACTAATAAGACACTGTTTACACAAGACGAGAACTGGCCAGTTATACAACGTTTGAAACATGCCGCAGTTTAAGACGCGAACATAAGTCTGAACCATTTCTACAAGTGTTTTGCGTCTTATGAATATGGCGTGTTTTATCGGCCCTTTTAAGACTTAATGTTTTGTAGATGTGTTGGTGTACTTAGCTGTGTTGGTGTTTTTAGCTGTGTTGGTGTATCTAGCTGTGTTGGTGTCTTTAGCTGTGTTGGTGTATCTGGCTGTTGCTGTTTGGGTCTAGTAGACAGCGTTTGCTTGTGTGTTGCCCATGATCTTGTCTTTACTGCTCACGCTTTCGTTGCGTTTATGTCACAGTAAACAACAAGTTTAGGTTTGAACTCAAGCTATCCCATCTTTCACAATCAAATCAAGCAGTTTAGAGTGAGACAAATTTGTATTTTATTTAATACATTTAAAGCTTTTCAAGAAAATAAATGAACAAAAAAATGAGTTTTATACTTTGTCAAAAAGTAAACTAAACAAATAAGTAACTGAACATCAGATAAGTAGATTAATTTAAAACATTTAAAACAAATACTGTCATGGCAATACAAGCGTTCCTAAAATATTTTTGCAATTCATTTGCTGTGTTTGACCAATTCATTTGATGAAAATTATTGCTAACTTCCTGTTGTGAATTTGATTGGTTTGTGGTTTTTAAACAGCCAATAAGAAACAGGATTATTTGCCAAATACCAATCAAATTAAAAACAGGAAGTTCTCAACGAATCTTATCAATGAATTGTTCAAGTTGAGAAATATATTGCAACAATATTTTACGGAATGCTTCTATAGACGACTTTCACGATCATGCGCAGTAGAAACAAATATTCAAATTTTCATCGGAGATAAAAACAACTGTTTTAGCTGGAACGAGCATATTGAAAATAGTAGAAGTGCAAAGTTTGAAACGAATTGCTTAACAAATAGAAAACGTTTCACAAGCGGAAAGTTGACCATTCCAACAGGGATTTATTAGTGATTTAATAGGGATTTTGGCTTGGCGGGCGGGAGTTGCACGCCAAGCCAAAATCCCTATTAAATCCCTAGTGGAGAGCAAAACTTCCGAAGTGCGTAGCTTTCGCACTATTTGTCCGATTTATTTTAAACTTTGCACTTTTACTATTTTTAATATGATCTTTCCAGCTAAAACAGTTGTTTTTACCTCCGATGAAAATTTGAAGTAAAGTCGCTACTGCGCATGAACCTGAAACTAGTCTATTCCCACGTACGACAGTGCGAATACTAGACAATTTCTAGCAATCAAGATTAAAAAAGAAAGAAAACCATTTTTAGAAAAAAACATACTGGAAATTTTCTAGTATTCTGTGTTAACTTTAAGATAAATAAAAAGAATGAAACTTAAACGTTTATCCTTTTTCTAGTTCAATATATAGAATGTTTAGGAAGCTGGTTTTCTGGTGACTAATTTTGCGCGAATCGACTTTGTATTTTTGGAATCATTAGAAATTTATTCAAATACAAACTTTGTCGGTTTACACTGTTTTTTTAAAATTATTTTTCTGAGCTTTCGATCCGTGAAAGCGCAGAAGAAATACTAAAATAAGAAAACAACAACAAAGATATAAACCCACGTCGTCTCAATTACATTCAAACGTTGTGCGTAGATTCCAAGAACATAATTAGTAATTTGGTCAAGTCTAATAATAAAGAAGTCGATTCGCGGAAAAATGGCCTATTAGAAAACCGACTTGTAAGAATATGGTCTTTATTCAGGATATATAATGCATTGTCGATTTCTGTCTGGTGTTTCATCTTTGCAGCAAACTGTTCCCACTGGGAATGAGTTCCATCGTCCATGGTTACTGTGTTGTCATCAATAAATAGTTTTCTGACCTACAGGAAAAATAATAGAATGTTTAAAGTTTTGTTTAATAAATGACTCTGGATCCGATTAATTGCATTGCGCAAGTAGTCCTAAACGACGCACGTACGCGTTGCGTAGCTATTTTATTACCCAATGGGATCCGATTAAAATTGGATAGCGTTAGTAGTCCTAAACGTAGACCCAAGGGCGCGTTGCGTACCTATTTTAATACCAATCGCATCCGATTAATTGGATTAGATAGCGTATTAGATAAAAGCACAACAAGTGACACAGGGAGCACATCTTGGCAGAGCGTGGGCACCTGTGGCACACTCGATCGTGGTGTGTTTAGGAAAATAGTAAAGGGATGAAACACGGGAAGGAATTTGTATTTTTTAAAAACATCGTTTACCTAATGTTGACTTCGTTTTCTCTTCCTCAATGTGAGAAGTCTTTCAGTTCGTCCTCCGCCTTGCGTTTCACTCAACCATTGATTACAAACAAATTCATAAGACTTTCCTCTTTCGTCTTCAACTACCACCTAGAAAATTGAAGTAAGAATTTTTATGTTTAAATTATCTAAGCAGATATAAAGAGATGCAAGCTCATTGGTCAGTATCGTACGTTATGCATATTGGCACCCCAGGGGTAATACGCTATTCTTAACACTCTCTCACTATTTAAGTCCGAAGTTAAGCCCGGTTGGACGGGGTTAGTACTTGGATGGGTGACCGCTTGGGAATGGCCCCGTTCTCGAGCTTGAAACTAATGTGAGTAGAGTTGTAGTTGATCTCTCCTGTGCTTCTCTGGTTTCTCTGGTTTTCCTGGGTTCTCTGGTTTTCTCTGGTTTTCCTTAAAATCAACACCTACATCTAGCTGTGATTCGTGGTCTGAACTGTGTTGTATGGCGGCTGCCTGGAGCGCCTTTGATATGCCTCGACGATGTTGATCTACGTCCTTCGCAATTTACCCACTACGAGGAAAGATAATTAGCCCTTTACCGTCTGAAGTGAATTGAATACAATAAAAAAGACCTACAGGTACCTGTAGGTATCTTTGTTCAAATATTCTCTTAGCAAGGACAATAAAAGTCTTGACCCAGCTACTTGTAATTTACTGCGCATTTGGTATGATATGGGGTACGTTGAGGCATGCGCAGAGATTAGTTTATAAATCCCACAATATTCTGAGCATCAAAATCGAAGTAAATACGTAGTCTTGAATACTTTCGGTACCCATCCGTGCTTCTCTTCCAATATGGTGGAAGGGTAAACAAAAAGACACTAAAATTTTTGAAAAGTACACTTGATTGAGTGTCCCCCTTTTATAAAATAATAAAAATAAAACAAAGATTGCCGTCTTGATAAAGGACCGCTGTTGGCTTACTGTCACAAGATCTTACCTTGTCTAAAAACCAGCTCGGATCTTTTCCAGAGTTATCGTGCAACACTCGGATTTTCCGAAGCTCTCCGAGCTCAGGGAGCACCATGACTTGGTTTTCGACGCTAGAAAGAATAAAATAAATTACATGATTTTTTTAACCAAAGAATTCTTAGAATTTTTAGGACGATTACACTATATTCTAAGATATATACTCTATACCCTATATGTCCTTCTGTGTTCCTCTATATCCTATACATCCTTCTATGTCTTTCTATGTCCTATGTACTGTATATCCTTTTATGTCCTTCTATGTCTTGTATATCCTTCTGTGTCGCTCTATCCTCCATATATCCTTTTATGTCCTTCTATGTCCTATATATCCTTTTATATCCTATGTCCTGTATATCCTTTTATGTCCTACTATGTCTTGTATATCCTTCTGTGTCCCTCTATATCCTCTATATATCCTTTTATGTCCTTATATGTCCTATATATCCTTCTATGTCCTTCTATGTCCTATATATCCTTCTATGTCCCTCTATTACCTATATATCCTTCTATGTCCTGTATATCCTTCTATGTCCCTCTTTTACCTATATATCCTTCTATGTCCTATATATCCTTCTATGTCCCTCTATGTCATATATATCCTATGTCCTCCTATGTCCTATGTCCTATATATCTTTCTATGTCCCTCTGTCATATATATATATATATATATATCCTTCTATGTGCTTCTCTGCCATATACATCCATCTATGTCCCTCTATGTTCTATATATCCTTCTATGTCCTTCTATGTTCTATGTCATTCTTTGTATCGTGGGATGAACCGTTAGAATTCGAAAATATGTCGCCCCAGTCCCCCGTACCTTCCTTTCGCGTATTTTTTATTTCCAGGCGTCAACAATCTGAAACCAGAGTCTCCTTTATCACCGAACAACGTCACATAGATATTCGCTTTCGTTCCAGCACCTTCTGTATTCCCCGTGTACGTCTTGATCGTGTAGTTCGTTCCTAGAAACACAATGACGTCATTAATATTCGCGCAATGCACAATGAGATAAAAAACTGGGGAAAAACTGGTAACTATTATATATCATTATAACTAACAGTCTAGTTATATATCTAGTTATATATCTAGTTATATTCAATTATTGATATAGAGGACCACAGTTCTAGTCCAGTTATATATAGGTCAGTGATCACTCTCTTTCAGTCATTGATATTGAGGACTCACAGTCCAGTTATATATATATATGTATATATATATATATATATATATATATATATATATATATATATATATATAGTTCAGTGATCACACTCTTTCAGTCATTGATATAGAGCACCCACAGTTCAGTTACTGTATATATAGTTCAGTGATCACTCTCTTTCAGTCATTGATATAGAGCACCCACAGTTCAGTTACTGTATATATAGTTCAGTGATCACTCTCTTTCAGTCATTGATATAGGGCACACACAGTTCAGTTATATATAGTTCGGTGTTGAAATAGAGTGTTTACCAACGCCGTAGAAGTACACCATATTGTATGTCTCTCCACCGCAGTTTTCTTCTTCATTTCCACGACATCTCATATGGCATTTATCTTCGGGCGCTTTTCCATATTTGCCGTAATCCTTGCCACAGAAACATTTCGTGCCATTTTGCAGGCCAAAATACGAGAAACCATCATCCAGCACGGCGCACTCTCGTACACACACCTCTTGGGTCACAGCTTTGATACTCGGTCGCTTGGGTAAGTCGCGTTTCTTTGTGTTGTCCTGGTAACATCCAACCTTTTGATACAAAAGATAAACATCTTCTTTCTTGTCCTTCGACACTTTCCCTGCAAGATTTAAAACAAAAATATCAAAACAAGTCTAAAAACACGCTTTAGATTTCAATATCATCAGCAAGAACACAGTGGATTGTGTACTATGGTTGTCTAAACATTACACAAACAAAACTGTTCTAAAAAACCATACCGTTGAATTTTTTTCCTGTGTCAATTTTCTGATAATTTTCAATCCCTTTCTTAATCTTAGGTCCAACTTCCGACGATGGTCGTGCGATGGTTGTCTTTTTGACAATAGGAGAGTTAGCGTCTGGTTTGGATACTGAGAGAAAAAAGATATATTGCGTTAAAGAAAATAGCAGCGGGTAAACCAAGTCAAGTGTTGCAACTTTGAGTTCCTAACTTGTTGGGAGTTTTCATTGATTACATTTGCAAATTTGGAAAACTTAATTTCCAATCTCTTTAGGGATAGCATTATACTAGACTGTGTTGTGCTCCGCAGTGCTGAGCTGCATATGTTGCGATGTGCCGCACTATTGCGTGCGTGTTGTGTTGTGTTGCGTGCGTGCGTGTTGCGCGCGTGCTGCGCGCGTGTTGCGCGCGTGTAGCGTTCGTGTAGCGTTCGTGTTGTGTTGTGGTGTGGTGTGGTGTGGTGTGGTGTGGTGTGGTGTGCTGTGCTGTGCTGTGCTGTGCTGTGCTGTGTTGTGTTGTGTTGTGTTGTGTTGTGTTGTGTTGTGTTGTGTTGTGTTGTGTTGTGTTGTGTTGTGTTGTGTTGTGTTGTGTTGTGTTGTGTTGTGCCGTGTGGTGTTGTGTTGTGTTGTGTTGTGTGGTGTTGTGCTGTGCTGTGCTGTGCTGTGCTGTGCTGTGCTGTGTTGTGCTGTGCTGTGCTGTGTTGTGCTGTGTTGTGCTGTGCTGTGCTGTGCTGTGCTGTGCTGTGCTGTGTTGTGTTGTGTTGTGTTGTGTTGTGTTGTGCTGTGCTGTGCTGTGCTGTGCTGTGCTGTGCTGTGCTGTGCTGTGCTGTGCTGTGCTGTGCTGTGCTGTGCTGTGCTGTGCTGTGCTGTGCTGTGCTGTGCTGTGCTATTCTGCGCTATGGTTCGCTGTGATATAGTGTGCTGCAGTGCGCTGTATCGTAGAAGATCGTACCTTGACAGTGACGTCCTGTAAAGTCCAATGTACATCGACAACGATATCCGTCCATTCGTTTCAAATCAATCGTACAGCGTCCATCGTTCTGGCATGGATTGGGGCGACATTTGTTAGCTAAAGACAGACGCGAATGTAATTATGTACGAAAAGTTCAATAACATTATCTTTATGTAGAATAAACATCGACAAAGTTAAGTACTCAAGTTGTTAATCAGCACTATTGAACTGTTTCAATGACTAAACCTAATGCTTAACTCACCTGAGATAACCTCTGAACCTAGAAACATTAGAAAATAAATAGTAAATACAAATAAAAAACATAAAAAAGTAATTGGCGTTGACAAGAGAAACAAACATAGTCTGCGAACACAGATGTCTTTCTGAAAATAAAACGCCATATAGAAAAAGCAATGTAAAAGGATTGTTAACTGCTAAGAATAGTTTTGAGTCAAAATTTACTCTGATGAAGGGCTCCACTTGAAACGTCATGCAGTATTTCGTTATCAAAACTATTCTCAGCAGTTTACCATCTTTTCACTTTGCTCTATCCAAAACACTGCCTACACAACACTCTACTTTCTAAGCAAGAAGAATATTTACAAGAATAGTTTTACCTTGAATTTCTTCTTCAGTATCTTCTTCTTGGAGTTGGTTGACAGATAAAGCAACGGGAGCTGTCAGTTCTTATAAATAAAGAAAATAAATATTGGTCGATAATGCTTAATATCTGATCTAGAAATACAGTAGAACCTCTCTATCTCTATCTCTTTCTCTATCTCAAACAAGATTACCTTCTGAATCTTCTTCTCCAGAGGCGGTGGCACCTTTTCCATCGTTAAATCCTAAAGAAAACAAAAGTTTTAAAATGAGAAACCCCTTCCCTAACTACAGTACCCCTTCTCTAAATATAACATCCTTTCTCTAACTACGGTACCCATTCTCTAACTACAGTACCCCTTCTCTAAGTACAGTACCCCATCTCTAACTATAGTACCCCTTCTCTAACTACAGTACCCCATCTCTAACTATAGTACCCCTTCTCTAACTACAGTACCCCTTCTCTAACTACAGTACCCCTTCTCTAACTACAGTACCCCTTCTCTAACTACAGTACCCCTTCTATAACTACAGTACCCCTTCTCTAACTACAGTACCCCTTCTATAACTACAGTACCCCTTCTATAACTACAGTACCCCTTCTATAAATATAGCGCCCCTTTCCTAACTATAGTACCCCTTCTCTAATTGTAACACCTTTTCTATAAATAGAGTACCTATTTTCTTAACTTTAGTACCCCTTTTCTAAATATAGTACCCCCCCCCCCCCCCCAATACCCCTCTCCTAACTACGGCACTATCTCTAACTAGTACAACTTATAAGTGAGGCAAACCTTTTACTGGGCAGCTCCTGAGTGTGCCAACTTGCTCAGCACTCAATGATCGGTCGTAAATTTGAACACAGGATATTTTGCCCATGAACCGGCGTTTGTCTCCGTTGTCGGCGCCAAGTCTAATAGGGAACTGAGTACGAAGCTGAATCTGTCCAATGTTACGACTTTTGACCATCTTGCCATCATGCCATAACTGCGCAACTCCCGTGTTATTATCATACGATGCTCCAACTTCGTTCCATTTCTTCGGCTAGGATTTAAGAAAATAAAAGTGCAAAGATGATTTCCCACTCGGCAGTTTACAACATTTTCACTTCTTTAAGTTAGCCTGCTCGCAGGCTCTTGCAAGATCGAAGAAAGAGGAAAGAGCCTGCACGGACCCCATACAATTTTGAACATCCGCCCCCATTTGAGATAAAGCCAATCAACCATAAATACATGTCAGACGTGTGCTTGTTCGTGTGTAACTGAACAAAGCAAATCAAATAGCATTTCTTTCTTGTCGACTGCGAGAAACTGATCAAACGGAAAATTTCCATTGTGCGTGCATTATTGAATATTTTGTTATTCTTATCCTTAATATATGGTTTGCATGTTGGTATTTTTGGCAATTTTCTCTTCCTTTTTACAAGATTTACTGAACCATTGCAATAAGTACACTGTTTCTTCGTTTCACTCCAAGTCTAGATGATGGTTTGACTGTATACTGTTTCGCATTTTCGAATTTCATTCCAAAATCCAATCTTTTGCCTCTTGAGATTTAAGTACACAACATCCAACTTCATGAATAAGTTAATAACCCACTTTAAGATTTGCATTTATGATTGACGTTATAAGATAAACCGACCAATGAGAATTTTGCGTCATGATTTAGGACGCAGATATCTAAAATTCTATAGCATCCGTGCAGGCTCTCCCTCTGTCCCTCCCTCCACAAGAGCCTGCTCGCAGGCTATCTTTAATTATATAAGTCTACAGCTTGCGTTTACGATGCAGCGAACACCGAGCTCGTCCTCAGAAAAAGAGCGGGAAAACACTGAAATATTTGGACTGGTCCGAGAGTCGGACACAAAAGTTAAAATTATAAGCATACTACCAAAAAGATAAGGTAGGTAATTTGTGCATGGCTTCCTTGTCAATATTGTAACATATTCTGAATTTACCCCTTCGTAATTTTCTTTACCCTTTTTTTAATACACAAATGAATAGTCGAGTCTTACTTAGTCTTTACTGTCTGGTTGTTGTCGCCACGGCTAGTTCCCGCTTCTCTTGCAATGTTTACTCAGCGAATTCACGTATGCGCAAACGTTTGTTTCTGGTGTTGATGCAGCGTTATGTCAGCAGCATGGATGCTTCTGTTATGTACATGACTATGTTTCATCAAGCCACAGGTCGCTCATGTGCGTGATATAACAAGCGACCAGTAAACTTGTTCTCAGGGCCTTCCGGAGTTTACGCAGAGGCCAAGAAGCATAACAAATTTCGACCGTTGTGTGACAAATTTCACGAAGCATACACATCTTCACCGTGTAACACTTCTCGTGAAACTTGTCTCGCTTGCTTTGGTTCATAAACCATTGCAGTTTCACGAAACAAGTGCACTGTGTAACCAACCTCGTCCCCAGGGCATTTTGCCCCCACGTTGGGAGGTCGGCGAAAATGACCCTGGCATCGGCTGGTCGATTCTATAATCGGATTGGCCGGTTTAAAAACTTGATTAATTCAGATACAGTGTAATTTATTCATCAAAATATGAATTGCAATAAATCCACTCTGCGAAGTTCATCCAAAGAATTGTAACGATAGCTTTGGTTAAAGTCAAGAACAACATTAGATATATGTTTCTTCCCGACATTTAAATGTATCCTGTATAATCGTGGGGAGTATCATGATGAATAATGCTAGCCAGTTGCATTTATGATAAAGGTTCACATGAGTGATTCGGCAGAGCGTTAAATATTTCTTATTTATTATTCATGTATACGTATTATACAAAAACGAAACACAAAGACCGCATAAATTTTCTTGCCAAAACACCTCAAAATTCTGGGTGTCACGTGACCATCCGATGCCAGGGCCATTTTCGCCGACTCCCAACGTGGAGGCAAAATGCCCTGGGGACGAGGTTGTTCCCACTCGGCAGTTTACAACATTTTCACTTCTTTACGTCTACAGCTTGCGTTTACGATGCAGCGAACGCCGCTGGCAAACGTTTTGCGCATGTGCGACGTCCGAGCTCGGCCTCGGAAAAAGAGCGGGAAAACACTGAAATATTTGGACTGGTCCGAGAGTCTGACACAAAAGTTAAAATTATAAGCATACTACCAAAAAGATAAGGTAGGTAATTTGTGCATGGCTTCCTTGTCAATATTGTAACATATTCTGAATTTACCCCTTCGTAATTTTCTTTACCCTTTCTTTAAAACACAAATGAATAGTCGAGTCTTACTTAGTCTTCACTGTCTGGTTGTTGTCGCCACGGCTAGTTCCCACTTCTCTTGCAATGTTTAATCAGGTGTTGATGCAGCGTTATGTCAGCAGCATGGATGCTTCTGTTATGTACCTGACTATGTTTCATCAAGCCACAGGTCGCCCATGTGCGTGATATAACAAGCGACCAGTAAACTTGTTCTCAGGGCTTTACGGAGTTTACGCAGAGGCCAAGAAGCATAACAAATTTCGACCGTTGTGTGACAAATTTCACGAAGCATACACATCTTCACTGTGTAACATTCCTCGTGAAACTTGTCTCGCTTGCTTTGGTTCATAAACCATTGCAGTTTCATGAAACAATTGCACTGTGTAACCAACCTCGTCCCCAGGGCATTTTGCCTCCACGTTGGGAGGTCGGCGAAAATGGCCCTGGCATCGGCTGGTCGATCCTATAATCGGATTGGCCGGTTTAAAAACTTGATTAATTCAGATACAGTGTAATTTATTCATCAAAATATGAATTGCAATAAATCCACTCTGCGAAGTTCACCCAAAGAATTGTAACGATAGCTTTGGTTAAAGTCAAGAACAACATTAGATATATGTTTCTTCCCGACATTTAAATGTATCCTGGATAATCGTGGGGAGTATCATGATGAATAATGCTAGCCAGTTGCATTTATGATAATGGTTCACATGAGTGATTCGGCAGAGTGTTAAATATTTCTTATTTATTATTCATGTATACGTATTATACAAAAACGAAACACAAAGACCGCATAAATTTTCTTGCCAAAACACCCCAAAATTCTGGGTGTCACGTGACCAGCCGATGCCAGGGCCATTTTCGCCGACCTCCCAACGTGGAGGCAAAATGCCCTGGGGACGAGGTTGCTGTGCAACACGCAACACCTTTAAACCTGTAGGCACATGTACGCAGTGCGTACCTATTTTTATACTATGAATTATGAATAAAGAAGTAAGCTTAACTAAAGTTAGGAAAGTTAAAAAACGTCAAAATATGCTTAAGTACAGGCAAAATATGGTAAACTACAGGCTTTAGAAAGCCAGTTTCTTACCTGTAGTACTCTTGCTGCTAAAGGTTCAGTGAATTCACCATCTCTTTTTACAAACCGTACAAACAATTGATTTTCATTAAATTGCCACAAATGGACGCCCCAGTGATCAGACGTGTAGTGCATTATGGGACCGTCTTTACCAGTAGGGTAGATAGAAGCCAAGAGTGTCATGGAATACTGAGTGTCGAGTTTGTTAGTCTTGGGAATCTCAATGTAAGAATTGTTGTGACCTGAGAATTCGTAAGCCGTCTTGCGGCCTAGAAAATTACAATAGAAGACAGAAGATTATGAACTTATTTCTGTTCGAGAGTTTGTCCAAAGCTGAATAAAAAATTCACACTGTCCAAGGTGCGTTTACTGTGTTTTAACTGGAATTTTTGTTTGTTTTTCAATCTGACCTTCATTTACAAATGTTTTCATTTCGTTAAGGTGCCTATGAAGGGAAAATTATTATTGTCTTAAATGAAAGAACTCTTAAAACTACAACGTAACATCTTTTGCAGATCTTCGTTTCCGTGCTTCGTTGTTGAGATATTTCAGTTTCTTTGATATGCAAATTAAACACTTTGACATCACACGTGTATAATGAGTTATCGGAGAAAGTTCAATATCTTTGCTATTATCAAACGAAATCACTTCGAAGCCGATCCTGTGCGTTATTTCGCATACAGCATTAGACATACAGATTTTTAATTGATTTCGTTTGATAATAGCAAAGATACCGAACCTTCTCTGATAACTCATTATACACGTGTGACGTCAAAGTGTTTAATTTGCATATCAAAAAAAATTGAAATATCTCAACAACGAGGCACGGAAACGAAGATCTGCAAAAGATGTTACTTTGTCGTTTTGAGAGTTCTTTCATTTAAGACAATAATAATTTTCACTTCATAGTCACTTTAAATTAAATCTTTATGTACTGTTTAATAAACGAGCAGGAGTGTTTTATCAGATATAAAGACACGAGGCGAAGCCGAGTGTTTTTATATCTGAAAAAACACGAACTGCGAGTTTATTATACGGCTTCAAAAACGAACCACTTGGTAAGTTGATTGGCGGAGTTAGTTTGAAAAATAACCTTGTCTAAGCCGAGAAAATCAAAGCTAAATTTTATGTAAATCAGGAGAAATCTTTATCACATATAAAGATACGTTACAGTCATGACTTTCTTTTGTGTTTTCCTCATGAATTATTAATGAGTTTTTGAAGTTTTATAAAATGTATATTGTGGCCTTACCATCAGGTCCGTGTGCAAGAAGAACATTCTTAACAAGAACTTGTTCCTGGTTAATAACGTCTTTAGCTCCAAAGGTGTTGTCCAAGGGGAATAAACCAACAGGTTTTGGTAAAGCTGGGAGAATAAAAAATATTAACTCAAATGTTACTTTAAAACATATGTCATAAAAAACTCACAAGGTTTAGGATGTAATATATCATACAGGAGGAGGAGTGTTTCATCAGGATATCCAAACACTGAGACGTTTGTTGAAAACCGAGGCGAAGCCGAGGTTTTTGAACAAACTTCGGGGTGTTCGGATATCCTGATGAAACACTCCTCCGAGTGTATGATATAGCATCTCAAACAAATCAGTATTTTAAGAGAAAATCGAGATGAAAGTTTGCTTAATTTATGTAATTTCTTCCTCCGATATCCAAACCACCGACACGGTACTGATTTCCTTTGTGTTTTCCTCATGAATTATTAATGACTTTGAGATGCATATGCAATGTACAAAAGCAGCACGGGTTGTCTACAACACTAAGCTCCTAAGATCGACTTCAGAGAATGTCTCTGAGCACAGACAGGGATCGGACCTGCAACCTTCTGATGAACCTCAGTAGGTCAATAGTTAGAGCTCTAACTGGTCATTAGAAGCTGGTTGATGGTTCGATCCTTGTCTGAAGCTCATAAACAATCTCTTAGTATTTGAGCTTGTAGATTCTCTACTCAACATCTGTTAAGATGGGTAATCTTGATTCGGAACTAACTTAAAACATCGCACCTTAAGAGAGACTCAAATATAATTTTAAAAACAAAAAAATAATCAAAATACCAGATGACTCCGAAGACGGACCGGGACCAGTTCGTCCATCTGAATAAAACACAAAAACAACTCATTAATTATTAATCAATATTTAAATAAGAGAGTCGTGGAGGAAGGTTTAAAAAGTATATTGAAGACATTGAAAGGCTGAAATAAAACACGACAAACGTCTCTTAGTTAGTTTCAGAAATTGCAGCTTGATGTTAGTAATAATTGTCAGTTGTTTGCTGTACAAGCTGTGTTAGTTAGTAATACTCAGAAAAACTCTGAGCTCTGAGCGGGACTCGATCCCACATCCTTCTGAATGCTAGCCAGACGCTCTAACCATTGAGCCACCAGAACTCAGATGAGTTCACATGAACTCACATCTGAGTTCACATGAACTCACATCTGAGTTCTGAGTTGATGAACTCATACCTGAGTTCTGGTGACTCAATGGTTAGAGCGTCTGGCTAGCATTCAGAAGGTTGTGGGTTCGAGTCCCGCTCAGAACTCAGAGTTTTTCTGAGTATTACTAACTAACACAGCCTGTACAGCAAACAACTAACAATTATTTAAACGTCTCTTAATTACGTACCAGCTAGTTTCCAACTGAGATGTTTCTGTTTGATTGGCCCCTCAAAATGACCACTTGGCATCTCCACGGCAACGGACGCGCAATCACCCAACTTCTCAGCCTTCTGATAGACAGTGAAGTAATAAGATTTTCCTTCCTTCATCAGAACTTTCTCAGATTTCTGCTCAGCGTATCTGAAACAACAAACACAATAGCTTACGTTGGGGGGAGAGGATAAAATGAGACTTACAAGAAGCTAGGCTAATGAAACACGAGTGAACGTTGATTAACCATCTTATCTCATGACTCTTCTGCAATGAAATCATTTGGGGGTTTTATTTAATTTACCAAAAAATAAACGTCCAGAGTTAGAAATCAAAATACTTATTAGTATGCGATAAACGATGTGACAAGTGGTTATCACACTGTATGTATACTTATCAGTTGAATAAAGGATTTAACGCATCTGTTAGAACAATGAAGTAAGAGTGTAACATGAGATAAGCATTCTTTACTTCGCACCACTAATCAAATAAGTACTTCTTTTGTCATTACCGTCGCCTAATTGATAATCTCTCACCAGTACTCCTTCTCTAACAAATATAATATCTCCCCTGTTGCCTCTGTAAGGCTGACAATGAGTTAGTATCGATTGTGGATGTTACTCACTTGAGCCACTCATTGTGATCAGTCCAACCAGTTATGGACACCATCTTGCGAAGATTAGATTCACTTTCATCAGAACTTATCCATAACTCACCAGTGCTGTCCGCAGCAAGGTAGAACCTGTTTAAAAAATATAAATATTTTATTTTTATAATGAGTTTATTACTAGAACAAAATCTTGAAGAATAGAACATACAATCGATGGAAGAAAGGAAAAAAAAGAGGAAGGAAGAAAGAAAGAATGAAAGGAAGAGGGGAGGAACGGAAGGAAGGAGGAAGGAAGGAAGGAAGGAAGGAAGGAAGGAAGGAAGGAAGGAAGGAAGGAAGGAAGGAAGGAAGGAAGGAAGGAAGGAAGGAAGGAAGGAAGGAAGGAAGGACTTATGGAAGGAAGTACGGAAGGAAGTACGGAAGTAAGGAAGGAAGTACGGAAGTACGGAAGGAAGGAAGGAAGGAAGGAAGGAAGGAAGGAAGGAAGGAAGGAAGGAAGGAAGGAAGGAAGGAAGGAAGGAAGGAAGGAAGGGAAGGAAGGACGGACGGACGGACGGACGGACGGACGGACGGACGGAAGGAAGGAAGGAAGGAAGGAAGGAAGGAAGGAAGGAAGGAAGGAAGGAAGGAAGGAAGGAAGGAAGGAAGGAAGGAAGGAAGGAAGGAAGGAAGGAAAGAAGGAAGGAAGGAAGGAAGGAAGGAAGGAGATGACCACTGTCTTCATTCTGAGCTACATTACCACATTCTTACCTGTAATGTCCCGTTTCTGGGGCAACAAAGAAGCCGCGCACACGTGATCCATAGTTATCTTCAACGTTAAACGGAGCATCAAAGTTGTCAATCACCTCGACATTGGAGGGATTATTAGGGAAGTTAGGGTTGGATGTAAGGTCTTCCACCTGGTATCCCCCTAAGTCTTTCCACACTTCCCGGATGAGACCTGAGTAATGGTTGCCTGGAGGAAAGAAATAGCTGATCAGTGATAGAAGTTTTGAAACAAGGACATTAACAACCAGGGCGGGGCTGGTCAAAAACTGATCAACACTAATCCTGAGTTTAAAATTAATCTGTTGTTTTATTTCCTATTTTCTGCCCCAATGTTTTACCCACGTGACTTCATGTCTCACCTTTACGACGCCACTGGAGTGTCTCCTTGGACAACGGCCGGATAAGCCTACCACTCGGCAGTTTAACCCCGGCAGAAAGAGAATCACTCGACGTGGTTCCCTTTTGTACAGCTACCACGAAGTAATAATGACCAGCTTCTAAATCAACTAGCTTGGAACTCTGGGTAGGAGATCTAGATAATACGTAACAGAATCAAGAAAACAATGAATTAGTCATTTGATATTACGTCATTTGATATTACGTCATTTGATATGACGTCAATGGATATTACGTCATTGGATATTACGACATTTGATAAATGATAATACGACATTTGATATTACGTCATTTGATATTATGTCAATGGATATGACGTCAATGGATATTACGTCATTGGATATTACGACATTTGATAAATGATAATACGACATTTGATATTACGTCATTTGATATTACGTTATTGATAATACGTCAACTATGAGTCGCTAAGCAACAGTACCTGTTCCACTGATTGTGCGCGCTTCCATTGATAAAAGAAATAATTCTGTTCAATCCACTTTCATGTTCGTTATTACTGAGCCATAACTCCGCTGACCGACTGCCCGACAAGAAGAACGTGTAGCGACCAGACTCCGGTGGGATAAAGTAACCCTTGACCTTGGTGCCATAGTTCTTATCAAGGTCGAAAGGAGAATCAAAGTTTTCAATAATTTGAATTTCTGAAGGATCATTGGGATAGTAAGCATTTGAACGAAGATCACTGACTTTAGCGCCAGGAATGTCGCGCCAGATTTCACGTATTAAACCAGGATATGGCATAGCTGGAAAAATAATTATTCTAATTATTCCAGTTATTCTAATTATTCTAATATTCCAATTATTCTAAGTATTCTAAGTATTCTAATTCCTCTAATTCCCCTAATTCCTCTAATTCCTCTAATTATTCTAATTATTCTAATTATTCTAAGTATTCTAATTACTCTAATTATTCTAATTACTCTAATTACTCTAATTACTCGAATTACTCGAATTACTCGAATTACTCGAATTACTCGAATTACTCGAATTACTCGAATTACTCGAATTACTCGAATTACTCGAATTACTCGAATTACTCGAATTACTCGAATTACTCGAATTACTCGAATTACTCGAATTACTCGAATTACTCGAATTACTCGAATTACTCGAATTACTCGAATTACTCGAATTACTCGAATTACTCGAATTACTCGAATTACTCTAATTACTCTAATTACTCTAATTATTCTAATTATTCTAATTATTCTAATTATTCTAATTATTCTAATTATTCTAATTATTCTAATTATTCTAATTATTCTAATTATTCTAATTATTCTAATTATTCTAATTATTCTAATTATTCTAATTATTCTAATTATTCTAATTATTCTAATTATTCTAATTATTCTAATTATTCTAATTATTCTAATTATTCTAATTATTCTAATTATTCTAATTATTCTAATTATTCTAATTATTCTAATTATTCTAATTATTCTAATTATTCTAATTATTCTAATTATTCTAATTACGCCAATTTATTGAAACAGTTGAACCCAGCAAAATGAACTCAGTTCAGCTTACTTTTATCGCCAAATAAACCACTCATATCATTGTCAGTTAAATAGCGATCATAAATAGCCAAAGAGCTGATGGCAAATTCTGCTGATCCAACATTGGGTCCATGATTCTTTTTCCCAATAATAAGCTTTGTACTGCCTTTGCTCTTAACGATCGGAATCGTCTTCGGTAACTTCGTAGAGCCTCGGAAATTGCCGTCCATGTATAAAGTCAGCCCTTTAGCCAGACTCCATGATAACGCCACACGCTGCCATCTTAAAATAAAAATAAGCTAAATATTATTTTTGTTTTGTAACAAACACATCGCATGTTTCGAGCATGAAGGTGATGAAGCGAGAGAGAATGTGCTAGCAATGAGTCTAGTTACCTCCGCCAAGAGATATGTTTTCACCTCTTTCTAATTGTCTGTCTGTCTCCGCACAAGTTGACATGAAAGTTTTGTGGAGATATCGATCATAGACCAAAGACCAAGCCATTAAATTTTGGTTGAATTTAGTTGAAATTGGATGAGAATTTTACAAAAATCTGACCACAAGATTCTCCGTGTAGAAGAAATTAATGAAGACAATGGGCTTGTCTCACTCCCACGTGACCCTGACCTCTGCCTTATTGTGATTGGTCAATTAGCGCTCGAGGGCAAAATATTTTGCCCTCAAACGCTCTAACTGACCAATCGCAGTAAGGAAGAGGTCAGGGTCACGTGGGAAGTGAGACAAGCCCATTTCCATTTCATGAGTTAATCCCAGCGCAAAACCTACGATAGGCGTCACATATCATGAGTAACGTTTGATGATTGCCTGATTCAGCTAAAAACAAGCCCCAGTGCTATATATACATTCGCTCTCCAATTTTTACTCTGTTGGTACTATAGTGCAGTTACCTTATAGTATACAATGGAGCACGCACAGTCCATCTCAACGTGTCCTCGTCTGTACTCATTGCTACGTCAAAGTACAAGTTATTGTTCATAATGTAAGCTGAAATACCACGTGATTCATCACGACCAGCTCCGCTGTCCAGAATGTACTTGGGCGCAATGTAAGAACGCACAATCTATAAAAACAGAAAATCAATTTGGTCGGGCAACCAATTAATCTATCTGGTGTAGGGTGCACGGGGCCTTAATCAACTAACGTAATCAATGCAATTAATTTTCCTGTTTAACTTGCAGCCCTGCATGGTAAAAATATCTGTATACGACACAAGATGGGTTTTATATGGTATATTACAATAAGAAATCAAGTAAACTAAACGTCAGTATTTCGCTATCAAAGCTATTCTCAGCAATTTACCATCTTTTCACTTTGCTCTATCTAAAACACTGCCTACACAACACTCTACATTTTACTCTGATGAAGAGCTCTGCTTGAAACGTCAGTATTTCGTTATCAAAACTACTCTGAGCAGTTTACGACCTTTTCACTTTGCTCTATCTAAAACACTGCCTACACAACACTCTACTTTTTACTCTGATGAAGTGCTCTGCTTGAAACGTCAGTATTTCGTTATCAAAACTATTCTCAGCAGTTTACCATCTTTTCACTTTGCTCTATCCAAAACACTGCCTACACAACTCTCTACATTTTACTCTGATGAAGGGATCTGCTTGAAACGTCAGTATTTCGTTATCAAAACTATTCTCAGCAGTTTACCATCTTTTCATTTTGCTGTATCTAAAACACTGCCTACACAACACTCTAGTTTTTACTCTGATGAAGAGCGCTGCTTGAAACGTCAGTATTTCGTTATCAAAACTATTCTCAGCAGTTTACGACATTTTCACTTTGCTCTATCTAAAACACTGCCCATACAACACTCTGCTTTTTTCCACTCTAGAACACGAGACGTACCTTGTTAAACTTGAGTTTACAGCTATAGCTAAATCCAGTCTGACATTTAGCTGGATCATTCAAGCACCTGTTGTTAAAATCACCAGCATCAATAAAACTATAATCATCATCACTAATTAATAAACCACCATCCACTGGTTTCACTGATCCTTTCACTTTGATTGACATAGTCGTTGGTATAACAGCCCTGAAGAAAAGGTTGGAATAAGAAAGGTGAATAATGCGTCCATAATTTCATGCGTCCTTTGCGTATTAAGACAGCATTTAAGAATCTCACGTTCTGCTTCACTCCACTCCACTCCACTCCACTCCACTCCACTCCACTCCATTCCACAACGCAACGCAACGCAACGCAACGCAACGCAACGCAACGCAGCGCAACACAACGCAACACCACTTCACACCATACCACTCCACATCACCCCACAACACCACACCACATAACACCACATAACACCACACAACACTGCACCACACCACACCACACCACACCACACCACACCACACCACACCACGCCACGCCACGCAACGCAACGCAACGCAACGCAACGCAACGCAACGCAACGCAACGCAACGCAACGCAACGCAACGCAACGCAACGCAACGCAACGCAACACAACACAACACAACACAACACAACACAACACAACAACACAACACAACACAACGCAACACAACACTGCACCACACCACACCACACAACACCACACAACACCACACAACACCACACAACACCACACAACACAACACAACACTGCACTACACCACACCACACCACTTCACAGCACACCACTCCACAACACATCACACCACAACTCCACACAACACTGCACCACATTATACCACACCATATCATACCACTCCAAACTGCATCACATCACAACACACACCACAACGCAGCGTAACGACACGCTACCCCCACTCCACTTCCCTCAACCTTCTCCACTCAACTCACTACGTCTCACCTTCGATTGGAAGAAGGAACTAGCTTGGATAAAAGCCATCTGTAGCTTGGCAATACTAAGACAAAGAAATAAAGAAACTGAGCAAAAACAAATACAATTTAGAATAATTCTAAGAGGGGAAAATATATGAATTACCTGTATCATCGTAAGTGAACACAAATGGAATGTTTTCAGTCGTAAGAACTCTGGGATAAACAGAGATTGAACTGACGTACATTCTAATTAGAAAACAAAGAAAAGTCAATAAACAAAACGAGGAAAATAAGTGAGAAAACCCCCAACAATTAGAAAACAGATACGAGAGGTCAGGGAGGAGCAGAAGGCTCTCGGAGAGAAGTGATTGATTGCAGTTAAGTTCTAAATAAATAAACGAATAAACGGACGGAATGATGATCGTGCGAATACGTAGGTAGGTAGGCAGGTAGGTGGGTAGGTTGGTGGGTAGTTAGATAGGTAGGTAGGTAGGTTGGTGGGTAGGTAGGTAGGTAGGTAGATAGGTAGGTAGGTGGGTAGGTGGGTAGGTAGGTAGGTAGGTAGGTAGGTAGGTTGGTGGGTAGGTAGGTAGGTAGGTAGGTAGATAGGTAGGTAGGTAGGTAGATAGGTAGGTAGGTAGGTAGGTGGATAGGTAGGTAGGTGGGTAGGTAGGTAGGTAGGTAGGTAGGTAGGTAGGTAGGTAGGTAGATAGGTAGGTAGGTAGGTAGGTAGATAGGTAGGTAGGTGGGTAGGTGGATAGGTAGGTAGGTTAGTAGGTTGGCAGGTGGGTAGGTAGGTAGGTAGGTAGGTAGATAGGTAGGTAGCCAGGTTGGTGGGTAGGTAGGTAGGTTGGTAGGTAGGTAGGTGGGTAGGTAGGTAGGTAGGTAGGTAGGTAGGTAGGTAGGTTGGTGGGTAGGTAGATAGGTAAGTAGGTAGGTAGGTAGGTAGGTAGGTAGGTAGGTAGGTAGGTTGGTTGGTGGGTAGGTAGGTAGGTAGGTAGGTAGGTAGGTAGGTTGGTGGGTAGGTAGGAAGGTAGGTAGGTTGGTGGGTAGGTAGGTAAGTAGGTAGGTAGGTAGGTAGGTAGGTAGGTAGGTAGGTAGGTAGGTTGGTGGGTAGGTTGGTGGGAGGTAGGTAGGTAGGTAGGTAGGTTGGTGGGTAGGTAGGTAGGTAGGTAGGTAGGTAGATAGGTAGGTAGGTAGGTAGGTAGGTAGGTAGGTAGGTTGGTAGGTAGGTAGGTAGGTAGGTAGGCAGGTAGGCAGGTAGGTAGGTAGGTAGGTAGGTAGGTTGGTTGGTAGGTAGGTAGGTAGGTAGGTAGGTAGGTAGGTAGGTAGGTAGGTAGGTAGGTAGGTAGGTAGATAGGTAGGTAGCTAGGTTGGTGGGTAGGTAGGTAAGGTAGGTAGGTAGATAGGTAGGTAGGTAGGTAGATAGGTAGGTAGGTAGGTAGGTAGGTAGGTAGGTAGGTAGGTAGGTAGGTAGATACGTAGGTAGGTAGGTAGGTAGGTAGGTAAGTAGGTAGGTAGATTGGTTGGCGGGTAGGTGGGTTGGTTGGTAGGTAGGTAGGTAGGTAGGTAGGTGGGTAGGTAGGTAGGTACGTAGGTAGGTAGGTAGGTAGGTAGGTAGGTAGGTAGGTAGGTAGGTAGGTAGGTAGGTAGGTAGGTAGGTAGGTAGGTAGATAGGTAGCTAGGTTGGTGGGTAGATAGGTAGGTAATAGTTAGGTAGGTAGGTAGGTAGATTGGTGGGTAGGTACGTAAGTAGGTAGGTAGGTAGCTAGGTTGGTGGGTAGATAGGTAGGTAGGTAGGTATGTAGGTAGGTAGGTAGGTAGGTATGTAGGTTGGTTGGTTGGTTGGTTGGTTGGTTGGTTGGTTGGTTGGTTGGTTGGTTGGTTGGTTGGTTGGTTGGTTGGTTGGTTGGTTGGTTGGTTGGTGGGTAGGTAATTGGGTAGGTAAGTAGGTGGGTAGGTAGGTAGGTAGGTAGATTGGTTGGTGGGTAGGTAAGTAAGTAGGTAGGTAGGTAGGTAGGTAGGTAGATGGGTGGGTAGATCAGTAGAGAGATAGGTGGATGTGTTGGTGGCTAGGTAGACAAGTCAGTAGGTAGGCCCAAGTAAATGACGCTGTGAAAACATGAACAAGATTCTCATACTTTGTAAATACGCCATCCTTGCTCTTTCCAATCAACAAATGTGTCTGCTCGTCTTCAACATGAGCCGTGTCTACTCCATCTTTCACACTGTCTTTAAAAGCTCCATTAACGTAAAGAGTTAAACCTTCTTCCCTTTTCCACGTGATCACCACATCTTGCCATTCATTGGTCATAAGATCTGAGCTTAGTTCCCAGGTCTTTACTCCCGTTGAAACGCGGTAATGAAGATCATTGTTCTTAATATAGACTGACACACCACGTTTCTCACCACTTGTGTCGAGAACAAAATGTTTATCTTTGTAAAACTTTGACTTGCTGTCGAGATTTATCTAAAACAAATAAGATTAAAGATTTACATGTAGTTTCCTATACTTCAACCCTTTGGTCGCTCAGTCATTCGTCTGTTTGCCTAATTTCTTTAGGACAAAGTGAAAATGTTGTAAACTGCCGAAAATATTAGTTTTCATAACGAAATACCCGATTTTCAAGTGAAGTCCGTCATCAGAGTAATTATTCAGAAAAAATGCTTCCTTCATATAGAAATGACATCATCAATATATATGCCTAAAAATAGAATCTGTTTTTATTTTAACACAGGGATAATTGGATGATTCTGAGCATTTTTGGTTAATATATTAGTCAGAAAAAGTGCTTCCTTCATATAGAAATGACGTCATCAATATATATGTCTAAAAATAGAATTTGTTTTTATTTTAACACAGGGACATAATTGGATGATTCCGAGCATTTTTGCTTAATATATTAGTCAGAAAAAGTGCTTCCTTCATATAGAAATGACGTCAGCAATGTATATGTCTAAAAATAGAACCTGTTTTTATTCTAACACAGGGATAATTGGATGATTCCGAGCATTTTTGGTTAATATATTAGTCAGAAAAAGTGCTTCCTTCATATACTTTACTCACCTGCATAGCTACAGATAATCCTTTGATGCAGAGTTGTGGATCTGAGAAACATTTTCCATGAAAGTCTCCACCATCCAACCAGGCATCCACACCATTCAACTCAATGCCACCTTCAATCTGACGTACATTCCCATGAGGCTCTGCGTGATCTGTTCCTCTGGTTTGACCGCTGGTTGTCTTGAGCAAAGGCCAGAAGTAAACTGGAACAGCTAGAAGAAGGAAGAGAGAAAAAGATCTTTATTTTTCTGATGTTTTTGTAACTTGAAAAACATAAAATATGCTAAGGAGGTACACTAACAATACACAAACAAAACAAACCAACCAACCTCGTCCCCAGGGCATTTTGCCTCCACGTTGGGAGTCGGCGAAAATGGCCCTGGCATCGGCTGGTCACGTGACACCCAGAATTTTGGGGTGTTTTGGCAAGAAAATTTATGCGGTCTTTGTGTTTCGTTTTTGTATAATACGTATACATGAATAATAAATAAGAAATATTTAACGCTCTGCCGAATCACTCATGTGAACCTTTACCATAAATGCAACTGGCTAGCATTATTCATCATGATACTCCCCACGATTATCCAGGATACATTTAAATGTCGGGAAGAAACATATATCTAATGTTGTTCTTGACTTTAACCAAAGCTATCGTTACAATTCTTTGGATGAACTTCGCAGAATGGATTTATTGCAATTCATATTTTGATGAATAAATTACACTGTATCTGAATTAATCAAGTTTTTAAACCGGCCAATCCGATTATAGAATCGACCAGCCGATGCCAGTGCCATTTTCGCCGACCTCCCAACGTGGAGGCAAAATGCCCTGGGGACGAGGTTGAAACCAACCATGACGTCACTCTACCTGGAGCTGATCCACCAATAGGAGAGAGATCCTCAAGAAGATTATCTTGCGTTTGATTTTGAAGCAAGGCAGCAATAGGAGGAGACATTGCATCATCTGAAATATCATTTAATATTGAAACTCTTTAACGTGCCATACTTTACTTTAAACATCACTTACTGCTAAGTAACAGTGTTACGTATGCGCTATGCGTACCTATTTTTTACATGTTATTATTCATAAAAAAAGATAATTGAAATAGCTTACCAAGATTAGTGTCCTGGACTGATCCTTTTGGGACTGAGAATACATAGAAAAAATTACTTAGTAATTTGAAAATGAAATCGAAAAAAACATTTTCAGAATCACCCTCAGAAAATATATAAAAAGAAAATATCATAATTTTCATAAAATATTTATGAAAATGTTTCTACGTAACCTAAGTGGGTTTACGGTGCGTAACAGCACTCCATCTAACATTCCTTTATTATAACTTACATTTCTTACAAATGAAATCGTGTTTCACTTTGCAAGACTCGTCGCGCCAAGAACCGCTGGGTGATGTAATGAGGGCGCAAGAAACACCACCGTTATTCGGCGACGCCTCGTTCCAGTTCGTGTATGATGACGTCATCTTGTCAGTCCAAGTCCAGTCTCCCTCGTTCTCTCGGTCACTGTAACCAATCCACAAGTCATCAGTGGAGTAGACCTGAGAAAAACAAAACAAATTACGTCACCGACAAGACGTGATATCCATTGTCGTCCTTCATCATCCATCATCATTCATAGCTACCCATTACCATCCCTCATCATCCCCTATCATCCTTCACCAACCCTTATCATTCCACATTACCCATTATCATCCCTCATCGTCCCATATCATCCTTCACCATCCCTTATCATCCCTCATTACCCTTATCATCCCTCATCATCCCCTATCATCATTCATCATCCCTTATCATACCTCATTACCCTCATCATCCCTCATCATCCATTATTACCCATCATGATCCATTATTATCGGGCATTATCTCTCATTTTAAACCCAGCAAATATACCCACCTGAGAAATCATAATTTGTTCATCATCACTCAGAATGCTAGCAAGACCACCGCCATCTTTATTGCACATTTGAGAAGCATCGTCCCAACTTAGTTTTTTATCATAAGCTTTGTAACAACCTTTGAGCGATGATAATGTGAGCAATTTCCAACCACTCTTCACGTCACAATTTGCTGTCAAGAAACAGAAGAAATAGATCAAACACGAGACAAACCAGTGGCGGATACAGGATTTTTGCAAGGGGTGTCACTATAAGGTGCTCAGTTGTTTCTTTCAGAATTTCAGAATATTTAACAAGGGCGCGGGGGGGTGAGGGGCAGAACAGGCAATATTTACTACGACGACAAACCCCCTTTCCAGGGGGGGTCCGGGGGGCATGCTTACCCGGAAAAATTTTTAATTGTAGAGTCTCTGAAATAGCATTTCCTGCATTTTGAGGGGGATTTGAAAGAGTTTTGAAGGATATAAATTACCAAACAAAATACCCAAATATATGAATACACCATATGTCGTCATTGTCGTGGACTCATGGGGATATGTTTAATACGTTTATGTTCCAAAATTACTATGTGTATTCAGATTTCAGATTGAGATTGTATACAATACGTCTATATAATCGTGATTCTTACTGTTTTAAAATTGGGGTTTCAAATTTACAAGATATTAGAGTATCATGATGTCCAATCTTATTGCAAAGGAGAGACCATAGCTACGGCCTGTATCAATAAGCATTGTTATACAATATAATTTATGCACGTTTTACACACGAGTGACTGTTGTGATTTGTATAAACAGCTGCTAGTGTATCGCTGTATAATCCTGTATTGGTTGGGACAGGGAAGGGGGGTGACTAGTCACCCAGTCACACCCCCCCCCTGTATCTGCCCCTGCAAACAGTTCTGGAAGGTATTCTAACATCAACTTGATCTGCCCACGATATATCCGTGAACTCTGGAACAGCATCCCAATTACTATTCGCAAGAAAGATTCTGCAAATTCTTTCAGATGTGCTCTTCGAAAACATTTTTTTGACAATTAACTAATTTTATTTATTTTTTTTATTTAGTTTTCTATTTATATTTTATTTTGTATATTTTAAGTGCTATCCTCATTAAATAAAGTTGTCAATCAATCAATCAATCAATCAAAACACGAATGTATTTCATATCCTAACACCAAAAGTGTGTTGAAAACGATAGCCGAATTCTTTAACCAACTTCGACGTAATACGAGATAACTATTGCTTAGCTCTGGGCGTGTTGACTCAGCCCTTCATAGAGCAAATGCCAAGGGGGGGGGTAAAAGAAACTGCAGTTAACTGACCTCCACTTTTCTTGCATAGAAGCTTATGTTTTTCGCTGCATGGTGCATCGCGCCATTTTCCCTCTTCGGAATCCAGAATAACGCAATCAGTTTCTTTCCCAGCATCTCTCTGACTGCCACTATCCCAGTTAGTGTAAACAGTAGTACTGCCATCACTCCACGACCACGTGCCATCACTAGCTTTATCTTGGTAACCAATCCACAATGGCGAGTTTGCCAGACCATCAAGGAATCTTAGAGAAATAACATCGGAAAAATTCAGAAAATTTTGACTTTTGTTCTGCGATGTTAAGTTAAAAAAAAGTTTAAAATGAAATGAAAGAAATACATGTCGCTACGATACGGACACGTATGCGCACATGCACACGCAAATTCAACCACACACACGCACACGCGCACAAAGATTTACACGAATACACATGCACAAAGACACGTTACAAACCAGCACACTAAATCGCGCACAAAAACAACACGAACACGCTCATAAACACGCAAACACTTTACCGTTGTTCATAAGCATTCTTAACGCTGAATAAATCTGCGTTGAGAGACTTGCACGAGTCACGTGCATCCTGCCACGCCTTACTCTGATATACTACTTTATAACAGAAGTTCCCAAAGTCTCCTGACGCTCCTTGCCATCCTGACTCACACTTCATATCTAAGGACAACAAAACATGACATCGTGAGTGCGCGAGTGCACAAAGAGATGAACGTTTCACCCTAAATCAAATCTCACGCGCATAATAGTCTCTGGAATTTAAGTATCTGGAAACACAGTCAAATTCATTAATTCTTTGAACGTTTTCATGGCGATAAAGTAATATAAATAAGTTTTGTGGAAACACCACGTAAAATATTTCTTTGCTAAGCTTTCGGCCTGTTGACTCAGGCCTTCATCAGAGCAATAACAAGTTGTTGGCTCACGTCACAGGGAAGGACAGGAAGGACAGCCATTAACAGGAAGGACAGCCTATCCTTCCCTGTGACGTGAGCCAACAACTTGTTGTCATTGCTCTGATGAAGGCCTGAGTCAACAGGCCGAAAGCTTAGCAAAGAAATATTTTACGTGGTGTTTCCACAAAACTTATTTATAATACAGTCAAATTCTTTGTTCATCTCGTCATCAAAACTATTCTTGGCAGAATAACACACTTTTTTACTTTGCTCTATTCAAAACACTGCCTACACAGCACTCTTTTTTAAACTCTTGAATAACACACTACCTGGTCGAGGCCTGATGAGGTTTTTCTTTAAAACGGGCACAACGTAGTTTTCCTCTGGAACGTAGCTCGGATTAGGGCTGGCAGGTAAAAGATGCTGTGGTGCACCCGCGGGAAGTGGAGCACTAGCTGATGGGGCCTGGTTTGAAAATGGAACCGGATTTGATGGGGCTGCCTGGTATGTCAGTGGTGCCTGATTTGATGGTGGTACTTGATTTGACAATGGTACCTGATTTAACGATGGTGCTTGTTTGGGGGCTTGTGGCTGGGATGAGGCATATGGAATGACGTGACCTTCAGGAGGCATTGGTTGTGGAAAGGGATCAGTTGGACTAGGAAACTAAAGTAAGCAAGAAATAAGTGAGTTGAGGAAGTGGTTGTATACGTATAGGCCAGGTGAATAGTGGTTTTTCACGCAATCTGATTGGTTCCTCTCAGTGTTGCCAACCTTGGGATTTTATCCCAAGATCTTGGGATTTTTTGAAGGAGTTGGGATTTTTTTAGGATGTTTTTCTCAGGGATTCAACTTGGGATTTTTCTTGGGATTTTTCCAGAGCAAACAGTTTCGGTTTTAAAAAGCTGATTTCAATGTTAATTATTATTTTTTTAATTTACTTGATCATTAGATCATACTCAGTGATCATGGCCACTATCGAAATGAAGTATCACTGATACAGTGGGCTCAAATTGCCATAAACGGGGAAAAATTTGGTACTCACAAAAGTATAATCTTTCGTGGAAACGTGAAAAAATGATATCCTATAATGACTGTGAACCTTGGGATTTTTTGGTAAAAAACAGGGAATCTTGAGATATTTTCAGACCTTTATTGGGATTTTTACGAAACTTGACTTGGCAAAACAAAATGGCGGACAGTTTTGCTTTGTTTACCGACGCAGGAGATTTTGTTGATAAACAAGGCTGATGTTGTAGAATAACGAGAAACGTCAGCAACATTAAGTAGAAAAGTGTCCATAGGTATGTTTCTTTACAATTTTCTAGCCATTAACATATTCAAAAGTTGTAAAAACTGTTTTGTGGACAAATATCGAGTACGCCAAGTGTCCAAGTTGCTAGCGGCCGTGTCTTGTATAAAATACCGAAAAATATAAGTTAAGTATGTTAAACTTGTTATTTCATTTATGAGGTATATGCTAAAACAATTATTCACCTCAGTGTCGGTGGATAGTGTGGATATTCAATATTATAACTTACTAATATTAAAATTTGAGACTTAAATATTTTCCATATCGGGCGAAGATGAATCCAATAGGTGTTTTATTATATCGAACAAACAATCGTGCAATTGACAAGTAAATGTACCTTGTGCACCTGTCGAAAGGTTGCTGCCCAATATGTAGTTGTCCTACATCGTAAAATACTGGGCTGGCACGTGACGCTAATGTAGACATTTGATTGGACGATTATTTGTGAGGGTATAATAACCAGCACTATTCACCTCCACTTCGGTGAATAATTAAGTACAGGTAGATAAGTAAGTAGGTATGTTAATAGATGTCAATAGATGGATGTAAGTGGACAGACAGTTAGGTAGGTAGATAAAGCAAAAAATTAGTTAATTCAGTATACGGTCAATTTATTTTTTTACCTGACGACTTTGTGGAGTTTGTTCTGCAGTTGGTGACTTAACTGGGACTAAAAATAAACAAGATAGAAACTTGATTTTAAAACATTTTAAATATTCCATTTTGCATCCCGAATTAGAGTCATGCATTAAACTCTGTGTAAAGTCTGCTATCTCTAACAATATACTGACCTTGCTGGGACAAATGAGATTGTTTTTGTGGATAAGCATTAGGGATACCAACTTGCATATCTTGGACAGGGGCAACTTTCTCATTCAATAAAGATTTCTCTTTTTGTTTATCAACAAGAAGATTAGGACTATTGACTTGACTAGAGACTGACGAGCTGCTGTACTGAGCAGTAAATGAAGCACCTTGGTATAAGAAGTGAAACAAAAAACTATCCATTAAATTGTATACATAAATTGTCTTAAGATATATACATTCTACACTCGAATTTTCCTTCACCAAAAATCCCTAGAACACGCTATGTAGTCGAGTGAAATGCCCAATATTACTTCTAATAAACCCAATTCTCTCCTGGCATTACCACCTTAATGTATACAGAACTCGCGATCAAGCTCTCGGCAACGCCCTCCGTGGCTCAGTGGTCAGAGCATTGCACTAGAATCGTGGGTTCAATTCCTGCCGGAAGACCTGTGTAGTTGCATTTTTCGCAACTGGTCCCGGTTTGGTCTTAAAATGTATACATTCTACACTCGAATTTTCCTTCACCAAAAATCCCTAGAACACGCTATGTAATCGAGTGACATGCCCAATATTACTTATAATATCCATTAAATGGTCAGTTTCACAATTACACCCAGATGAAGTCATCAAAAGTTTGCACAGTGAAGAAGAGAAGCAGTAAAGCGCTTTGAAGGAGTTCAAAACTCTAAGACCGTGTCACAGTTTGTAATTTTCCCCACAACTTGTTTCTCAACGACTAAATCCCTTGTATTGTAGTTGCGCGAGCAAGGGTGTTACACTATGTATTGTTATATACCAAAGACTTTCGTTTGCCAAAGATGAAATCCTATTGGTCAAATCATGGTCACGTGTTGTTTAACAAACTCAATGTTTCTTTCTGCCGAGGGAAACATTGCACTGTTTCCCTCTGACGTCAACAATGAAGAGGGAAACAGTGCAATGTTTCCCTCTGACGTCGCTTTAATCATGCGTTGTTCACGTGAATACACGATCAAGAATTTTGGACTTTTCGGTACATTTTGAAAACAAGAGCTTGTTTCAAGCTTGTTTGGTTCGAAATAGTCCATTTTCCAAAGAAAGAATATCTTCTATACATATCTTCAAAGGTCGGAAAAACCCTGGATAAATCTAAAGCTGTTCTTTGTAGTTGAACTGAAACTACGAAGACAAAGTCAATTGAGCGTTTTGGTAAGTCTTTTGGCATTTTGCAAGTTTCGAGTCATTTTGTATTTTGTATTTTAAAAGTCTTTGCTCTTTGGTATATAACAAAACGCTTGTTGACTTTTGCCTCGGGAAACATCGAGTTTTACGGTCCCTCAGGCTTCAATGTCACCCTCGGGCTAAAGCCCTCGGGTGACATTGAAGCCTTCGGGTCCGTAAAACTCGATGTTTCCCTCGGCGCCAGTCAACAAGTGTATAATGTTTCTTGTAACTTGTCTCGCTAGAGTGACTGAAGAAGACTGGAGCAGTTTACGAAGCGTATTTTTATTGGCTGCTTGGGAAAATTGTCGCGAGACAAGTTGCAAGAGGAGTGTTAGCCTTGGTACCCTGGCCCAATTTCAAAAGAAATATGGGCCAGGTAACCACTAATCTCATTCTCGCGTCATCAGGGCTAAATCCACTTGTGACGATTGCAGTTTTACTCATAACCAATAAAAACGCGCGAAATTTCAACCAATAGGAAAGCAGAAGTCTTTAGTGGTTACCTGGCCCATATTCTTTGATTGGGCCAGGGTACCAGGCTAGAGGAGTGTGACACTGTGCAATGCTGCAATATGCGAGTTTCAGTGTGTTTCGCGCGCATCATTTTTCAAAAAAATGGCAAGCTCCCCTCAAAGTAAACATGCTGTTTAAAATAAACAAAGTATAGATACAGTTTCTGGATGTTTATCACTGTTATTCTGCTGTTGTTGGGTCGCTAGCAAGTCTGTTTGCCATTGCTTACTTTGTGGGGAGCCCGCCAATTTCTTTGCAAAACGATGCGCGCGAAACACCCTGGAACTCGCATATAATCCGAAATCGCTGCGAAAAGTAGAACTTGATTCTGCAATGAAAATTCTGCGAGACTTGGTGCATGATTGCAAAGTATGTTGGACCAAGCAATATTTCTCTCGCAACTTGTGACAGGCTCATCTGTACCTCATTCTAGATTTTGTGTCGCTCTTTTGTTAGTGGTGATAATTGAAAAGTTGTACTGCGTTTGTGTATCTGGGCCAATTACATTTATTGTAATATGCAAATTTAATGCAAATTACAATTTCTGAACTTACTAGAACAACGATTTCTCCCCTCTTGAAAATTGTGGACTGTCTAATACTTTTCAATACACAAGAGTAATACTAGGACTGTCAATCTCGTTCCCAGAGCCCACGTTCCTCACCCGGGAAACGAGAGACTCTGGGATAATCCGTTTCACATCGATATTTCATTGGCTGATGAACATGATTACTCTTCTTCCGGATAACAAAAATCCTGTGATGGCGTGAACGGATTATCCCAGAGCCTCTCGTTTCCCACCCGCTGGGTAAAGGGAACGTGGGCTCTGGGGACGAGATTGTAGGACTGTGTGAAAGAACTAGGGTTAAATACAAATCTACACTGCAAAATGCTTTAGCAAAGAAAACTATCATGCCATCTTAATTTCTTCTCGCAGCTTTAGAATAATTCCTCACCTTTAGGTGTAGCTTTGGAAACCTCTGACGTCAGATAGTTTGAAGGTTTATTGTTCCCATGATGCAATGGTGGTAGTCCTCCATGATTCAATGGAGGAAGATGAAAACCTTTTGTTTTCTCAGAGTTTTGCCCTGGTGTTTCATGAAGGAGAGGTGGAAGAATATGAACAATCGGCTTGTGACTTGACACTTTGGAATACAAGAAAGCACAACACATTCACAGTCATTTCGTGGGATACTTAAAATTAAACATTTTTCTCGAACTCGTTAATAAAAACAAAAATAATTAAGATAAAATTAAAGAATAAAAAACAAAGGAAATCAGTTCCGAGACGGAGTTAGGATATGTGATCAATCACTTACTTACATAAACAAAGCCAACTTTTACCTCAAATTTCTCTTAAGAGGGATGATAAGGGATGTGAAGGATGATAGGGGGATGATGAGGGATGATAAGGGATGGCGAAGGATGATAGGGGATGATGAGGGGTAAGGCGTAAGGGGTAATGAGGGATGATAAGGGATGGTGAAGGATGGTAGGGGGATGATGAGGGATGATAAGGGGTACGTAGGGATGACAAGGGATGGTGAAAGATAATAGGGGATGATGAGGGATAAGGGGTAATGAGAGATGATAAGGGATGGTGAATGATGATAGAGGATGATGAGGGACGTAATGGGTAATGAGGGATGATAAGGGGTAAGTAAGGATGATAAGGGATGGTGAAGGATGATAGGGGATGATAAGGGGTAAGGGATAATGAGGGATGATAAGGGGTAAGTAGGGATGATAAGGGTGGTGAAGGATGATGAGGGATGATAAGGGGTAAGTAGGGATGATAAGAGAAGGTGAAGGATGATAGGGGATGATGAGGGATAAGGGGTAAGGGGTAATGAGGGATGATAAGGGATGGTGAAGGATGATAGGGGATGAGAAGCTATATCATACACTCGAAAGTTGTGTTTGATCTGATATCAAAACACCTCGAAGTTGGTTAAAAAACCTCGACTTCCGCCTTGGTTTTTCAACACACTTCTCTGTATTTGATATCAGATCAAACACTCCTACTCGTGTATGATATATTACTTCGCTATAGATCGACAAAATGTATTTCTGAAATGTTAAAACGACAAAAAGGCTGAATAACGATGAATAGAAGTGAACATAAAGGTGGTTCAAAAAGATGCATAGGTATAGTCTCGAAACTTGTTGTCATAGATATAAAATTAAAAGTAAAAATGTAAAGAACAAAAAAGTACGACATGAGACGAAGTTGAGTAGTGTGGCTGTTGGTCGTTACACATTATGACGTCTTCTGTGGTCTATTACGACCTGGCCAAACGCTTTCAACATTTCATTCAACATCGTTCAACATGTTGAATTCAACCGTGATTCAAAAAGTTGAAAGTGTTTGGCCACCCCTGTTGAATGATGTTGAACGTTGTTGAATGGTGTTGAATGAAATTTCATTCAACATCGTTCAACAATGTTGAACGATGTTGAATGAAATGTTGATAGCGTTTGGCCAGGCTTTTACAGTACACACACACACACACACACACACACACACACACACACACACACACACACACACACACACACACACAGAGGAAAATGTAATCTATTTGTTTTATACAATAAAAATTCAAGTGTTTTATTCAAGGTTTTGGGAGGCATAAAAAACGTCTGCTGACGTGATTTGACGTCATCTGTGTGTGTCCGTTAATAGATCACGGTCAACAACCAATGAAAATGCACGTAGAAGTCACGTTATTGCATAAATTAGAATACTAATTATCTATTGCTGACAGGAAAAAGCTAATATAACATCAGTCTACGAACAAAGTTTAATCAAACGATTATTTTAAGCTGTAGATAAAATTAGATTACAATTCTATGTTTTAGAATTAAATAAAATTATGAAAAAAGAACAAATATATATTATAATTATTTACAACTTTACAGTTAGTAATTATCAAAGTCGAAGAACCTTGAAGAGATAGAAGTGTTTTTCCCCCTCTTTGACATAACTAACTAAAGTGTTCTTTTACAATACTTAGTTCTTCGATTGCTAACGCAAATATTACGTCAAGATCACGCATTTTACAACAGATCATACTCGTTTACTGTTTTAGCCCAAGACGTGCGAGTTCGTGTTTTTTATCGCGTGTTACACGCGTGGAGTTCTTCGAGGCCAACACTCAATGCGTTGAGTCTTTATGGTGAGTCTGTCTGTCTTCACGAGCCAGCGGACTTGCCGCTAAGGTTTTGTTTTGATCTGTAATGTACACGAGAGAATGTGTGAAGGAATAGTAATAATAATCTTACTCATTCAACACATTCTCAAGAATGTTGATAAGTTGTTTTAGATAAATGAAAAACGTTAAAATTTCTATCATAAACAAACTCGACAGAAATCTTGATTCAGACCGTTGACTATGTTCTTGTTTAATCGCAGTCGCCTGTACGGTATTAAAAACAACGTAATCATGACGTCATTGTCACATGACACAAGTTGTCAGTTTGGTGTAATGTATAAGACGTCTTGTTAAATTCTCAGTGTTTTATGAAAGTCCAAAGTGACAAAGTGAGTTATTTGTAAAGCTTGTGCGAAATGTCCTTGAAAAATATCTCATCCATTCATTTATTTTTGCGAAGATTTCAGCAAAAACTCGTCTTGGGCTAATCAGTAAAGCAAGTACATCTATTCCCTTCCAGTATGCGTTTGAAAAGAATAAAAATGACGCTTTGTAAAGGAAGAAACTGTTGGGAAATTAGTGGTTTTTAATAATATTTAAGAGTGATTTTAAAAATAGTGTCGTTTTGTTGTTGACGTCAATGTTGCAATAGTTGTCTCAGTCTCGTATATTAGTAAATTTGTTTGTTTGTTTTGTATTACTAATGAGTTCGTCATGTGTCTGCCTCAGTCATTTGATTAGTTGTCGTGTTTTAAGGTTCAAATAATTAACCACGACAGAATAGTTGTTACACATCAGGAAAAAGCAACGAAATCTAACAATCTAAGAACGAAATTCTGCATAGCATAGAAATCTTATCAACATTCTTGAGAAGCAAACTTCTTGTAAGTGAATACAAAATCATTTCACCATCAAAATAACAAAGCAAAACGTCGTGAAACTTAAATATAACAAAATACGTCGAGAATAAAATATTTAGGAAAGCCATAAAGTTAGACATCTGGGAATAAAATCATAGTATACTAAATGCGCTCGAATGTTTCTTCATTGAAAACTTTCTCCAAAGAAAATACTTATTTGCATAATTACATAATTACAAAAAGCCTAAATATATCTAAACTGGACGTAATTTCCCTTCACAATGAAATTTCAAAGTGTAACATCTACCCTTTTTAAAGAAACAAACAACTTTTTTTTTAATTTAGAAGTATTTTAATTTTTACCTTTACTTCTTGATTCGACTTCAGAAAAACTGGGTGCTTGATCAACAGCTTCATTCGATTGTAAAAAGTTGGCATCTTGGGCTAAATTGAATAAAATATATATTTTGTTAGCACAAT